>CM076578.1:432796781-433252484 GCA_034641835.2 Pinus albicaulis
AGAGAGTGTTGGGGTTCATATGTTTTGGCAGATTTGGAAATACCAAAAGATAAGACAACATCAAACCACTTTGGGATCCTAGGATCTAGCCCTCCTAGATCCGGAGAGGGATCTCTCCAATAAAACAAAGAATGATATATCTTTGAAGCTCAGAATGAGATATTAGGCTAGTTATGAAGCGCGAGGGATTTTAAATGATTTGGTTGGTTGGTTGCTGGGTTGAGTCATGAGATCATAGACTGAGAAAGTAATGGGAGGAAAGGAACAAAGCAGCAGGATGTTTCAGCAAAGAGAATAGGTCAAGAAAGTGCCATCCATTGGGCTATGGAATCATGAAAGGAAATTACTTGCATCCACTAGCAAAGGCTTCCACAGGGCAAGTCATCTACACTAAAGGATCTTCTTAGATAGATAATGGGATGAAACATTAAGGATTGAAAGTGAGAGAAGGAAAGAAACCTAATTTATGTCTATAGATTAGGTTAGAGGTCATTTAACTCCAGACCTGCTTGGACATAATCTAAGGCAGATCTCAAAGAGGGACAAAGGGGCTGCCTATAGATCGGACCAGAGGTCATTTAACTCTAGGTCAGCTTTAGCAACTCCAACAGGAAAACAGAGATAAGATAAACAGAAGGGATCTTAGAAAGGCCAGCTGGTCGCACAAGGATCCTAGTGGATAGGGCTAACTCTAATCCCCAGTGTCCCCAAACCTTCCAGCTTAAACCTAACAAGAACATCTAGGAACTGATCCATCCAATTCATACATCAGAGAGAAGGCAATAACATCCACTACACTGGTTTAATTGACTGAAACCAATTCTCAGATAACATGTTTAGCGGAAAACATTAAGGGCAAGGAGAGCAGAAACATAGGGCACCTAAAAAGGGTGAATCCTATGCCAGATTTCTGATGCGAGCCCAAAAGAACATGAAACAACATGAAAAATGTAATGAACAGAGTGAGACAAAAATCACCAATAGTAATAGACCAGGATCCTGTGAAATGTGCTTTGATTAATATATGTAAAACCAGTCACATACTCTGAGCTCAATGGCTAATAAAGTCTAGACTTTCTCCTCCCAGCCTATTACATACAAACTACTCTGTTATTCCCTCCCAAGACTGTTCTAACAGTCAAATTGAATCCCTCTAACAGCAACAGCAACAGCCAACAACAACAACCTTTTACAATATGTTCTCGAGAATTCTTATAGGAGAAGAGAGAAACAGAAGTAGATAAACATTAAATGAATCTCATTAAGACGGAATGGTGGAGGAGGCCGCGCCCATTCGGCTTAATGGTTTTCTGCTGTACTCTGTAGACCGTTTTGGAGATCTCTGTCAGGTCGAGATTGACCTTTGATACGTTCTTTAAGTCCTTACGGTGTCTGGAGCTCCGCGCTGCCTTCTAGAATAAATGAACTGGTCTCTCCATTCCTCATAACTGCCACCTGACTGTCCTAAATGAGCTTCAGTCGGTGTAATTAATCGTTTCAGGGCTCAAGGAGGTATGGAGATATCTTGTAGGAAGGTGCACGTCTAGAGAAGAGTACGCTGCTGATATTAAACACAGATGAGACTTTGACAGTGTGCTTAAATCTTCAAACTGCACCTTTTCCTCTAAATGCGGGGTTAAACATTAATTACATCAATCTCAGTCATTAACCCCCTTCGAATCTCTGCTGCTGGTCCGTTGGCGAATAATAAAATGGCCTCTTTGTGCTATCTGCATAATAAGATAAACTGTCATGCAACCGGGTAGTGGTGGTGGAGAAATGCTTTGGAGGCCCAGAGGAACAGTGGCGAAAGAAACGGTCAACAGTGCAAAAACTCAAATGTTACCACTTGAGTGATTTACATAGGAAAACATGGAAAAACAATGTAGTGGAGCGGTGGACGTGGGACCCGGTGGTACGGTGGGCATGGAATAAACTGCGCATAGCTTCATGGATTGCCAGTCGTCGGATCAACTGCCCCAGATCGGATAGTTAATAAACATTTCGCTACGCAACCTTGCACGAACAATAATGCACGATGGAGGGTGGTTTTCCAGCCGTACGCAGAGATATGCGTTGTTCGATGTATGGATTCACTGGGCAATCGGAGAAAACCGCCACCCAGCCACAGGCTATGCGAAATAAACCAGGTGGGTTTGGAAAACAGCATACGGAAGGGGGCCACAGGGCGGATGGGCTCTGCACTGTCCGATCTGCGAAGCAGATCAACGGTGGAAAAAGTGCCCGATATGATTTCACAGCGGACCGTTAGATCTGGCTTCAAGAAGGACGGTGGAGATGGAATGCGGGGGCCAAGGTGTACGGGCATGAGGAATTTGGAGCGACCCCCCCACAGAGAATAACAGCCGTTGGATCACGGAGTGGGGGCGCAGATCAACGGCGGAGGTGCAACAGTGGGGTGTAATGGGGAAAACCTTTATAAACAACGAAATATGACATTTTCCAACTTATAAAGGGGGAATGCCTATTTTATATGAATGGCGGAAGGTATAGTATGGTGGGCCCCAAGGGTACAGATCACAATCGCAAATCAGAGTGGGGAAAGTGCGATGCGAGAACTTGCGACGGAGGGAAAATGCGATCGACAGAAATGCGATGGGTGGAAGAATGCGATGGAGGGAAAATGCGATGGCGTGATCAATCGCATCACAAATATTTGCGATGGATGATCAGAACAAAAACACGACATGCGATTTTGCGATGGATGCGATCTGCGACTAATGCCTAAGGCGCTAAGCCCTTGGTCTTGGGTAAGGGTTACACGGGGAAGTGGTTAAGGGGCGAAGAAGGGGGAAAAAGGGGTTAGGCCTTATTATAAGGTAGAAAAGTGGGTTTGGCCCATTCCAATGTGATTTAAAGGTTAGAAAGGGGAACGATAGAGGGATAAGGGTAAATTAGCCCAAAGGAGGGATATGGGTAGAATTTAAAGGGGATTTTGGGGGAATTTGAAGGGTAATGAAGGGAAATAGAAGGGGGGACAAGGGGGAACATAATAGAAGCTAAGTGAGGGCTAAATAAGAGGGAAAAGGGCCTTTTGGGCATTTCTTCATAAACAGAGAGGCTTTATAATGGGAATCAGTAGAGGGAATTTATCAAAGGACACTAGGCACACAAAGGCTTCAAGGATGATGTGTTTTCAGAGGAAATGCATTCCTTGAAGGCTCAACAAAAATTTAGCCCCCTATTTGCTTGTTAAAAAATTTATGGGGGGCTAACGAGAAAACCTCTACGAGTCTAGGAAAGTAGGTCCACAAGACTCAAAGATTAGTTTGATGTTACCCTTTTTCATTGGTCTTCAAAATATGATAAATTAGGGGACCTAACAATCCCATCGCAAACATCTAAATTTGAACATAATGCAATTTTGCCATGATCTTTGAAGTATGTTTGTCGACAATAGCATTTCCAAAAGTTAATATCACAGTGCTTATAGGGTTAAACCATGGCGAGGTCAAAAATCTAGATCTATTAATTCAATTTGAAATTTATTTGTGATTCCTTCAATTAGATTGAAATTAAATTTATTAAAAGTAGAGTGCCGAACTATTACATAAGCGCTTACCAAGGCACGGCCTTCCACGTTTAAATCATGAAAATTAAGCAGTTCTATTTCTATCATTTAAGTCAGAAGTAGGATCTCATTAGTTTCCACGGGTGAAACATAGGAGATTTTAGAATGTATTTATGAATTCTGAGTCGATATTTATGATTATTTTAAAGAGTGTTAATGTTCTTTAGTTAAGGTCAAATTTCCAATTATTTTTCCAAGTGCAATGTTTCCTTTGGATACGAATGAACAACGGCGCTTGAAGGAAGGTGATTGGAAATCTTGACTTAATTATTCAAGGAGGCATTCTAAGATCCTTGTGTGATCCTGCCTGTGAAGCTTCAATGAGATCCTCTTTCGACAAATGGCGAAAAGAAGAATCCTATTCATTACCGCTGCTCGTGAAGGCTATGTTTTCCTGTAGGTGTGAGGCGTTATTTCACACTCGGTTTCAAACTCGTCAAATTCCTCTGAATTGAGAGGTCCAACAAATCAATTTCAAAATTAGTTAATGAATCTGGATTTCGATCGCCTATGAACAATTGTATTCTTACCTCGATATTAATTCGAAATGACGTTAACAAATGGCTGCTTCTCGGCATCATCAGAAAAATATTTATTAATATTCAAATTGAATGTTTAGAAGATGGGATTATGGAATCCATTAATTGGTAGCCGATCAACCAACAAAACTATGAACTACGAAGAGTCACATTCAAATCCACTCAACTAGATTAGTCAATCTCTAGAGGTTTATTCTCATTCCATGCATTTCTATAGAACATACCGTTCATTAAATAACAAAAATGAAAATGAATTCTGTTAACAAGACAACGTTATTCAAAGTTTAGGTGTAATTCTTAGAAACACTTGGAAAAGGTCCTCCACCTACAACCTCACTTCCAAGACACACTACAAATTCCTTAATGCACACACTTAATCTATCAGCTACATATAACACATGAAATCATTCATAAAAAATATAATCAATATCGATTCCCATGAAATAAAAATCAATTTCTGTATTTCTGTGTAAAAATTTATTAATTTAATCAAGTACCTGCAAATTAGCTCTATCTATGCTTATAGGAGCTAATGCGATCATGGAAGCAATTCTTGTGACATCAAAAGAAGCTTAGGACTTACGGAACTATGGCTTCAACCAAATGGAAACTTCAAGAACTCACAAAATTAATAACACTTAAATCAAATTAACAACACAACATTTATAATTCTGACTTAAACTTTCATTAATGGAGGATTAAATCATGACCTTTAGCCTTGATTACAAAAATCAATCACAATATCCACCCCAAACATATTACAATCCTTGGCCTTTATAGGCTTCGTGGTTCAGAAATAGCATCAGTTCTATCGTTGAAAACGATTGATATAAAAATCCCTCAAACCTCATACACACTTAGCATTACAATCTTCTATATTTTCTTTATTTTATGTCGAAAAATACCTCATGATATATGGCATGCCTCTATAAATTTATCAACTAAGCATCTTGTGTGGTTAATGGCCATATGGTTATACCATTGACAAACTAAACTACGTAGACATAAGTGCGGAACATCAAGCTTCTAGAATGCTAGGAACTTCTGGTATGCGGATCAGAATTGGTGGAACAATGGCTGTTGGAATACTAATCAATTCTATAGGAAATTCCACTATACCCATAATGATAAGTTGACAATAAACATGGCTCAAAATACCCAAATTAGGCATAGGATAGTAAAATCAATTATACTTGTAATTACTTTACCTTAGATAGTTGATGAAAGCCATATTATGAGGATAAAGTGAGAAAAATGAGTACATATTTATTTCAAAACAAAAGTAAAAAGGGCAAGGAAGGTAAATAAAAGAAGATAAAAGGTCTCAACATCTTAAACGTCAGTCTCGGGAGTAGCTCAAAACAACACAATAACTAAGGACAAGAAGGATAAAGTTAAACGATACAACAGAACTATTAAGACTTTGAGCTGAAATTAAGATTTTATAAATTAACCTCAATCCCTTGAATATCTTAAAAATATAGTGATTTTGAAAAAATAATATAAGTTCATAAATTATCTATCTTGGGATCTAAAAACCGTATTCTAGATTTCTTCTTTAGCAATATCACCAATAATTAGAGGTAGAAGACGTTAATTACGGAATATTTCTGATTTGGATAAATTGGGTAATTTCTTCTAGAACCCCTATGAAGTAATTTGGGTGGAATCAAGCTATGGAGATGTATCATGATATTATTGTACAATCAATAACCTCGTGATTCTCTGAAGCTTCTAACAATGCTAAAGCCCTAAATTAGGCATTCTCGTATAACCCCAACAGGGATTTCAAGTGGAACCATGATGATATGCTTCAAAAAAACCATCATCAATAAAACATGTCAAAATCATAATTAATCACTTAGGGATTTACTTGCCATTCATAGCTTGACCCTCCTTCTCAGCCAAAAATGTTGAAGCCTCGAAAATCGTTCTTCAAACATTGAGAAAATACCAGTCGGACGAACAGCTCATATCATTGAGATGGTAGCTCCATTGGATTAGGACGTTTCATGTGTAGTAGGAAATGGATTGGTGATGGGGTGTTGTGCAAGTGGATAATGAAATTAACTAATTGAAATAATCTATCTAACAAATACCGACTTGCAAATAACTCTAAAACTAACACAGGTGTTAAATATAGATAACTTAAATATTGTTTCAATTAAACAGAAATAACCATGAAAATGTATGTACTTAAAAAGATCTCGTTATCATATAATGATAACTCTATTAAGAAATTAAGCGATTATAATAACTGTGCATTCATAAATTTATATAGTTTACACACTATGAAGATGATATTCTCCTCTTCCAAAAGATGATATGATAAAGAAATATTTGAGAAACAAGTATACACCAAGTGATGAAAATTTCCGTGAAGATATTTCATCACACAAGAAAACAAAAGCGACGATAGAAATGCGGATACATTGGATATCTTCTGATTCAATTTGATATTAGATCCTGGCGCTTTAACAGGAACAATATTCAAAATGCAAATGCAACTCTCAAAATAATTCTGTGAAATCAGAATCTTACTTTAACCAGAACAATCTTCAAAATCTGATGAAACTCTCAAAAATAATTCACCATGAAATCGGGATGAT
This sequence comes from Pinus albicaulis, assembly GCA_034641835.2. Taxonomy (NCBI): domain Eukaryota; kingdom Viridiplantae; phylum Streptophyta; class Pinopsida; order Pinales; family Pinaceae; genus Pinus; species Pinus albicaulis. The sequence continues at coordinate 432,803,522 of CM076578.1, forward strand.
CCTTTATAAAATAAGATAGTCAAGATGCAATCTTATTATCGAGCCCAAAATATTACAAATTAGACCCTTTCTAAAATGTTTGAAAGAGGTTTAAATGAAAAATTAACAAAACAAATCAACTAAAACTTTTGCTAAATATCGCCGGAAATTTGAAAATAGACTTGTGATCTTCATCCAAAATAGATTCATTGATTTACTCAATATCCAATGTGCTAAGTGGCATATCTTGAACATCCTTCCCTTGGTTGGATGAATCATTTCTAGAGATACGAGTTGACTTGTGTATGTCGGAAAGTTAAAGGATAATATAATTGATGGCGTTGGAGACGTAGTTGCCATCTGTGACCATGTAACTTAATTAAATGGGACCATGAGGGAATCCCATGTAATTTCTGTGTTTGTTGATCTTGCAGTCTTTCTTGAGTTAATTCATGTTTCACCTTTTATCTGTTTCTTTGACATTGTGCTTTCCAAGAAGTGTCTGAGATTAAATTTTCTGCATATCATTTGTCATTAACTTGATTGTGTCATATTTTCAGTATATCCCTTTCTCTAGATGCTTACATTCTTCTTAATCATCAAGTTCCTCATAAATAAAATTTCTTTGTACTTCTCTTTAATTAAATTCTGATTTACAATACCGTATCCGCATAGAGATAAATTTGAAAATTTTCTCATCTGTCTTTTAAATTCCAATCTTGTATTCACTGCTTTATTCGATGAGATCACTTAACAAATTTCCATAGGAAGTTTATTTCCATTAGAAATTTTAAAGCTGGAATCATCAAATTATTTGAGATAAAGCTTACTTATTTCAGGAATACCATTTTGAGCTATTCCATAATAGATAACCTTTAGATTTATCAGTTTGTAAATATTCTACTTTTCTCTTCTTTGTAACTCCTCATTTCATGATATCTAAATTTGATCTTCTTGGAACCATTCTTGTTGTTGTTCAAAGCTTATTGATCAAGTTTTAGCACTAATGTCATTTCAGTTGTTTAATTAAATCTTCACTCATTCTTTGCTCTAATTGTGATATCCTTTGTTGATCACCTGTTGTTCTCTCTTCTAATAATGTTATCTATAAGTCCTTTTGTTTTACCATTGTTGACTTCAATGACTTTATCTATTGTGGTTGCATTATCGCTTTGCATATTATATGAATGGTTGGTAGATAAATCCCAGAAGGTTACCTCGAGTCGCCAAATAACATTCATTAATTCATCTGAAAAAGAGTTACAAGTGGTCCTTGATCAATCTCCTTCTCTTCCTTTGTTTTCTTAACTATGGCTCTATACTTGAGGCTATAAAAAAGACATCTAGAGGAGGTGTATCTTCAACTTCGGCCTAATCTCTTAGGATGGGTGTTGGAATGATCATCAATATCATTATAGATTATCAATCCGATATATGCCCTGGTCTCCTATTTGTTAAGCAAATTGTTCATACTATTTCATAAATGTTTAAGCGATGATTTAATTGAAACTCCTCCTTTCTTGCTAGTCTTCACTCAAATTTAAGTTGCTCGAGTTTACGCTACTTGTATCTTCTTTACTGTATTTGCACATCAATTTTATATATTTATCTTCTTTCTTGCACATGATTTTCATACTGTATTCTCCTTCTCTATTTTGCCTACCGTATCTTTCTTTTCTTTGTTCTGCTTAAAGTACTTTCATTCAGCGCAGAATTCTAAATTTGATCAAGGGAACTTTAAGTAATCTCGCTCTGTTGCATAAGTTTATTCATATCTTCTATGAAAATTTGATTTGGCTAAATCATGGACACGTAAAAATTTCTCAATTGAGACAAATAAGTCATCAAATTCATTAGTTTTGTATAATTTTATGTTTACCATAATTGTGATCAAAACACATTCTTAGGATCATATTGCCTACCGAGCAGTTATGAAACAATATCTCTATCTTGAGGCCTCTTCTTTATGCGTGCTTAAAATCATTGAGGGTATAAGTTCCACAATGGAAAGGAAAGGTAGGCCACATCAATTTTTGGATTTTTAAACACTGGACATCTCTTTAAATCATTCTTAAGATATTTCTTGAGCTAAAAGTTTATCGAGGACATAGGGAAATACATGAGTTCAAAAATGTTTGGCTCACCTAATATGAGTGAACTTCTCTTGGCCAAGACCAATTTCCGATTTGGGATATATCGATTTGCTTCTTGAGAGGAAATTTGAGAGGGTTGATTAAAAATGGTTTGGTAAATAGGCAACATGTAGCCATGGAAATTCTTTATACATGGTTGACCAAATGGGCTTCTAAGAATACTTATGGTATGTGTATAGGGATAGGATCTTGAGGTCATTTCCAACCTAGAATAGGAAGTCAAATTAAAACGCAAACCCATCTAAAATATAGACACGAGAATGAAATGGAGGAATATTCTGATATGCTTATTTCTCCTATAATCCATAATATTATTTACTATATTGTCCAGAGTGAATAGCCGGCCAATCCATAATAACGAAATTCGTGACGCTAATCAAAGATTACCATTTGAATAGATAACCTTGAAGAATTATCACTCCCAAAAATGCACATCATAGTGGCATAAATCTGAGTGTGAAACTCTACAGGCCCATACAGGGCATCATGCTTATGTTTCACAGACTCATCTCCATTCTAATTCGATACGATTCAATTTCATTACTTGGTAGTCTTCTATGAAAGATTTATTGTGAGTAATGCAAGTATCTGGTAGATGATCATTGCTTTGATCATCTTTTAATAAGGACCGAACATATTTCCCCCAACTGATCTAAATCATCATTATTTATGATGATAATATCTAATATGTCATTTCATCATAATAGGGAAATACATTAGCATTATGAGTCTGTGGAGAAAAGAATCTTGAGTTCTTTAAGAGGACTATCAGATCAAGGTCTTCATGTATGTAACTGTACCATACCGTAATAGTAGGGTTTCTTCTTCAAGCAAGTATAAACTTCCACTCCCGAAGCTTCGATACCTATACATGTCATCGTATGCTTTATCTTGGTGGTTTTTCTTTTAGCATCATTATATGTGCCGGACATGACACCTCTTGATTTCTTAAACATGACATTATTTATTTTTATTGCTCTTATGATTCTATAATCGTAAAAGTCTTATTCTCCGGATAAAGCTAAATGAGAAAATCTTTCAAAGCGGAAAAATTGAGTCATAATAAACCATTAAGTAAAGCAGGAAACAATTTTGAAAAGTTTTGTCGATGATTCTAATTTATCTCCATATTAAAATTGGATACGCCAAAAGGAAAGTCACATTCATTCATATTAGAGTGGTTACCATAATTCATTTGATTTTCAATTAATGATGCTGTTAAATAGGAGATCGATGATATAAATCTTAATGTAAAATTACCTTTTGGAGCTTAGATTCATGATTAGCAAATCGATATATGTGAAGTGCAAATAGTGATTAATAAGATTTATGATTCATCACGCCGAAGTTTTAAAAGGAAAAAATGAAAGACATCTACCGTGTTTTTACGTTTGAATTTGCGATAAAATCTCGCCATGGATGTTCAAATGAATTGAGTTGTAACATGACTTTGCTGAAATCGTTACGATAATGATGAAATAAATTGCATTGAATATTCATAAAATAATACAAGTGATATTATACATTTTAGAAATGTGATTCAAATTATGAAATCACGCCGAAGTTTATCAAATAGCTGAATGAAATAACTTATTAGAAATGTGATTGTGATAAGTCACGCCATAGGGTTTGCAAAGAAAATGTAGAAACATATATCTCACAGGTTTAGTTACATTTGCTATCATCGGTTTTTCCAACATGAAAGCTTTTATACTTTAAGTAGTCGATATAAGTCTTATAGTTGATTGAATGAATAAGTTAATATCCACATTGTTATTTGCATTTGAGATATGTGATACTCGATATATGCTTTTAAAGCGATGAATCTTTATTGTTTTATTTTATGATAATCAAATTTCCTCAAAATCTTTTATTCCTATCTAAAAGAAAAGGGGCCTATTTCTTATTAAATTTAACACAAAATTTAGAAATGGGAAGTTGTTGTACTGTTCTCTAGGTCAAAGTAAACAACTCATTTCAAGCTAGTGAGCGTGATTTGATTTGAATGTAAACGGGTATTTATCTTGTCCAAGGCTAAGGGGTGTCAATGTCAAGATGTGAAGTCGGAATCTTGAGCAATGGACATTCTATCTTTTTCATTATGATATTTTATTTTCCCATTTAGTGACTTTATCATCATCGAAGGTTTGATTTAATATGGCTGTTCTATAAAGCCGCTTATCAAGTATATACCATGTGCAAAGTGGCATTTGGGAAATAATTGAAATTAATTTAATTAAGAATAAACCAGGCATTCAGCACCATTTTTAAAAACTAAGGTGGGAAAACTAAGCGCTGCCGATGGAAGTTTCTAAAAAATTGGTGATTAAAAAAAAAACGGCTGAAAAAATGGCTTCGGATGAAGAAGTTATGCCTTTTGAAAAAGCGAGTTGAAGATGTTGAATAATTCTACGAGCAGTTTGAAATTTGATGATGAAGTTAAACTAAAAAAATCTGCCTTGTAATTTTTTACAAAGAAACGAAGAGACTTGAACCCAGACCTCTATTCTCATAAACTAACTTCTCACCAAGTGAGATAGTAAAGGATATGTAATTGTTTGAAAGGAAGGGGTTTCTCGCCAGTTAATAATGTATTTTCGCACAAAAAGCTAAAAATGAGAAAAAAAAAAAATTCAAGCCTTACGAAAAATTGTTAGATTTTCGGTTAGCCTAACTATCTATTTTCACTATTCTGATTTCGAGATCACCTGAAGGCGGGGGAAAAATCATGTAAAAAAAAATCGCTTCCTCCTGTTTCTAATTTGCCAGATCATACAGTATGAGCAAAGAGCATACATAGATAAGAGGGTATAGATCCGACAAATAAATAAAACCTAAAACCAAAATAAGCAGAGGAACCAAAATAAGAAATAGCAGAACTTTTAACAAATAAAAGCTGCAAAATAGATACTTTATACCTTGATCTAAAGCGACATAACCGGGCTTAGCTGAAACACCGCGCCAAGCAGTGTTCCTCAACATATCAGACACTCAAACACAAGAAGATGGGTTCTCCAAGCTAAATTTTTCGAAATAGTAGATCTGAAAATGATGGTATCGATCAAAGCAGCCAGTTTGATCAACATGAGATGTAGCCCTCAAAATAGCTACGATACCATGTAAAATTTAGAGATAAATTCATATATCAAGAACCGAGAAGTCATAAAGCTCACCAAACATATCACCAACCAATTACCACGAAATTATAATCAACTTCATTTAAGCCCTCAAGAAACGATCCATAACTTTAAACCATATATAGCCACCAGAAATTTATTAATATAAAGGAAAGTTACATATATTCTCTCATATTCAGTTCTTGAAAAATGACCTCCATGCTCTTTAAATAGAGATCATGAATGATAGATGTTAAACCCACGGATCAAGTGTCGATTAATACCAGGAAGAGATAATCGTCGGATCCTACAAGTATTAATGATCAGTTATAAGTTAAAAATGTACACATGGTAAAGCACTTTACCTAACTCTACACTAGACTAAGTTATTCTTAACTATTTCTGTGTAAAATATCTAACATCCCCCTTAAGAACTAACATCCCCCTTAGAACAACTTGGGATAGGATTGAAGGATTTCAAAGTGACCGCAAAGACCTAGTTCTATGTAAAATATCTACTTACATATTTCATCATGAAATACCATCATAAGTTATAACATCAACATATATGAATCATGACATCACATAATAAATTAACAATTTCAATACTCATCATATCATATCACAGTCCTATGAATATATTATCCATCATTAGCATAAAATCATTATCATAACAAATAAATAGATAAGAACATATACATCATCCACCTCATCGGAACTATATCCATTTACTCATACCATCATCATGAAACATCATTAATATTAGAATCATATCAATACTTATTATCAAATATAGAACACCAATACAATATAATCATTTCTTATTATAGATTAATTTCATTTTTACTATATAAACAATGCATACTAACTATGAATTATGATTATCAACATCCCTCTAAAATCCTGTATATATATTATATTTATCCAAATGACACACATTCTCAAGCGGGTCATATATTTCAGCCTTATGTTATGATTAATCCCACCCACATGAGAACTTTGTCCCTAGTTATTTATCCATAACTACTTATAATTTTCATTGTTAAGTCTTAAAATATTTTCTTATCTCCTTGAGTTCCACTTGATTTATTTTATTGTGGAATTAGCCCAACTTCAAGTTGGACTAGGTATTCTTCCATGATTTCACTTGTTAAATCTTTGGTTTAATTTTAAATGCATGTACCTACCACCATTATCATCATGAATTATTTATTTGTGCTCAATGTATTTATACTAACTTCTTTCAATATAACAACACACACTAGTAAGTTGTTCAAGTACACCTTTATTAGTTGATTCTCACTTCTGCAATTTTATCTTCTGCAATAATTCTCAAAGTATCAATATAGAATTTCCAATAGTATTTATTCTCAACTGTTTTCTCATTAGTTTACATAGTGCCTTTCTTTTTCAAGAGTTAAACAAGTGCTCAAAACACCTACAACGTTTCTAAATTTATGGGTCATCACTTTAGCGCTTACCAATCATGTTGATCAATCCACTCATGTATTTTCAAGATAATTTTATTCTCGATTGAATGCTCCTTCTTCATATTGAATGTTCATATAGATCATAATTTATTTTCCTAGTCTCGATTACCTAATATTCCGTATCTCACTAGCTTCAACCATTGAAACTTCTTCACCAGTTCAATTTTAAAACATATTCTCAAATTTATTTACTACTTTAACTAAAGATGTTGTTCTATTATTCATCATCTATAGGAATTCATAAACAAGTCTAGCTATTGACTAACATCAGTACTTTTGCAGTTTCCTTGAGATGACTTTATAATATCATGACGATTAACTTCATCATGGATTGAAATATTTTTCTCTCTATTAGGAATCATCCTCATTTGACTTCATAGTGATCACTTATCACCATTTTATATAAAATATTTAGTAATTCATATCATTTTCCACCATGTAACCTAAAATCTTTAATATGCTCGAATAGAGCTAGTTTTTCATGTTGATTACTTACACCCATTTGGCAAACTACCTCTATTTTGGTATTTATCTATTGCTAGATTTGCATTCATATCTCCATTTCTACATTGGTCCTTGGTAAAGGGTTACCATTTGTTAGCTTCATTACAAAACTTTAGTTCCTCACTTTACCTTTATTCATAGGGTAACCAAATCGTTGCTAATATTGGAATCTAACGAAACATTACTTCCTTTCTTAAAATTTCTACTATATAAGATTCCATCATCTCATTCTGTTTTCAATACTATATTAATTATTTTCATTCTAGTTTTCAATTCCTTCAGTGTATATCTTTTGTTGAATTATCATTAATATCTAAGTTGACCATATAATTTCTTCACATATTGCATTAATAGCTAATTCCTTCATCTAGTTGAGCATATTATATGATTATATATCACTTTATATCTAATGTTGTCTGAATCTCCATAGTTAATATTTCATTACCATTCTTCCCTCTTTAGATGCAACATCATGAAAGCAAATACATCCAAATAATCTTTAGTGTGCATGAATAGCTCCATAAATATGTTTTACTTTATCTTTTCATCATATCCTAATAAATTATCCTGATATGATATAAGACTAAACGTAATTTTATATCAACTACAATAATTGTAGAAAGAAAAAATCTCATATGTCAACATTAATCTATGTCATAATCTAGTAAGCATCACTAAACTAACTATATAATTGAGTCACATCACTCTTAATAACATATTTGCAACTCTTAATATGACTTTTCTCTTTGATATGCATTCAAAGCAAATTTAATGAATGACAACATTTTCTATTTTATATATACCTAAGACATTTAATTCAACCAAGAAAACACATAATAATTTATTTGTGTATTTTTCACCATTATATATATTAAAAATATACTCAACTTGATGCCTTATGCTTAAATATATTTGATTTGTATTTAATAATGTGTTTACTTGATGTCACCTGTAATTGAAGTTACTATAAGTGGTGAGCTTAAAAAACACAAAAGTTAATTATTACTTAAGCATTGTGATAGCTAAACGATTCATTAAGTTAGGTGTAGGTAATAACCATTATTTTAACTCTAAATATTTTCAAAATTAATAAAATTAAAACAAATATTTATAAAATTCATAAATACCTATGTAATTAATACTAAGCACTTGTATTTATCTAAACTTGAATGCTTTAAGTAATATTGCATAGTAGTAGGATTTAGAATTTTAAATTAATTAAGAATTTTAGTTTTGAAGGTTTTGTATTTGCTTTGGAATCTTTATACCGTTTTCACAGACCATTTTACACCATTAACAATTTAGTAGTTAGAGGATGGTGAGATAGTATAAGCTTGGGTGTTTCACTTTCACTGGTCACCATATTTTCTGTATGTCTTTTAAAATATGTACCTATTTTAAGCAAATTTCTACAATGGAAGGCCTTACGATTGGGGCAGATCATATCCATATTCCGAGTCATGATGCTTCTCATTTTGAAAACAAACCAATGTCATCTACAACCATTTTGGATTTTCTAAGATCCATGAATCAATTTTTCTCGATTTTGTGGAAAGTTATAACGATATTCACTTTGTGTCAAGAAATCACCTCAATATATTTCTTGTTTAGGAATATGCCAAAAATATAGGTCATTGTGCTTTTAGATAGTTTCACTTCAAGATTAATTATGACCAAATGGGGATGAATTTTGAAAAAATTAAAAGAGGTTTTTTAAGAGCGGGCAAACAACAAAAACCGCTTTAGGTTTCTTCCTGATGTCATATATTAGGATACCGAATAATTTTACTTTATTTTTAATTTTTTATTTCATGTTATTCATGATTGTTGGTATATATTCTGAAGAGTACGGAGAGATTTCTAGTAGAGGCTTCTCCAAGAACATTCTCATATGCAAAAATCCTTTGGTTTCATCACAACTATCATGGTTCAAAGGATCTGGCGAGTTAATATTGGACTCTCATTTTCCATAAATTTGGTCCATATTCTAGCAAGCGGATTCAATTTAATGTAATTGATTCTATCTTCAAAACCTTATTTTTTCAAATTTATTTGGTTAAATTCTAAGAAAAATTATTGATAAATTTTATTAAATATTTTTCTTGAGGAAATTTTACCTAGAATACATAGGTAGAAACGCTCTGATACCATATGTAACAATCCCCAATTTCAATATATAACTAATTATCAAATATGCAATTAATAATCTTTAAAAACTATTCAACTAATTAACGCCGATTTAAGAAAAACGAAGCGAGAGGCGACTTACTGTGTGACGATGTTGTTTACTTGTAATTTAAGAGGTTGAGGCAGCTATTGAATTCTACTAACACCAGCAAATTATTGGGGATATCTCCACCCAACCATAGTCACAAGTTGTACATAACCTTTCTCATTAGCCACCCTCGAACCCTCAATCAAAGTACTGGTGTCGAGATGATTGTATTACGCGCTTTTCTCCCAAGAAGAATGGATGAAGATGATGAATCTCCTTCCTCAACGTTTATCAAATAGATGCGATAATGGGAGAGAACGCCGTACATTCATATGTCAACATGTAACTTTTTATTTCTTTATTTTAAGTTTTACTTAATTTAATATTTCTCTTAATTTAGCTCTTTCTTATTATTATTCCATTTTATTTTTATTAACTTTACTTATTTTCACCTATTTTTATAGTTTCGTGATTCAACTCTCTTATTTTATTCATTTTTACTTTTATGTTAACTTCCCACTTACTATTATTTTTATAACTTGCGCACATATGTTTACTTTAGACTCATTTGTTATTTCTTATTTTATTTAGAACTCTAGTTTACTATTTATTATTATTGTTCTCTTTATTTATTATGTATCTACTATTATTAACTTATTATTTATTTACTATTTATTTAATAATATTATATTATTTATTTATTTATTATTTTATTATTATTATTATTAACGGACCATTACACATAGTTCTTTTATTGTGTTAAGCTCGTTCGAATGAAACATATCCTCTCCAAGTGATTCAACTCTTTGACCATGATCTTGATTTCAATCTCAAAGATGTTAATTCATTTGATCTACCAGTAATCCTCTTCGTATACCAGTGAACATATTTCTATTAACCAACGATCCTATTTGGGGTCCATGAAGAGTTTTGAAATGAAGCAGCGAGGCATGTGCATATACCTCAATCATCATGCTATAATTAAGCCATTAGCCTCTTGTCATTATGCTAGAGGAATGTAGTTATCTCAAGCATAGTTTTCTATCATGTTCAAGCTTGTGTAAAAATGAAACCATCTTCGAAGAACTCTCTGAGCATAGTTTTCCTAGTTTCAATCTTGTGTAAAAAATGAAACTACTTTCAAGTATTCTCAAGCTGAGTTTTTCTTTGTTTCAGCTTGTATAAAATGAAACATATCCCTCGCCCTCATTCTTCTGTTTTGTAGCCTCGCTATTAATATGAACCTTGGTTTCTCACCCCATCGTCTGTCTGCTTGGTAAGTCATTTTCTTTCACTTGGTGTTTCACCCCTTTCATGAGGAACCATTGCAATGAGTGATCTTATTATTGGCACCTCTTGACCACTATGTGTTTTGAGTAGTTCCATCATGACCATAACTAGTTGCTACCATTTATACCAATGGTTCCTCAGGAGGTTTTCTTTAAGCTCTTTTAGGACTCCCAAAACATGAAAAGATTTTAAAATACTGTCATTTAAATTTTAATTAAATGAAAATATTTGTCAATAGAATTTTAAACATTTTCAGAGTGAATGGACTATACTTGAAGAAGAATACTTTAATTTGAACATGGCTAAAAGCTACTTAGGTAATTGTTCTATATTTTTGGGCCCAAAGACCAATTCGAACATCTTGGAGTTTTCTTTTTGCCTCACAAACTATCTAAACATAAAAAAGTTGATTACAACCATCAGATATAAAACTATTAAACATTGTTGGACTCATCAAACTGTAGCGAGACGGAACCACTCTTTCTCAAGGTTCATTAAAAGACTCAAAAAGTTCATACAGAGGATGAACTTATAGATCAAGCATATGTTATCTCCTAAATTTTGTCAAAAATAAAGAGGTATCAGATAAAATAGTTGAAATTGACATAGTATCATACCTAACTATTGGTAGTTAGTCTCTCTTGAATATGACCTCTTCCACTTCATCTCGGTGATTTCTTGGGTTGGGAATCTCTGCCTCCTCATTGATCACAACTTAATGAAAGCCTTCATAATGGGTCTTTGAGTCAATCCTTTCAACTTCATATAGTGGTGTCGATATGTTCAGAAATTCCACCCTTAGTTTTCTTCTACTACCAATACCTTTAAGCCTTGCTTCATACATCACTCCTGAACCAGGTGTTACATCCTTGAGTTGTATCTCAACTATTGATACTTTATCTGTCATTGATGGGATAGTAAATCCCTCTTGTAGTGAGTCACTTCCTCCGACATAAATATTATCCAAAAAGTTGAATAGCTCACTAGTGCCTTGAGCCACATGCTTCAATGGCAAATTCCTCCACCACATGACATGTTTTCATCATTTTCCTTCAACTTGGAAAATTTGTGTGATCTACTTAACCTCATTATTACTCCATAGATTATATTATCCTTACCTTAGGGTTCTTATCATTATAATTGGTTCCTCTAGCATAATACAGCAATACATCATTAGAGTGTTAATCATATGGTGTCTATCATGTTTGACTTGAACTCATTTATTCACATGGTTGAACTCCTTTATTGATAGCCGGTAAGACCAGTCTAATTTCATCCTGCAGGATGTAATTCAAGATTCATCACAGATCACAAAGTGATATTCATGATCATTAGATATCAACAAGCATGGATCCATCACTATCGTCGTTGTGTTGTTTGATTGTTGTAAATCTAAATTAATATATATTCTGATACCGATCATCTACACCAATAATGATATCATGATGATAATGTATTATATGAATGATGATCTAAACCAATCTTCTGATCTAAACTTGTAATGTATTAATCACCCAATCCCTCAATCATCGCTTTTGACTTTTACTTCAATGAATTATTCTGTATATTTTTATCACATATAATCAAATGACCTTGGCTTCGGATCAATCATCTTTGCTTTTTGCATTAATCTCCCTAAATCATATCCTCTCTCCAAAATTTCAAATTCTAGGTTAAACAACAGCTTATTTTTGGCTCCATTGCACTTTCCTTTATGCTTTGCATTGTATTGCAAGTTGTACGAGAGAATCACACCAACATCACATATTTCATCTGTAGACGATGAGTCATCTCCCGAATTACCCCAGGTTATAAAAAAATTGAATCTACGCTCATAAGCTTCCCAAGTGTTTTAACGCTCTTCTTTATTGAATCAAGATCCTGGACTCTCTCTTTAGGTCTTATCCATACTCTATAATTTATCCTTCACTCATATGTATGGATCTAAGTCTTAGATTGGTCAAATCTAAACCACCCCTTCTACAGTATAATTCATAGCCTCCACAGATCTGATTTGACTTGGAACTCTTAATTATACCCTCATGTTGTAGCTTTGTGCTTGGGTTATTATCATCCATGCACTAAATATGAATGAAACACTTACTTTATAAAATGAAGACAATACTAGACAGAACATCTACAGGTTAAAGTCTAAAGATTGCGTCTTATCACCATTAAACGATACAAAAATGGATTTTCCTATACTTATTCCTCATTTACATATGTGAAAAATATGTTATTAGGAATAATTGTTAGATATGTTGTATATAGTATTTATATTATAGTTCTATTGGTTTCTGAATTGTTTCTGTCTGCATATGGTATTGCGATTGCAATCTGGAGCTTACAGAAAAGGAGAGAAACTTGCGATGATTCGGTGGTGTTTCCTCCCATGTTCTAATTTCTCGAGGAAATCATAGCCTTTTTCTATATTGTTTCTAGATGAAGACATAGATCTGAAGGTTAAACATGTCCCTGAGAATGGGAATTATTAATCACACATCGATGTCGATGCTTGGTGTAAACCAAAATTCTGAGGAACATGACAGAAGGCATGGCGGATTGATGTCACTTTGATATTTAGTTCAAGATCGTCTCGGACCTAAGTACCTAAAGGAAGTTTGGATCAGGTATAATAGAACACCCATATTTAGCCTTGGGGTTGACTTGTGTGTGGGGTGGATTAGGTGAGGTAGGTACTATGGCATAAATGTAGTTACCTATAAGTCAAGGGGGTGGTGAAGCCTCATCAATGGTTTATATTTCCACGTAGCCCTAAAATATTGTCGAAATTTCAACGGGACAATATTGAGACTAGTTGAGATTCTATTTATCGGGGTGATGTGGCCGCCAGGAGCTTACACCATCATCAAGCATAGATATTATAATATGTGCTATGCTATAGTTGGGTTGTATGAGTTGTACGAGGGATTAATTCATGACCTAGTATGAATGAGTGGAAAATGTGTGGTTCATGTGTAGTGGCATGGAACTGTTAGGGTAGCCATGTACAGGATCCCCATGGAAAGTTGAAGTAATGCTTTTCAATCTTTATATGACTTTGCTATCCATATATTTTGATCCAATTCAAAATGAAAATTGTATCATTGGAAAGTCTTAATAGAGCGAACACTGCGGTACTATCATTTTAAGTTTTGAATAAGTTGTAAAAGATCGAAGAATTTAGACCCATTTACATAATGAGACATGATAAATGGATAATATGGTACTTTCCTCCTTCTACCTGATGGCGGTTGTATTTATGGGGGCATTTACCTCCTTGGAAAGGTTTATTTGATGTGATATTAATGGAGGGTTGAGGTATTTATTTGATCAATCCAAGATGAATGCAAGATAGGTAATGTGGCTAGCCTTTATTAGTGACTTTGATTTTTAAATCAAGCACATCAAAAGGAAAGGGTAACAAAGTATAATATGCATTTAGTAGAATGCTACAAGTGGCTCGTGTGGCAAGCACTAGTACTTGTGAGGTTGACATTAAAGAAAATATTAAAGAAGTAATGCATTGGGATGAACATTGCCAACAAGTGAAAGAATGCTTGCAACAAGATCTAGAAGGAACATTGGGTAATAATTATTCCCTCATGAAGGATGGAATGTTAAAGATAAAAGGAAGGTGGTATATAACTTGTATGGTTGACTTGAAGAAGGAAATATTAGATGAATTTCATAAAATACTAGACTCAGGTCATCCTGTTTATCAAAAGATTATAACAACCATGAAAAAGTTAATTGTTGGCCAAGTATGAAAAAGGATGTGGTTGAATACATTTCCAACTGCTTGGAATGTCAAAAACTGAAGGTGGAGTGTAGGCACTGAATGAGATTGCTACAATCAATCCCCATTCCTAAATGGAAGTAGGAGTTCATTTCCATGGACTTCATCATCATGAAACCAAGTACAATTAGGAAGTGTGATGCCATAATGGTGGTGGTAGATAAGTTGAACATTGTGGCTCACTTCATAGCTATTAAATCCACTGACAAGGAAGATGATATTGCTCAAATTTTTATGAAGGATATATTTACAATGCATGGTATACCCAAGAAGATCATCTTAGATAGAGATGACAAATTTGCCTTAAAATTTTGGAAAGCGTTGTTTGTCAATTTTGGGACAGGGTTACCTTTCATCACAATGTACCATCCTCAAATAGATGGGAAAACTAAAAGAGTTAATAGAGTATTGGAGGGCATGCTTACAATGTATGTTATGCATTGACCTAGGAGATGGGAATATTTTTTTCCTTTGGTAGAGTTTTCCTACAACAATGGTTATCAATAATCATTGAAAATGAGTCCTTTTAAGGGTTTATATGGCAAGAAATACAACACACCCATTAGTTGTAATGATCCAATGAATAGGGTATTTCTTAGACCTGATATGTTGAACGAAATGGAACGGGAAACAAATTCTATAAGGAATAATTTGAAAATATCCCAAGACAAGAAAAAGAGTTATGCATGTCAACAAAGAATGCACAAGGGGCTCCAAGTGGGGGGATATTTTTACCTACACATCAGACCTAAGAAAATTTCATTTAAAATGGGTATTTTGAAAATATAGCACCCATATTTTGTGGTTTTAGATCATTGAAGGAATGGGGTGAGTGGCCTACATATTTTCCTTGCCAACCACAGTGAAGGCACATAATTTTTTCCATATTTATTTGCATAAAAAGTATGTTCATGATGTTAATCATGTTTTTGATTCGTCTGTGATACAGGTGGAATCTGAGGGAGAATTCCAACCAAAAACACAATGCATTCTGGATCGGAGGAATATTGTGCCATGAAATCGATTAATTGATCAAGTTAAGGCATAGTGGAAGCACTTTGGACCAGATGAAGCCACTTGGGAAATGAATGAGAAAAAAAGGTGTTTGTATATAAACCTCGTTGTGAATTTTATGTTTGAGTATAGAAAACAAAGGATGGTGTTCCTCTAAGCGGGTGGAGTTTGTAACATCCATTTTTTTCACCCATCATGTGAATATTATTGTATGAACCGCTCATGTAAATTTATTTAAATTATAAATGATGATTGGACTAAGAGTAGACACAGATTCAAAATATGTGGAGGTGAAGTTGCTTGGAATGGCTTGGGGAAATAACCAAAATTTGAATGTTGCAATTAATTAATCCCACACATATCCATGTTGAATTAAAAGTAAAAAATTTGCATGCATTAAAGGAAGTTTATGGTGTCTAACTAGAGGATGGGTCATTCCTTCTCTCGAGGATGTATTGGCTCTAGTCAACATGCAACTAAATAGAAAAGGAAATGGATTCATACATTTGAAAGGTGGGATTTTCAGAAGAGGAACTACAGTGTGGTAAGAAATTGATATTCTTTCGAGAATAAATACATTCAGAAAGGACGAAGCACAAATAATGAAGGAATATTGCAAAATAAAAGAGACACTAGGTGGAGCTACAATGGATGTTCTATAGATTCCTATGTTGGTTTAAAGGGTGGAGACTGAGTCTTTGGATTCATGTGTGTGGTGAAATCATATGGAGACTGAGTTATTTAGATCCTGATGGAATTTAACAGGTGGGTTCTTGGCGTGCTATGGATTCCTATCGGATCAAGGATGGAGGCACTATCAACCCTAGATTATTGAAGAATGAAATGGGTGGAGATACTTTGGGCTCTAGGTTCTTGTAATGATTTATTAGGTGGAGAATTGTGTGCTCTGGATTCACTGAAGTTTCATTTGGGTGGATACACTATGTGCTTTGGACTCTGAAGTGTCAGGTGGAGGAACTTTGTGCTCTGGATTCCCATGTGAATGTGTTAACTAGACTGGTGTGAATTTTCCTTGAGCACTTCACTCTGTAATCTATGTATCTGGCTCGGGGGTGGTTAACTACAAGAAATAATAACATTGTAGTTGGCATATGATTTGGATGTGAGTTGAAACCCGTCGTTCAGTTGCTAGTCTTCTAAGCTATGCACATAAGTGTATTCACTTTTGTGCACTATGAATAGTCAATGATGTTGTTAAGTGTGATAACAAAAATTATGTCAACAATGTTTGTGGAGGAATATGTATTACTGTTTGTCTTCATGAGATATTATTTATATGTTTTTCCATGGTCATGGGAGGTTGGATACCTTTGTATATATGTGTTGTTATTTTTCAAAGTGAATCTATCTACATGACCATGTATGAATTTTTTATATGTTTAGTTGAATCATTACAGTGTATGAAATTCATTGCTTGGCATGGCATGGACTCTATGGATATTCGTGCTTGCGAATATTAAAAATTTTGAGTGTTTTGATTGATAGTAAGCATGAAATTAAATTTAATTATTGAATTTTTGGATTGAGTCAATGGTTGAAATTCTTGAAATGGGAATGAAGGTTTCACTCTTGTAGGAATTAGTGTGCTAAGTAATATTGTGCATCAATGCAAGTTTGGGCTAAGTCCTTGGAAACTCCCCAGAGTGTCTAGCCTACATATCACAAAGACTCATATTTGTCTTCAGGATGAATTAACTTGATAAATTATAAAGTAAAATGAAAACTTATAAGGTGAGAGACATTAACTAAATCCATGTGATTAATCACTAATCACTTAGTTCATAGGCCACTTAATGACCTGGATTATGTGTTAATCATCACCATGAAGGCTCCGTCGAGTATCACATGTATTTTTTAGGGTTGGCATTAGATATAGAAGGCATGGGGCATGACAGGAAGACTTCTTGTATCAAACAGAGAAATGAATGTCTCAGGGAATAATGTTATGCAACCAGTTCACAAATAGAAGAAAATATATATCAACGACTTAAAAATTATCCTCTTTGAGGGGGAAACATCCTTTACATTATATAAATGAACAATTATTGGATGATTAAAATGACAAAACCCACTTTCTATATATCGAAGTCTAAGAGGTCACAATATAATCAGAACCTACATAACAATGATAATGTAAGGGCACAATAATAACAATAGTGGGCTTCTATGGGGCATAATAATAACAATATGGGGACTACATGGACACAAAAATAACAATAAGGGGGCTACACTAACAATAACAATAAGGGGCTACACTAGTATTATAAGGAGCTAACATTCCCCTCTCCTTCAAAAAATTGTTGTCATCAACGCTTGAGTAGCTTTGGATGCTTCTGTAAAAAATTACCATCCTCCCATGTGGAATATTCAGCGGGTAATTTCTTCTACTTGATGACATACTCTAAAATTGATCGATTTCATAGTTGTTGAGTTCTTGTTTCCGTGACTAATTCAGGTTCCAATATTATTTTTCCTTGTTCATCAAGTTCTGATAGTATTGTTTGAATTGGGAGATTGTCACTTATAACCTTCTTTAAGCATGAAACATGGAAAACTGGGTGCACTCAAGAAGATGCAGGAAGCTCAAATTTGTATGCCATAGTACCAATATTTTACAACACCTTGTAAGGACCATAGTACTTTGGTGATAATTTATTATCATTCTTTTCTTGTTTGAGGGACATTTGTTTGTACTTTTGTAGTCATAAAAATACTCAGTCACCTACATCCAAACTTCTTTCATTGTGATGTTGATTTGCATGTTGTTTCATTCGATCCTACGCCAAAGTGAGGTTATCCTTTAAGAGTTGGAGAATTTGTTGTTGATGCTCAATGTGATATTCCATTGCTTGAACCTTATAATTTTCTCCTAAAGATGATGTGATGGAAGGTGGAAGATATCCATAACGTGCAATAAATGGGGTCATTTTGTTGGCAATATGATGCAATGTGTTGTCCTTGATGGCAACCTACTTGATGAAGTTGTCCTTGATGGAAACTGACTTGATGAGTTGTCTTTGGATAGCAAACTATTTGTTAATGATGTAAATCTGATGTATCTACAAAGCAGTTTAGAAGTAACAAAGAAAGAAATTCCAGTAAGTGCCAGAGTAATGATGAATAAGATATGTCACAAAGCATACGCGGGTTTGTAAAGGAAAAGTAGCGTATGTACGCGTAAAAGTACGTACCAAGTAGCGTATGCCTATTTGCGCTCTAAATTTATAAAACCAGGGGACATGACCATGGTATTGGCCCACAGTATTGAGCGTTGGATTATCTATTTGATCCCATCCAGGAATACCATCAGCGGTTGAGTGGTTTTGACTCATGGTATTGGTAAAAGGCTAAAACTATATAAGGAGAAGAGGATCATAGTGCTAGGTGTGCATGTATAAGGGTTGTTGATGAATAAATTTCTCTAAGGAATATCTACATGGATGAACTCTGTGCTTAATTGATAGATCTGAATCTATGATGCACCCATGGATATAATGATGGTTCAAGATCTTTGGATCTGATGATGATGAATCTCTAGAATGACCGAATAAAGGAATGATGAATAACTGGCGCAAGTCTGCTGAAGAAAATGAATAAATCTGGGTAAGTTCTATAGATCTGGTCTGTTCTGCAAAATTTATTTTTACAGATCCATACGCTAGTTGGTTTCAACAAAAGTGCATATATACGCGGGCTCGCTTCATGAAAAGCGCGTATGGAAGTTAGGGTTTTCTGAAAAATAATATACACAGAAGTATACGCAAGTTGGTGTGCAAAAAAGTGCGTATGTACATGGCTTCAGTGAAGAAAAGTAGCGTATGCTATTTGAATCAATGACTGTTCAGGGTTGAGTTTCTATCTTCATATCTATTCTGAATTCTGGGTTATTTCTGAAGTTCTGGTCACAGTGTTTTCACTGTTTTAATTGAAGTATTGGGAAAAGTTTATGATTGTTGATAAAGGGTTGCGTTGAAGCTGTTTGATCCAGTATGAAAATTGATGAAACGTGGTCTGAAGTGGGTCTGAAGGTTGAAGCCTTTAGTATGGAAGTAGAAGATTTCAGCCAGTAGAAGCTGGTGTTGAAATCAGGGGGTCGAAGCTCCCTTCCAGGAGAGACTGGTAAACGAGATCAGGGAGTTGGAGCTCCCTTCTAGTTGCAGCTGGAAAATGAGAGAAGGTTGCAGCCTTCTGCAGGTAGAAGCCTGCGTACTGGTATAAGTCTACATCAGTACAATGTTGTAAAAGGTTTTCTATATAATAAATATTGAAGACAGAGACGACAGCAGCGGTGGTTTTCTCCTGAATTGGGTTTCCACCTTAAATATTGGTGTTCATGTGTGTGATGCTTTATACTGTTGATTACTGCTCATAACTTATGATTATCTAGCCTTATTCATAACTGATAAATCTGTTTAAAAGACTGTTCCTGAGAAATTCTCTAAATCTGAAAGGTAAATCAGTATACGCTAGTTTCCTTCTATAGTTCCATGTGCATACGCTAGTTCAGTTCATAAAAACCGCGTATGGAAATCTACTCAAAGAAAAAGGTTGAATTTATTTTATAAACTCTAAATACTGACTCACCCCTCTCACAAGATTTTCCCAACACATTTTTGCTATAGTATGGAAGGAAGTGTTATACCACCATTCAGCTAGAGGTAACCACTTGACCCATTGTGTTTTTTTATCAGATACAAAGCAACGAAGATATCCTTCCAAACATTTGTTCACTATCTCAATTTTCCCATCATATTGAGGATGATAAGATGAGCTATGAGCTAATTGAGTACCCAAATAAGAAAATAATTTCATCCAAAAAATTTCCGTGAAAATGGGATCTCTATCGCTTACAAAAATCTTTGGGTTTCCATGTAGATTTTGAATTGTTTCCATAAATGCAGTAGCAATTGTAATGGATTTAAATGGATGAGATAATGCACAAAAGTGTGCATACTTGGTCAGTCTATCAACTACCTCCATGATTTCATTTTTTCCTTCAGACTTGGGTAAACCTATGATAAAATCCATTGAAATCTCCTCCCAACATTGGCTTTGAATGGATAAATTTTGTAACAGACCCGAGGTCTTAATTGTCTCAACTTTATTTTGTTGGAAAACCAAACATTTTGCCACAAATTTTTTAATATCATATTTAAGGCCATCCCAAAAAAATTCCTTTTTGACCCTATGGTAAGTTTTTAAAAATCCTGAGTGCCCTCCTAAGGGAGAGATGTGCAATTCCAAAAGAATATTTTGTTTGAGTTGGGAATTATTACAAAGATATAAGTGATCTTTGTACCATAATGATTCATTTTTCTAGCTAAACCTATCATATGTAATGGGATCTTGTTGCAACTTTTGAATGAGTGTCCACACTTCTTCGTTATTCTTCCATTCATCCCTTGCTTCAATTATCCAGTCTGATTGGATAATAGAAATGGCACAAAGCAATGATTCCACATCCTCATCCTTTCTTGAGAGTGCATTTGCAAAAACATTTTTCTTCCCTTTTTTGTAGATGATTTCAAAGTCATAACCCAACATTTTTGTGACCCATTTTTTATGCTCTTCTGAAGATAATATTTTTTCCAAAAAAAATTTAAGACTATCATGATTTTTTTTTACCTTGAAGTGTCTTCCCATTAGGTAAGCTCATTATTTCTTTAGTGCATGTAGTATTTCCAACTTTTCCTTCTCATAAATAGGTTTGTGTAAATACTTTCCTTTAATTGGATGACTTTCAAAAGAAATGGGTCTTCCTTCTTGCATTAAACCAACACCAATTCCATTTCCTGAGGCGTCACATTCCATAATAAAGGTTTTTGTGAAGTCTAGCATAGCTAAGACTGGTGCTTGGCACCTTGCCTCTTTAAGATGTTGATGCAGGAAACCCCTGCAAAACTCAGAATCTCTCCAATACTATGCATATAAAAATGCATCTCAATAACTGCCCAAATAAAACTTCAATGTCTGGCAAATTCACACACTATCATTCGCGGAAGCTCCTCAATCAATGGTACGAAACCATAAACCCAACAATCAACTTTTCATGTTATTAAACCCATACTTCAAATAGCATTAGAACCCAACTCACAATTTTCATACCAAATGTCAATATGAATGATTGACATTAATTATATCGACCTTGGTTCTATTACATATGCGCCTTATTAAAAATCAACCGACTTTGACATTATTTAATCCACGCACCTATACATATCTCGAGGCTTCTCTTATGAATCATATGGCTCACACCATTCAGAAAATATACACAGATACTTGGAATTATCTCAAGTTTGATCTTGGTTAAACATGAACCAACATTCCAAAGCAATGTATAAACACTACTTTGACCCTAAGATATTCACATACCTCTTCATTACAGCACTTCTACATTCGATTCAAATTCCTCGGCGCTTCCATTCATTACTCGAACCCAAGGTTTCAAATATATATATGCACCTTTTACTATTCGCTTACCAAGCTAGATCAACGCAGCAACGCATGCATTTTGGCTTCTTCCATTGATATATCAGCGTTCATATTTTGTCTTGTCCGTTGATACTTCGGATTCAACGGCTGCTGTGTTGACATTTTATACAGCTGCTTGTTGCGCCTTTTTACAGGTTCCTTCCATATTCGATCAAAGCCTTTTGAGACTCCAATCCAAACTCAAAGCTCCATCCTTTGTGCACCTCTTTTAAACTCCGCCTTTGAGAGATACTAATTACAAGAACCATCAACGGTACTTGGAAACATTATTAACCCCTTACAACAGAATTCTAATGCGACTTTGATTCATCGCTTCTTATTTGTTTCAAACTGTACGCCCTCCACTGTTTTTTAATCCATAGGTTTCATAATTCGCTATGGACTTTCAATTCACAAACCTGCTATCATGCGATAGGAACATATCTCTCGAATTCATACAATAACAATACCAACCGAACTTTGTTCAAACTGATTCAATTATGATCGAAGCTCCTTTTCTCAGCAAAAAGTTGTTCCTTCTTTAACGCCTTCTCGTATTGAAGCTATCTCTGTATTAAATTCTCCATCGTTTGTCCCTTATGAAGCTCTACGGCTTCATATTCACTGTGCATTCCATTTTTTCAATCGCTGCCAATCAAAACCACAGATCGACATAAAATAATCGATTCACTCGACATACATAGTCTCTCACACGGATTTACCATTACAATTAAAGATTTCCATATTAATATTAAGTAATATCGATCCTTCCAACTTATGTGCGTAGATCGATCTCAGAGATAAGAATTCAAGTTCTCGATTTCCTCGAGAAATCCCACAGAAATTAGTATAATTTTGATACCAATTTCAACAAGGACCCAACGCCCTTTATACAAGCTTTTGCTCAGAATTAATCCTCCATGGAATTCCTGTATGGTGGCTTTTAAACACTTAATCGATATCGATATTGAAATGAATCAACACACAGAGTTTATCACACGGTTCTCATACATTTGCTTATTGAAATTCGAAGCTCACTTACTCAGAATTTAAATCAATTTATGCTCATGTAAAACAAACATATTCTTTCATTCATATAATGAAATCACTTACAAACTTCTTCTCATCTTGGCCATATCTTCAATCGATGGCCCTTTCAACTTCTAAAGACTGAATTCACGCACTCTACAGCCCTCTATCCTGCTTTGATCTATTTGGCCTTTGAGGCTCATTAATTTATACAAATTGAATTGAACCAATTTAGGTTCAAATCCCTTTAATCACTCAACAAAGTCCTCAAATATCTCAACACCCCTACAATCTAGATTTTATCCCTAAAATCTTGAAACTAAATCTAACTTAGGCTCATAATTAATTCTAAAATCTAATTTCTCTCATGTTTTCCAATTATTTGGAAACATTAACAAATCCTCACAATAATTAATTAAAAATATAATTTAATCACTAAAAAATCTCATTAATATTTACATAGAATTAATATTTCCTCACAAACATAAGACCCCTAGTTTAAACAGAATACAAAATATTTTCCCGAGTCTAATGCTCCTGCATCAGATGTTCAAAGGCCTTAGTTTCTTCTTGAGTCCGAGAAAATGCATCTTTCTTTAGTAATGTTGTTAGAGGTGTTGTTATTCTCCCATAATTCCTACAAAATTTGCGATAATACCATGTCAACCCAAGAAATCCTCGAACATGATTTATGGTTGTGGGGATTTTCCATTACTTAATGGATTTAATTTTTTTAGGGTCTACCTTAACACCCTCATGAGAAATAATATGACCCAGATATTCCACCTCTTATACTCTAAAGAAACATTTGGAGGTTTTTGCATATAATTGTTTCTCCTCCAATAGTTTGAGCACCCTTTCAACATGTTGAACATGATTCTTCCAATACTTGTTGTACATTAGTATATCATAAAAAATAAAAACAAAAATTTTCTAAGGAAGGGTTTGAAAATGGAATTCGTCAAACCTTGGAATGTAGAAGGTGCATTGGTAAGACCAAAAGGCATGACCAAAAATTCATAATGACCCTCATGAGTTCTAAATGTTGTTTTCGTAATGTCTTCAGTCTTCATTCTAATTTAATGACATCCTAAACTAATATCCAACTTGGTGAAGTAACTTTCTCCATGCGATTGATCCAATAATTCATCAATGACATGAATGGTAAATTTATCTTTGATAATGAGCTTTTTGATCTCCCTATAATCCAAAAGCATGCACCATGATCCATCCTTCTTGTGCACCAATACTACTGGATCTGAAAAGGAACTTTTACTAGGTTGAATTATACTAACCTCTATCATTTCTGCAACCATACGTTCAATTTCACTCTTTTTGGCATAGGGATATCTGTAAGGCCTGATGTTTGGAGGGAAACTTCCTGGAATCAAATGAATAGCATGATTGTTGTGAAACCAGCTCCAAAAAGAGAAGAAAAGAGATATCAACGCCTTAGAAATAAGCCACTTCGAGGGGACAACCTCCAATATGTTACATGAATGAACAATTCTTGGATGATTCAAATTACAAAACCTCCTTTCTATATATAGGAGTCCATGGGGCCACAATGTAATCCTAGTGGGCCACAATGTAATCCTAGCCGACCTAACAATAATAATTTAAGGGCACAATAATAACAATATGGGGGTTACAAGGGTACAATAATAACAATAACGGGGTTACACTAACAACAATAAGGGACTATACTAGTAATATAGGGACCTCACATGCCCCTCTCCTTCAAAAAAGTGTTGTCCTCAATGCTTGAGTAGCTCTGGGTGCTTCTGTATAAAATTCACATCCTCCCGTGTAGAATCTTCAGTGGGTAAGGTCTTCCACTTGATGAGATACTCTGAAATTGATCGATTTCGTAGCTGTCGAGTCCTTGTTTCCGTGACCGCTTCAGGTTCCAATATGATTTTTCCTTCTTCATCAATTTCTGGCAATATTGTTTGAACTAGAAGATTTTCACCTATAACCTTTTGTAAGCATGAAACATGGAAAATTGGATGCACTCGTGAAGAAGCAGGAAGCTCCAATTTGTATGCCATAGTACCAATATTTTGCAACACCTTGTAAGGACCATAGTAATTTGGCGATAATTTATTATCCTTCTTAATTTTCTTGAGGGACATTTTTTTGTATGGTTGTAGCCGTAAAAATACCCAGTCTCCTACATCAAAACTTCTCTCGCTGCGATATTGATTTTCCTGTTGTTTCATTCAATTTTGTGCCAAATTCAGGTTGTTCTTTAAGAGTTGGAGAACTTCTTGTTGATGCTCGATGTGATCTTCCACTACTTGAACCTTCGAATTTTCTCTTAAAGATGATGTGATGGATGGTGGATGATATCCATAAAGTGCCATAAATGGGGTTATTTTTGCTGCAATATGGAAGGAAGTGTTATACCACCATTCAGCGAGAGGTAACCACTTGACCCATTGTGTTTGTTTATCAGATACAAAACAACGAAGATATCCTTCCAAACATTTATTTACTATCTCAGTTTGACCATCAGATTGAGGATGATAAGATGAGCTATGAGCTAATTGAGTACTCAAACAAGAAAATAACTCCATCCAAAAATTTCCAGTAAAAATGGGATCTCTGTCGCTCAAAATAACCCTTGGGCTTCCATGTAGCTTTTGAATTCTGTCCATAAATGTAGTAGCAAATGTACTTGCTTTAAATGGATGAGATAATGCACAAAAGTGTGCATACTTGGTAAGTCTATCAACTACCACCATGATGACACTCTTTCCTTCGGACTTAGGTAAACCTGTGATAAAATCCATTGAAATCTCCTCCCAACGTTGACTTGGAATGGATAAAGGTTGTAGAAGTACCGGGGTCTTAATTGTCTCCACTTTATTCTGCTGGAAAACCAAACATTCCGCCACAAACTTTTGAATATCATATTTAAGGCCATCCCAAAAAAAATCTTTCTTCACCCTGTGGTAAGTTTTTAAAAATCCTGAGTGTCCTCCTAAAGGAGAAGTGTGAAATTCCAAAAGAATCTTTTGTTTTAGTTGGGAATTCTTATAAATATATAAGTGATATTTGTACCATAAGGAATCATTTTTCCAACTAAATGTATCAGATGTACTAGGATCTTGCTGCAACTTTTGAATGAGTGTCCACACTTCTTCATCCTTCTTCCATTCATCTCTTGCTTCGGTTATCCGATCTGGTTAGATAATAGAAATGGCGCAAAGCAATGCTTCCACCCCTTCATTCTTTCTTGAGAGTGCATCTGCGACAACATTTAGCTTCCCTTTTTTGTATATTATTTCAAAGTCATAACCCAACATCTTTGTGACCCATTTTTAATGCTCTTCTGAAGATAGTCTTTGTTCCAAAAAGTGTTTAAGACTATCATGATCAGTTTTTACCTTGAAGTGTCTTCCCATTAAGTAAGTTCTCCATTTCTTTAGTGCATGCATTATTGCTAACATTTCCTTCTCATAAATAGGTTTCTATAAATACTTTCATTTTATTGGATGACTTTCAAAAGCAATGTGTCTTCCTTATTGCATTAAAACAGCACCAATTCCATTTCCTGAGGCATCACATTCCACAATAAAGGTTTTTGTGAAGTATGGCGTAGCTAAGACTGGTGCTAGGCACATTTCCTCTTTAAGATGTTCAAAGGCCTTAGTTGCTTCAGGAGTCCATGAAAATGCATATTTCTTCAATAATGTTGTTAGAGGTGCTACTATTCTCCCATAATTCTTAACAAAATTTCAATAATACCTTGTTAACCCGAGAAATCCTCGCAACTGCTTTATGGTTGTGGGGACTTTCCATTCCTTAATGGCTTTAATTTTGTTAGGGTCTACCTTAACACCCTCGTGAGATACAATATGACCGAGATATTCCACCTCTTGTACTCCAAAGAAACATTTGGATGTTTTTGCATATAATTGTTTCTCCTGCAATAGTTTGAGCACCCTGTCAACATGTTGAACATGATCCTTCCAAGACCTATTATAGATTAGTATATCATCAAAAAATACTAGCACAAATTTTCTAAGGAAAGGGTTTGAAAATGGAATTCATCAACCCTTGAAATGTAGAAGGTGCATTGGTAAGGCCAAAAGGCATGACCAAAAATTCATAATGACCCTCATGAGTTCGAAATGTTGTTTCGGAATATCTTCAGTCTTCATTCTAATTTGATGATATCCTGAACGAAGATCCAACTTGGTAAAATAAATTGCTCCATGTAATTCATCCAATAATTCATCAATCACAGGAATGGGAAATTTATCTTTAATGGTGAGCTTATTGAGCTCCCTATAGTCCGGACACATGCGCCATGATCCATCCTTCTTGTGTACCAATACTACAGGAGCAGAGAAACAACTTCGACTAGGTTGAATTATACCCGCCTCTAACATTTATGCAATCATGCGTTCAATTTCGCTCTTTTGGAAGTAAGGATATCTATAAGGCCGGATGTTTGGAGGAACACTTCCTGGAATCAAATGAATAGCATGATCATGATCACGAATAGGTGGGAGTCCTTTGGGAGTTTCAAACACCTTGGAATGATTGTCCAAGACTTGTTGGAGATCTGCAGAAATAGATGATTTTGATGTTGGAACTTTTAGTGAGCATAATTGTGCAATTACGCCTCGTTGTTCTTTCTTTAGAAGCTTTGTCATGACATTAGAGCTTATTATCCTTCCTGGCTTCCCTTCAATACCCCGTAATTCGACTTCCTTTCCTTCTGAAAAAAATTTCAAGAAAGTTCTTGAAAATTAAAAGCTACCGTCCCCAAAGATTGTAACCATTGTACTCCTAGTACAACATCAGCACCTCCCATAGGAATGGAAAGCATTGGACTATTCAATACATATTCCCCCATGGTTAGCTTGATATTATGGCATTTTCCAGAGAAATTTATAGTTCCTCCATTTGCAACCATCACTTGACATTCTCGTGTTGGGTATAGGAAACAATTTAATTCCTTGGCTACCTTACAATGAATAAAATTATGGGTGCTACCTGAATCAATCAACACTATTACCTTTTTCTTCTTGATATGTCCTTTTATCTTGAGAGTTTGAGGAGTGGTAATTCCTGCCAGTGCATTACACGATATGGTCGGATTCATTTCTTCCTCTTCTAGGGCTGGTTCCTGGTGCATATCCTCTTCTTGTTCATTTTCTTCTTCCTCTTCACAATCTATGTAAAATAATTTCTTCTCAGCACACTTATGACCTTTAGTGTATTTTCTATCACAACTGTAGCAAAGCCCTTTTGCTCTTTTTTCTTCCAATTTTTGTGGTGTAAACCTTGTAGGTTGTGGAAATCTAGGTGTAGCAACACTTCCTTCTTTATAGAATTGAGTGGTAGGCTTCCTTGTCGCCATAATTTTACATTCAACTTTTCTTGCCAACCTGAATGCCTTCTCCAATGAATCAGGTTCCAAAACGGGAACTTCATGTTGGATGTTATCCTTTAAAGTGCCTATGAAGAGATCAATCCTGTGTTCCTCTGGAATATCAGTTACCCTTATATTCAATTTTTAGAAGTCCTCAATGTGCTCCCCCACTAAACCCTTTTGTTTGAGATTTATCAATTGGCTAAAGAAGGTGTTGCTCTTTGTATCCTCATAATGTGCTATCATTTCCTCCGTAAAAATTGACCAAGTGACACTTTTTTTACGGGAGCAAAGCCATCGATACCATACAAATGTATTTTGTTCTAAATGTAAAGTTGCAATGTGTACCTTTTGTGTGTTTTGCACATTATGGAGATCAAAATATTGCTCCATCTGTAGTATCCATGTTACAGGATCCTTTCCATCAAACTTCCTCATATCCATTTTTGGAATATGGTGATTCTTCCCGCCAACATTAGATTTTATGAAATCACGATTAACATTTATTTTGTTCTCATCATAAGTTTCCTCTACTATCTTTTCACCATTAGGAAACATTTCTTGTATCAACTTTGTCAAACCTTCCATGTCTTCTTTTATATCATTCTTCATGTTTTCCATTTTCTCATCGATCTTAGCTTCCATGTCATCCATCTTAGATTCCATGCCAACTTCCATGCCATCTATCTTATATTCCATGTCATCTATGCCATTATTCAAACCATCCATATTATATTCCACTCTTTTCTTCAAACCATCCATCTTAGTTTCCACGCCTTTCTTCAAAACTTCCATGTCATTTTTACTTTCTCTTTGCGAGAGCAAAATTTGGTGCACTTGCTCTTGTATTTTTGATATGTCATGTTGCCATTCTTCATCTTCACGGGTCGTAGTAGAGCTTTCTAAAGGCTTAATGGGTGTTGAATTCTTTTAAAGGCCATTTTAGAATCCAATACTCATATATATTCTACAATATACCCTTGGAATCAATTCAACTTGATTCTTCAAACAAGACTTACGCAATTCGGAAAAAAAATAAATAAATAAATACACACCTTTTACTTGCTTTTGAGGAGCTCGATATTGAAATTGAATTATCTCTATAATTTCATATCCTCAAGATCTGAAATTCAGCCCTATAGTAGCCCTCTTAAGCTTCTTTCAAATGCCACAGGTCTGATCTGATTTGGATTCTTCAAGGCAAAGTTATGTCCAATCTCCCACACTGACCCAATTTTGGACTGGTTCAGTAGAGTGAACTTGTACGAAATTTCCACGTGTCATTGTTTCCTCCTTTGGCTCTGAAATTGATATACCGAAAACTAAATTCTGTGTACTTATGGCCACTTTTTATGTCATTCCAATCCGATGCTCAGAGAGAGAGCTATGAAGCTTTTCCCACGATCACCTCTTTGAAATGAAATTCAAAAGCCTCAAAAATACCTAACTTCCATAGATCATATCTCTGAAAATGTTGCGAACCAATATCTGAAATTTTGCGAAGATGTTCCTCAGGATTGCGCCTTCGCACTCTAAAAATTTCAGCTTCTGAACCTTCGTAGAAAAAAAATTATTACGAAAATATCATGATGACCTTTTTAGGTTAAATTAAGGAGCCTGCAAAATGACCTAACTTGCACAGATCATATCTCCGAAAATATTGCAAACCAAGCTTTGAAATTTTGCGACGATGTTCCTAAGGATTTTGGCTTTGCACTCTAAAAATTTCAGATTCCGAACCTTCGCAGAAAAAAAGTTATAGTGAAAATTCCACGATGACCTGTTTGGAGCAACGAACCCCTAGAATCTCAAAGCTCTGATACCAAATGTTGTGAAACCAGCTCTAAATAGAGAAGAAAAGAGATATCAACACCTTATAAATAAGCCACTTCGAGGGGAAAACCTCCAATACATTACATGATTGAAAAATTCTTGGATGATTCAAATTACAAAACCTCCTTTCTATATATAGGAGTCCATGGGGCCACAATGTGATCCTAGTGGGCCACAAGGTAATCCTAGCCGACCTAACAATAATAATTTAAGGGCACAATAATAACAATATGGGGGTTACAAGGGTACAATAATAACAAAAAATTGGTTACACTAACAACAATAAGGGACTATACTAGTAATATAGGGACCTAACAATGATCATGATCACGAATAGGGTGGAGGCCTTTGGGAGTCTCAAATACCTTGGAATGATTTTCCAAGGCTTTTTGGAGATCTAGAGAAATATATGATTTCGATGTTTGAACCTCTAGTGATCATAATTGTGCAATTACACCCCATTGTTTTTTCTTTAGAATATTTTCCATGTAATTAGAGCTTATTATCTTTCCTGGTTTCCCTACAATACCCCTTAATTCAAATTCATTTCCTTCCCAAAAAAAAAAAAAAAACTTGAAAGTTAAAAGCTATCGTACCCAAAGATTGTAACCATTGGAATCCTAGTACAACATCAACACCACCCATTGGAATGGAGAGCATTGGACTATTCAATACGTATTCCCCAATGGTTAGCTTGATATTATGGCACTTTCCAGAGAAATTTATAGTTCCTCCATTTGCAATCGTCACTTGAAACTCTGGTGATGGGTATAGGAAGCAATTCAATTCCTTGGATATCTTACAATGAATAAAATTATGGGTACTACCTGAATCAATCATCACTATTACATTTTTCTTCATGATATGTCCTTCTATATTGAGAATTAGAGAAGTGGTAATTCCTTCCAATGCATTACAATATATGGTCGGATTCATTTCTTCTTTCTCTAGGGTTGGTTCTTGGTGTATATCCTCTAATTTTGAAGTTTCTTGTTCCTTTTATTCTTCCTCTTCACTATATATGTAAAATAATTTATTCTTAGCACATTTATGAATTTTCATATATTTTCTATCACAACTGTAGAAAATCCCTTTTTCTCTTTTATCTTCCAATTGTTGTGATGTCAACCTTGTAGGTTGTGGAAGGATAGGAGCAACAACACTTCCATCTTTATAGTTGTGAGTGGTAGGCTTCCTTGTTGCCATAATTTTTCTGTCAATTTTTCTAGCCAACCTGAATACCTTCTCCAATGAATCAGGTTCCCAAAGGCGAACCTCGTGTTCGATGTTATCCTTTAATCCCCTATGAAGACATCAATCATATGCTCCTCTGGAATATCATTTACCCTTATATTCAATTTTTGGAAGTCCTCAATGTGCTCCACCATTGAATCCGTTTGTTTCATATTTATCATTTGGCTAAAGAAGGTGTTTCTATTTGTATCCTCATAATGTGCTATCATTTCCTCCATAAAAGTTGACCAAGTGACAAGTGGTTTACGAGAATAAATCCATCAATACCATACAAACTGATTGGGTTCTAAATATAAAGTTGTAATGTGTAACTTTTGTGTGTGTTGCACATTATGGAGATCAAAATATTGCTCCATATGTAGTATCCATGTTACCGGATCCTTGCCATCAAACATCCTCATATCGATTTTTGGAATATAGTGGGTCTTCAATAAAATGTTAGATTCTATGAAATCATGATCAACGTTTCTTTTGTTCTCGTCATGAGTTTCATATAATACATTTTCGCCATTAGGAAGCATTTCTTGTAGCAACTTTACCAAACCTTCGATCAAACCTTCCATGTCTACTTTTGAACCATTCTTCAAATATTCCATGTTGCCTTTCATTTTTGCTTCTATACCATCCATATTAGCTTTCATGCTATCCTTCAAACCTTCCATGTCTAATTTTAAATTATTCTTCAAACCATCCATCTTAGCTTCCATTTCATTTTTTATTACTCTTGTGAGAGCTAAATTTGATGGACTTGGTCTCATAATTTTGATATATCATATTGCATTTCTTCCTCTTCTTCATGCATCATAGTAGAGCTTTATGGTTGCTTACTAATCATTTATTTCATAGGCCACTTAATGACCTGGATTAAGTGTTAATAAGCACCATGAAGGCTTCGCTAAGTATCACATGTAGTTTCTAGGGTGGATGGTGCTATAGATAACAGGCATGGAGCATGACAGAAATTCTTCTTGAATCAAATAGAGAAATGAATGTCTCAGGGAACAAGAACATATATATCCCGAGGGATGATAATTGGTATGTTCTGAGGGGCGTGGAGTGTATGTCTCGGGGGATGGGAAGTTGTCTGTATCGGGAGTAAGAATGTGTTAGAGAACACATAGAGTCAAAATTGACCACAAATATTTATAAAGAGAAAATTGTGATTTGCATATAGGTTCGAGACCTAGTGGAACCCACGATTTCAGATGAGGTGACAAATGCCACATATAATGTGTTACACCAATTTTTGGTCATCTAACCTGTTACTATTAAATGGACTAAAGTACACCATGTAAGACCAATTTTACCATAGTAAAATTACTTTCACTATGAGAAATAATTTAATAACCCATAGTTTATTAAATTATTTCTGGTCTAAACAGGAAACCCCATGAGGAATAATTAAATAAATCCTTATTTGTTTGATTTCCCTCCTAGGATAATTAACTAAACCATTGTTTAATTAATATTCTTGGTCAAATTTAACCCAAAACATGAGAATTAATTAGATAAATTATTATTTATCTTATTATTCTCTAAGAATAATTATTTAAATCATTATTTAATAATATTCCTTGTTGAATTTGACTAAATCATTTTTAAATAATTAAATAAATAATTATTTCTTTAATTATTCCTTAACCTCATCCGTGAAATAATAAATAAATCATTTATTTTTTATTATTTCTAAACAAAGGGATTTAACCAATTCTAAATTCCTTTTCCCTCTACCAAAAATAATAAAATATTCCAAGTAAGTTGGATCTAGATTTTGTTAATAATATTTTAGTTATGCACCAATATCTAGACTAACTCAATATTTTGTTATAAGTAGAAGGGTTTTTCCATTCATTCGCGACCTTTTTTTATCACCTTTTGATCTATACTTTTGGTCTGACTTTGATCCTCCATCATTATCATATTTTTTTTACTTTTGATTGTGAGCTCACTTTGATTTCTATTTTGTCCGGTTTTTATACACCATCAAGAGAGAGAGATCTTGGATCTGAAGGAAATATAAGAACCCATCCCATTGAGGGGGACTGGTAACATCTTTCTGTGTTCCCTTCCCAGGTGTCATAATACAAAAAATTCTTTATAAATTTTTGTCTTGTCTATTGGATGTATGGAGAAACTCTTTTTTATTTTCGTTTTTTAATGTCTTTAACTGCATAGATCTGTATTTTTGTAGCACTTATTCAGATCACCTACTTGATCCAGGTGGATATTGGTGGCCACCCGCCTATTCCACTTGGGCCCCCACCATTGTCTCTTTCAGTTTTTCAGTTTTGGCATAACTTACTATTTTTAGCAGTTTTTCGGGTCCTGAACTTCCGGAGCCGTTTTGAGGCCCTAAACGACGTTTTTTGGTATGAAAATTCATCACAAAAGTTGTAGTCCTCGGATAGAGCTTTCTAATGATGTATCATGTGCGTCAAACGGAGATAGTATGCCAAAGTTACGTCCCTGGGAAGTTGAAACACCAATTTACCCAAACGGGGCCCATAGTTTTGGCGCGTCATCTCCTAGGGTTAGGTTTTTGGGATGTTGAGGGTTCTCCATTGTTTCTCAATAATAAATAGGCCCTCGAGCCTCATTGTAACTGAGTTCAGAGGCCTGTAGCCGCCACATCTCTTCTCAGAGATAGCTACCAGTGCCCTAGCTAGTTTTATTTCCATTTTGTCTGTAAGCAAATTTCAGTTCTTTGATATTAATGAAATGAAGTGTTATTTCCGCCGCATCTCTGTATTTATGGTTATGTGTTTATTCTGTTGCGTTCCTGCATAAATCCGGATCAGTGGTATCAGAGCGGTCTGCTTTTTCTCGATCCTTCTTTGCATGTCCCCAACGAGGTCGGGGTATAAGGAGCTAGGGCTTGATCTGGTGGAACCTTTGCAAGATCGGCCTCGCAAACCTCGACGGACGCCCATGGGGGATGAAAAGAAAGATGAGGGAGCAGGAGATCCTATCAAAATATTGCTCGAGGAGGCCCTCGAAAGACAAAGGAACGTGATGATGGATAACTTTGCTCAGATCCTTCAACGGCTACCCACCGGTGGCACATCTGCATCCAGCAGCCACTCTGGAGGCGCGACTCCTTTTAAGGTACAAGTAATTTTGACATTCCCATATTTGAGGGTCAAATAGACGCAGATGCCGTAGATAGATGGTTGAATCTGTTAGAAGGATATTTCTCGGTTCATGACTTTTCAGATCGGGAGAAGATTATTTTTGCACTCCTCAAAGCTACCCCCCATGTTAAGGACTGGTGGGAAACCTACTGTGAGAACAAGGACTAGACAGAACCCTCTCTGTTCTCGGTCGTACCAACTTGGAATTCTTTCCGAGACGCCATCAAGGAACAGTACTATCCCATGGGGAGCTATGAGGACAAGTACATAAAATGGACCACGCTGCGACAACAAAGGGATCAAGATGTGCATGAGCTGACGAATCTGTTCCATACCCTGCGCACAAAGTTGGGTATCAAAGATCCAGAGAAACATTTGGTGCTAAAGTATTGCAGCTATCTGCACAGATACATTCAGGAGGAAATGGAGTTCCTCGACATCTCCTCGCTTGGTACGGCATACCGGTATGCTGCCAAGATTGAGCAGAAATTCAAACAGACGAAGCGAGACTTTGGATCTGCGAATCAAAAGCAAGGAAAAGGTGCTTCCAAAACCGCAAGGTAACGCATTTACATGGCGGCCACAACCCACAAAGCCACAAGACAAGAACAACACCGTAAAGCCAAAGAAGGACACGAGTGGTGAGTTCATAAGAGCCCACTCACAACACAAGTGAGTGTCGGCTGCGTCGCTATGGCCGAGATGAGGTTTGATGGCGTTCGACTCCGAATCGAACTCAAAGGGAATGAAAAGGGAAAGGACACGATGCGGAGCCCAACGCCATCGTTGCCACTTCACAGTGCTTCAGAAGGAGGAACCGAAGATCCAGAGGAGAATCCTTCCACTCCTCCTGTATGTGGGTAAAGGCTCCCCGTACGCTCATTGCCTACAATGGGAGCCAAAGAACCTCATTTCCGTACACCGTGGAAGCGGGGGGGGGGGCTTACAACTACCCACATCCATACACCATTTGCTTCACTAAGGACGAGATCTCTGCCTCTTCCCTATAGCATCAAGCCCTTCAATGATGAGGTATTATGTGACGCTGTTCATTGATGCCTTCGATGTATTATTAGGACAACCATACGTGTGGAAGCGTCAAGGCCGTGGGCGAGTCCCTCCCGCCCTCGTGTCATATTACTGTGTTGCACAGATACCGAGTTACCACCTCCTACGACTATCTCTTCTTTGGTTACCGCAAAACACGTAGTAAGCTCATTTCCCCAAACCAGAAATTCGTTTTCCGATGATCCGCCCCGTAAGAAGAAGATCAGGGGCCACGACCGCATGTGGCCCTCTCGCACGACAACAACAAATGGATAAGGTCGTGAGGAGCACGGGACACCACCTCACCCACAGGTCACATCGCTAGGTCAAGCACCCGATTGATCCGACCCTCTCAGTGCGCCACTACTCAATGGACCGATCTATCGATGCTCGTTCGAAAATGATGAAATCAAGAGTGCGTATTCAGAGTCACAGAATGTCACATCGACAAGTTCACCGCCCGTGGGAGCCCGATCGAAGGTGGCGAAGAAGGATGGGACGGGAGACCGTATCGACTATCGGCGCCGAACAAGATCATCGTACTGTACCTGCTAATCCCACCTGACGATGACCTTTTTGGATCAACTCAAGGTGCAAATATTTCGGCACGACCAAGTCCGGGTGCATCACCACCACTGAACCCTCTCGATGTGGAAGACCGCCGCGAAGGAAGGCTCTGAATGTACGTCAAGTGCCGTGTCGATTTACCGTTCAACCTTCTGCTTCGCGAGGATGATGGACGACATCTTGCGGCCATTCACCAATCCATTCGTAGTGGTGTACTTGGATGTGACATTCCGATCTTCGCAAGACTTGGGAAGAGCACCTTCATCACATTCGACAAGTCCCCCAAACACCGCAACACAAGTTGTGTGCCACCTGAGAAGTATGCGAGCATGACCCAGTTCAATATCTAGGATTATTGATGAAAAGGGGTATGATCCACATCCAAGTCATTCGGGATTGGCGTCTCGACTACTTGCGTTAACAGAGCTGCAGCCTTCGGGTCTTGCTAATTTCTCTACCGTATCCGTGTTGACTTTTCACTGGGCCCGAGTCAAGTCACCAAAGGAGGAGCGAGAGCACTTTGTCGGAATCACCTAAGGCGTTCAAAGACCGAGACCGCCCGTTCCGCCCCCCGTTCACCTACTGCATTTGCAAGAAATGATGAGATCGAGACATGCCTCCGACTATTAGCCACCATCATCAGGACAACTGCCATCGCTGAGACATTGTATGAGACAACAAGTATCCCACCTATGACAAAGAAAAATTGGTCTCCATTGTGCAAGTCTGTTTAATAATGGAAGCATTACTTTGTAGAAGGAACAATCACTACGTACCACCGCCGTTAGTCTATATGAATAGGAAAGCGTAACGATCACATCATGGTCCACATTCATAGTCATTACATTGAACATCACACAAGAAGGGTAGCACCAATACCAGACTGCCTTTGCCCGACTAATTTATCAAGGCTGTACCACCGTGCTCTTCAACTTTGTGGGCACGAGACTTTCCGATTGGCCGCTTTCATGAGAGGTGACCCGCACCGCCACACTTACAAGGCACTCTGGGGCACACAAGTTCCAAACTTTCACCTCCAAGATGCACTCCTGTCACCCGACACCTTTGTTCCTTCAAGCATGCGTGCCAAGATGATAAGGCGGGGAAGCACACTACAATGAATGTTACTTCGGTTGAGAAAACAAGAGCACACATGGCGCTTATCGTCGAACCGAAGGATGTCGAGAAGCACACGTATCTCGCATCGTTTGTATATTGCCAAACCGACCATCAAAGCAAGGCTTATATATATCTACTGCCTACCCCTTGTCGTCGTAACTATCTATGATTACGTTTGCCTCGCTTACCAAGAATGGAAATGATCGAGCTATTGCTGATATTTTCAAGATGGCCATCATGGCGGCTCGTAAGAAGAATACAGACATCACAACTTCTCAACGAGTGTGGGCACTTTCGTATCCTGTCACTATCACACGTACGAGACAAAGGTGTTCGTCATTTATCCATCGTCACGTTGACACAAGATCACTAAGTCCGCGCCTTTCATCCCTAAATGATGGCTGACAGATACTCGCTAACAATGATTGTACACACGCGCATGTACACCCAGCATCCACGCACGCGAGACGCACCCCCCGCGCGCGCGCGCTATAACCGCCCGGGGCCCGTCGTTCCTTTCGGGGCGACCGCCACTATGTCTCATTGGGATATACACGTTTGTACCATGTGCCGATTCGCCACCATGTCCGCCCGAAGGACAAAGGGGCATTATCGAGCGCACTCAACACATCGCTAACAGTTCAAGTGAGATATTGACAGAGCGCCACGCGAAGTACAACAGCCGCCACACCGGTGCCACCTGTGGGCGAAATGGGGCATGGCTACATTCATGCATGAGCGCCTCACTGACTCCTCACCGCGTTTCGCTCCGATACGGCCGCACATCACCAAGGCTGTAGGTGCAATGCTCTTCGAGCTTATCGACCATTCCTTGTCCGCACCTACCAATGTGGATCGCCTGCCCCACGCTTTCCACCTCTCCGGACACCCTATTATTGCGGCATCAACTCACACCAATGGTGAAAGGTAACCCGCATCGCATGGAATGTTACCAAACAGATTATGGACATGCAAATCAAGAACATCACACACGCGATCCAACCGTATCGGGTCGTCGTACAACTTGCACCAAGGAAAGTGGTTCACTGTGACCAAGTTCGTCATAAATTTCCTCATCTCATGGAGGAACTTAACGCAATGGGGACCATTGCTTCTTAAGGGGAGGAATGATCCGTGATAATACCGCTATTCCACTTGGGCCCCCACCATCGTTTCGCCTTTTCTGCTTTGCCAACTTATTTTGCGCTTTTCGGTCCCTTCCGAACTTCCGAGCGTTTTGAGGCCCCAACGTCGCGTTTGTTGCGATGATCATCAAAATCGTCACAAAGTTGTAGTCCCTGAGTTGTTTCTCTAATGATGTATCATGTCAAACGAGATAGTATGCCAAAGTTGGCCCCCCGGGAAGTTGAACACCAATTTACCCAAACGGGGCCCATGTTTGGCGTTCATCTCCTAGGGTTAGGTTTTTGGGATGTTGAGGGCTCTCCATTGTTTCTCAATAAATAGGCCTCGAGCTCATCAGACCCCGCGGCCGTAGGTCTGCAGCTGCCCACATCTCTTCTCGCTGCAGAATTTCGCTTACCGCACTTAGCTATTTTATTTGCATTATGTCCGTGGGAAGCATCTTTCTCATA
Organism: Pinus albicaulis; assembly: GCA_034641835.2. NCBI lineage: Eukaryota > Viridiplantae > Streptophyta > Pinopsida > Pinales > Pinaceae > Pinus > Pinus albicaulis. The sequence goes on from CM076578.1 coordinate 432,842,538, forward strand.
TTCGATATTACCGAAATGAAGTATTATTTCCACAGACTGTGATTATGGTTATGTGTCATTCCATATACCGTATATGTCCGATCACTACCGTATATATATGAAATTGACAACTACATTTGATGTTATCATTTTTTATGCACAACTAAAGTGATATTTTTCGTACACTTGCGATTAGAATTCACTCTAACAATTGGGTGACACCACAAATGTTTTTAATTAATAATGACCTACTGCCATTTTTCGCATCCGTATGAACAACAAGGTCACCATCATGATTTTTCTCCACTTAATTTTCATTCTTTGATGTTGTAGCGACCTTTTTTATCGTAAAATAAGAAAATTCTAACTTTTAAGCTTAGCTACTTACGCAAAATGCACGCTCGACAAAGACAACAAATTTTTCCTCAAACCTACCATCGAGATAGCCGGAAGTGCGGTGTCACACTTTTCATCCCAAAACTTGCAACCCGCCTCTCGCGTAGCAAAACTACCCAAAACCACAACCTCGGTAGAAAATAGTCACATCTCTAACCTCGCCAGCTTTTTGCGGATTTTTTCCTCGTAATTTTGGGTTTTCCGAGGGCACTATTCAGGTCCCTTCCACCTCCATATTTAATATTCTTGGACCTATAATATCTTATTTTACTGCTAGCGGGAACCAAGCCTCATGATTCACTATGCTTCCACATTTTTAGGAGGAGCTTAGCCGAAGCAGTTCGAGATTCTGTTGTTTTTCACCCAATTTTCAAATCAAATCTATCTTTTTAGATCCATTTCGCATTGGTTATTTTTCCATCCAAAACACATCTTTTCGCCTTTTTTGGTCCTCCTCAGGGTCCCCTACGTTTCCCTTTAGTTTGTAGCCTTTCGCCACCTATTTTTCAAAGATTTCCTCGTTTGTTGTTTTCCGCACCTATTTTCAACATATTCACCTGACTCGTCCCCGCACCTTAGATCTGCTCCACATTGTGTTTTGAGTAGATTTTTCCCACCCTTAGACTAGTTGTTGAAGCCCTCTTTTGGGTTTAAATTTATGCATATTTAGCTATTTATTTTATTGTCGCTTTCTTTTCATATTTACATGTAAAAGATATTTTTTTCTTTTCTATACACACATTTAGGCTTAGTTAAAATTAACACACTTATCACACACACGCACACCCAAAGCGAAGAGCGCCGTTTACACCGCGGTACAAGACTAAAACATCAGAATTAATTAATTAATTTGCACTTCGTGCCCTTGTTTACATCTCTTCATTATTGGGTGTTGTGTATATTTTTCCACGTTGTTTCCCCCAAGGTGTTCATCTCGCAGACCTAAGGCCTCATCCCGCCTAGGGGAATGCATTCACTTTGTAGGGTCCGAAGTTAATCCCTTCCGTTGAGTCCCCATTCCGACTCGATTGTGGTTCATCACTTCCTCTTTCTCCCTATCCCCTCTCGTTCTCCATCTTTCTCACCTTTATCATAAATCAGACAGACCTACCATCATGGGTGGTCACCTCTACTGCCTGGAGCCGCCATTAGTGGAGCCACAACAAGAATGGTCCCACTACTCCCTTTTCTTTATATGGAGTCTGTTTCCTAGAAATTCGCCATTGATTAATGACCATACAATATGATCCGTTGGCCTTTCTATAACCAAGCTTCCTTCAGCATCCCCACTTTGGGAATTGAGAGGATCCTACCAATCTCATGTTTAATTTTTCCATGTGGTGTTCATCCAATCCTATCGATGACTCTATCTTTTATTATTCCTAGTGTGCTTACCGGAGATGCTTAATAAGTATGTCGACTGTGCCACCGCCTTCATGCTAATTTTCTGCCCTACTTCCAAACCTTCCTTCGTTTACATACATGGTAACAACCACCACTTTCTTCGTCAAACTTCCTCGCCACCTATATCAATTTTCATGTTCAAAAATGGCATTGCAGGAAGAGCTTATGTCGAGCCCACTTTTCGAACATTGTGTCTACATGGATTGGTTTCGCATCTCTCTCTTTTTTCCATTGTTAAATAATATGTCCCGTCTCACTTTCCCTCACCGAGGAAGAATCCCTCCAATTTGTGTTGAACAGACTGATCTACGTTAACCTATGTTTATACCATCTTGTTGATTTATGGTGGGCATCTGATGTGTGTTCTAGCCTTGTAATTTTGTATATATGGGTTAACATGTATTACATAATAACCGTAAATGGTTTCTTTGAAGGAAAATTCACTTAGAGAAGGTTTAATTAAATTAATCAATCATTTTTTTAATGTTTTCTAAGTCTAACCTAGGAAACTCGATTAATTAACCATGAATATTCCAGGATAAGGTCATGGATCACCTACACTTCTTAACCCTTTATTGTGTTTCAATTGTCACAATATCAACAAAAGAATATAAGAAGAAGGGTGAGGGGCCTATGGAAGACACATCGTATAGAGAAAGAATCAAGAGATTGATTTTCACCAAAGGAAGAATCAACAAGAGCCTCGATTGCGAGGAAGGTATCTCTCAGAGGATAATTTAAGAAGGATAAAGAGTGCATGAAGAGAAGTATATGGTGTCAGGCATCGCAGTAGGGATATCCAAGCAATAGTTACACAACAGTAGCAGAGGGGGAGTTTCGATTTCAATTGGAGACAGATATGGATTCCTCCAGAACCGAGGGAAATTTAGAAGAGAGGGCCCCTATTCTCACATAGCAATGAGCACCAAGTGCGCCATAACGAGTAGCAATAGCAAGGACACAAGGAGGCTGAGTGACGGCAGGCCATCGCGCATAAATTTGAGTCACTCACACTTATGCTCTAATTTCAGAAGTGAGAACTGTCCACCTTGCTCTGCTCCTCATCACTTTCTTCAACAAAGATTGATAATTACAATCACACATTTACATTTTCGACTTCGATACTAAAGAAACCTCGTATCCTGTAATCGGTTTTCTCCGCATTGTTTTTCCGAGACGATTGTCCAAAAATAACAATGTCTATGTGTGAATACTTGTGCTTTTTTATGTTGTTTATCATCGTGAAGTATAAAGATATTTATTTTTTTATCTACCGATGGTGAAATGTTAAATAATTGTATTTGAGAATGCAATATAAGAAATATAATAAGTAGCCGCAAGAGGGGATTATTATACATTACAAAATTTTCACATGTATCAGCTTTCAACCAAAGGAAGCGGGTTCGTAGAAGATACACACGCAAACCTAAGATTCGTAGGGACGCGTACGTAGAAAATAAAGGTCAACAAGTGCTTCTGCGTACTTAGATGTTTCAGGTTAAAAAAGAGATTGTGCATGCTTGTCAAGTTCGTATCCGTAGGAATCGTACATTGATAGCGTTCAACCTTGGTTATCGGGAGTACGATTGGTGCTATAGGGGAGGAGCAAGATGAAATTCCAAATCACTATGGGAACAGCACGACCCGACCCGCCTGGGATAGGATTCGTAGTGCTCAAATCCGAAGTTTGAACTGTCAAAGTCACAGATGTACTACATGTGCCGTGCTTGGGATGAATCTAATCTCGTATCCCGCTGTGTCAGGCGTGCATGGCATGCTCTATCGAGAAGAAAGTATATGTCACATCCTACTGAAGCAAATGCGTACTCCGGAGTGAAAGAGACCACAGGTTGCGCTGAAACTTCCGATGGCACTAATCGCAGTGTCATTGAAGACACAAGAAAGGTTTGAATGAACTTTTGGCATAGAAGAATGGGCACCACCACGTTCATTGAATATTCTCGCAGAAACAAGGACAGCATACTCGCATTACATGATGATGTATGTCTAGATGTGTACTGAAGCACGCTTGCTGCTACCAGAGATGAAAATAGGGGCAACAAGAATATTATTAGATTGATACACCGTATACCTATGTACCAATGTCCACTAACGCTCCTTGGGCAAATATTTTGTCACATTCAATGATGATCACTCAAACTCGGATATACTTCGAAGACAAAGATGAATTTCTTTGAAAATTTAAAATAATTCGTTCTGTTGAAAACTTGATGGGGAATAAAATCGTTACATTGCATTCATATACGTGGTGGAGAATATAGATGATACTGTCAAATTTCTAGCAAAGAGGCACTGAGAGTGGGATCGCATCACAATCCTCGAAAAGAATGGTGTGGTGGAACGGAAATAGGACCATTGTAGGCACAACCAAGCCCATGTTATTAGAACTTGATTTTCCCATATATTTACAGGTCAAGCCCGCAATATGACAAAGGTACATCCGTATCAAGACTCTCATAGAGCATATTAAGGAAGAAGACCTAAAGAGGTTTTCACAGGAAGAAACCTAGAGTAGGCATTTCGATATTTGCAGCATGGCATACTACATACCAAGTGAGAAGAGAAGCAAGCTTGATCAACCGCAAAGGGGGTTTCTTTGTGATACAATGAATTCTCCAAGGCATAGTATCTATATTCTCATGAAAATTGTGATAAGATGACGTTAAGTTCGAGGATAGAGCTAAAAATCACGAGATATTCGATGATCAAACCGCAAAAGTTCCCTTAGTCCAAGAAGTAAAGCGCATTTGAAGAACAGACAGAAGTAATTTGGTACCCGCATAGTACTAACGTTTCTTAGAAGAGATGAGGATACTACCCTGAGGAACAAATCATCAAGAGGAAGAGTTGAGAGAGAAACCCATACAAAGGTCGGATCACAGTGGCTCGCAGATACCGAGGGAAGTACACCTATTCGACCCCAAGAATGGGAAGAGGCATCGTAGACCCCCGATGTACTCAGTTGTTTCGAAGTAGAGGAACCTCCGCCTTTCAGAAGATTTTTAGCACCGGCACGTAGATGCTATGTAAAGGAGTGTGCCTCTAGATGACAATGATGTCCGAGCGGCTCACCCCGTAGCAAATCAATTGTTGACTGCGATGAATCTACAAGATCAAATACGTTACAAATGGTAGAGAGAGAGAAAATTATAAATAACTATGGAAAATGGTATGCCTGTATGAAGGTATCACCAGAAGAGACCTTCACACCGCTTCAGATACTCATCCTGACTATTATCGTATCCTTAGCAAATACAGATGGGATGGGAGATTCATCAATGATGTCGTTATCAACGTTCTTGAACAACAGATCAAGGAAGAGGTATATATCGAAAATCTATAGGGTTTTGAGACTCATGAGAGGAAATCACATCTATGTTGATTAAAGGCTCAGATGGCTCAAGCAGCTCCAAGAGCATGGTCGATAGTTATTTCAAAATGGGCTCTTATTACATAAGACGATCCTAATCTCTACTATTTATTGGTAGAAGATGAGTCATTATTATTACTACATGTAGATGACCGTTTCTCATTGATCATCTAGGCTCATCAAGGACGAAACTAATTCAGAGGTTCAATTCGACATGAAGGATTTGGGGTTGGGATGCCAGCAACATTTGTACTGAAGTTTTAAGAATGGATATATTCTGCGGGGTCGAGATATGCCTTGGAAATTTAAAAAGAGGTTCACGTGTGAGTGTAGGGCCTGCACACCCATGATCACAACTTGAAAATATAGATGCTTCGAAGACGTGTATAGACCCCATTATATTGTGATGTACCACCTGCTCATTGTATCCTCGGTTAACACCAAACCAAACATTTGTTGTCAACACTATTCGCTCATGGTGGAACCCAAAAGTGTGCATTGGGTGGTGCTATGCACGTCCCCAAGGTATGTATGAGGAACAATCGTATTTGGCATAATGTAGGCTGCGAGAGATGTCGACTCGGGATTCGTCGATGTAGATTGGGTAGGAACTTAGTGATGAGGCACTGGTACCGTTTCTCGCATTGACCGTGATGGTGTCCTAGTGTATATATGAAATAATGTCGTAGCATTGAGCCACCAAGAAGAGTACATGGGGTTAGTAATAATTACATGCAAAGCCATCTATATTTGGAAACTTGTGAGTCTATTCAGATTAGGGATGAGTCGAATATCGCTACCGTGACGACTGATTTGTATCGGCAACTTCGAAAATCAAAGATTATCGCATCCAAACATATTGACACGTATTTATCGTAGATCGTGTTCAACGTGCGCACAATCCAGAGAGAGAGAGAGACATTCCCACAGAGAACAAAGATACTAACTAAAGCCTGGGAGATTAAGTTCACTCGCCTGTGTGAATGTATTACCGAAAACCCATTTCCAAGAGTCACTTGATCTTCAAGACGATAAAGGAGGAGTTGCAAAGATGAGCATTTACAAACAGACAGTAGGCCGATAGTTACACTGCAACACATTTGTAGCATGTTGGTGAGTGATCAAATACGTTGTTAGGCCATATGAGTTACAGCAAAGACCGTGAGCTCCGAGAGCACTTGCCTCACTATGGGAGCCATTTATGGTAGCATCGATGATCTAGCTTGTAATTTTGTATACAACCTTAAGACGATGTATTCCATAATACCTTAAAATGGTTTTGGAAAATTCCACTTAGAGAAGGTTTAATTAAAATTAATTAATAATTTTTTTACTGCGCTAAGTTCAAAATTAGAAACTAATTGTTACGTAATTTGTCACCGTCTTACCATTCCCCGTCCCGCACAATGGAGGACCCATTTTGTGACCAGGAATATTGTCATGCCTTGAAAACATCATCAATGCATTCCTCTGCCAGCTTTAATTGCCCTAAAGACATCTCCTTGCAAAAATCATGAAAATATCTTGCATCAAGCGCGGCATACTATCACCGCGCCAATGGGGAAAATACTACAAAAGAGGCCGCCAACCGGCGCCCGTCCTGCAGGGGTCGTTACCAGCCAATTTTAGAGTGTTTTTTTAAATAAAGATGGCGGAAGTTGTTTCAACAAACTCGAAAACCATTGCCTATCTTGAGTTGGGAGGTTTGGACGTTGGAGTTCTTCTGCTGAAGGGGAAGTGTTTTCCACTTCCCATGGAACCTTCCTTGTTGATAGGGCCAATCCCACAATAAAGAACTCCTCCTTCCCCATCTATAAAATCTCCGTCATCCATGGCAAGGCCCTGAAGTGCCTGGGCTTTGAATCACCCCAAGAGCCATTGTGTCGTAAGAGCCCCTCTTTCTTCCCTTAAGGCCGACTCACAAGGGGAGACTATCGTCGAGACCGGTAGAGAAGCTATCTTTTCGGCGGAAGAGACGTGAACGATCGACCATCCGAAGGAGACCACGACGTCGAACATTGGTTGTAACTTTCTTCGATTGTTATTATTTAATGAATGATTACGATTATGGTTCCACTCGATTATGTTAATATGACATTATCTCGCTTCGATCGATATTTAGTTGCGTATGCTAGATTTTAGGTTTTTCAGACCGTTTTTGTTTCTGTATGTGTGTGTCCGCGGGAGATCGTGGGATCGCACCGAGGGTCGAGAACGGGAACGCTTCTTCGGATCGTGCGCTGATTCTCTCCAGGTGGCTCATCTTTGGTCCTTTCACTGTAACTGCTCTGCGTCGCAACACTTCGTGATTGCCAGACCTTGCCGGCTAGTAGATCGCTCGTCCCGCAGGGGGATTTACCTCCTCAAAATTTGGCGACTTCCGCCGGGGATCGCTCATAGACTTCACCCACTCGCTGATTGTCTCGCTTGATTGTTTTGTATGATTTTCCTTGCTTGGTTAGCCTTCCTCGCGTCTTTGTTGCTTGCTTCGGTTTGCTTAGTTTGGCTGACCCGCCCGGGAGTGTTCTTTTTTTAATTTTACGAGAACCTCAATCGGCGCGCTTAGCCCGGCTGGCCGCGCCAATTGGCGCACGCGCGCGAGCTAGCCCGCGCCACCCCCCCCCCCCGGGGCGCGCGCTCTTACAATGCGCGCCTGTACCCCCCCCCGTAGTTTTCTTGAGTTTGCTTGGTTTTGGAGCTCGATCCGGCTGCTTTTCTTCTTGATTTTCCGACTACCCAGTGTGTTGTAGTCTGTTTCTGATCGGGAATTCACCGTCCTTGGTTGTTTGCTTCATTCATCGAGCCACGCGAGCCCTAGGGCATTCGGGAAGGGGAAGGCTTAGTGTATCGAGCCTCCTTGGGAGTTTTGGTGTTTCGTTTGTCCGATCGACTTCGAATGCTCCTTCGCATCCTCTTAGTAGTTGTTCACCGTTTCTGTTGCGATTTCTTGGGTGATTTTCATTCCTTCATTCGATTTCGATGGTCTTGCTTTCGCTTCCATCAAGGCCGGTCCATTGGAGCCTTTGGGTCTTTTTCTTGGTTTTGAGAGACTTTGGTCTCCACCCCAGGCCATTGAGTGAAATTTGTTTGTCAATATCGTTTCGGTTGTTCAGTTTGTTTCGCTTGTTTATGCATTTAGCTATCAAACGTTAAAATGTATACAAATCTCTTTGCTTCGGTTAATTAGTGCAAATTGTACCTTCGATTTTGCTAGTGATTAGTGATTTGAATGAAAATTTTCAATTTCACACATTAGAGATCTCATTGTTTAGTCTTCCGATAATTTCGTTTGTAAAAGATCTCAATCAGAATTAGTTTTTCATCAACGAAATGTTGACTAAAATGTAGCTTTGCATTTAGGAGTCTTTAATACATTACATACGATAGGGCCTGAAAAATTGAAACTTAATTGAAGATCAATCTTAAAATTTATTCACTAACTTGGCATTGAAAATCTAACGAAACATATTTAGTGGTCTAGGCTAGAGACGGTTCCGCTGCTTCAAAACCTAGCACCACTTCTCTCAATAGACACACGATTTACCCCCGTACCGTCACGCATACAAGGAGACCCCCAGGTTTTCTAATCCGATGTGAAGCCGAGTCTCCGCCCCATACCCGTGATAATCGAACACGCATTTGGGGAGACTAACGACGATTTTAAAGTCCTTTTTGGTCGATTTTCATTTCATTGGTTGAACCAAGGTGTATATTGCAACACGATATTTGGCACACCAGCCCAGACACTGGGAAAGTACTATTTGGTCTTTTCGACTCCCAAACTTGAAAGACCGTTGCCGCTGTCCTTTCACGCTTGTTTCAACCGAAAGAGATAGAGTCATTCTTTATCGTTTCTCACTCTTAAAACATGAAACGGCAGTAAGCTTACTACCGAAAATTAATCACCCACGACGCCCGTTTAGATATTGCTTGTCGATCGTTTGACCGTGTGTCTTGACTCGTTGCCCGTGTTTAAGCTCGTCTGCTGGCGGAACTGAACCGCTGCCTTCATCGGGTAGTCCTTACATCGACGATTCTTCGAGGCTTCAATCTCTTCATGAACCACAAGAACTCCGTTGTTTCCGAGTTTCCCGACGGGGACCGGCTTCGCCGGGAAAAAGCAACCCTTTGGAGGACCAAGCTGAGTTCAATTGGCCTCGGACCCCCGTGTCAATTCGAGATTAGGAGCTTATTTTCTGGCATCGGTTCGCCTTTGTTGTCGTCGTATTTCCTCCCAGCTCACCGATTACAAGGTGATTTAATTCAGATCAACCATGACATTCCGCAGGAAATCCCAACGTCTATGTAAAGACCACGCTCCTGCCAGCATTGCTTCTGAGGAGCCGGCGAACACACCACCCCGCCGCAGGGACAGACCGGGCCGACGCCCCGCCGCAGCCTCTGCGGGGAATATCATCCCCCCCCCGAGGCCACCACACACCCGGGGTGTTCCTCGTACGCCCGCTTCGCTCCCGTCCGGTCGACCGTTTGCGTGGTCGCTCTCCCCGTTGTCTCAAAGACCGGCTACTAGGGGCTGTGCTAACTCCCAAAGATGTCTATCTAAATACTACTATACCGAGAACATCTTCTCCGTAGGGAGACGGCTGTTTTCGCAATGTTCAGCCGGAAAGGCTGGTCCACTTCTCCCAAGATCCCCACGATCTACTTTTCGCACTATGGCCGGATGGCACCGTGTATGCTTTCCCAGGCCGGCGTAGAGGAGATTTTGCGCTTCAATTACCGAGGCTTATCTTTATGCGTTCGTTTACCCCATCAACAGCTTATAACCCGCTTTCCAAGGCCAACTCGCGGCCAACCTCCGGTTATCCCTATGACCGTCAGGCAGCCCACCAGGCCACCTCCGCGGGGCCATCAGACAATCCGGGCACAAGGATGAAGACAGCCCCGGCCAACTCCGTCCACCAACGTGGTACCAACCGGGGACCGGTCCCGGGGGGGGAAAATCCACTACCGATGCAACCGCAAGATCATACTTAACGTTGCATATCACCAGACTATCCTATGGTTCTCGTTTACCAAACTGTTTGGTGCACTGTCCGTTCCATCTGCCAGTTAACCGTCGATATCCGAGACATCCCGAGAAACTCATTTCCAGTTAACCGCCCATCCTATAGGCACTGCTTACGACAACTGCTCGACCCCGCGCACCGGCGCTCGCTCGTCTATCCCAATAACCTCGTCATTCGGTCAGCCTCACATCCGGGTCAACTCGAATACTCGTGTCAACCCTTCCGCCGAGTCAACCTCGTTCATTCAGCACTATCTATCTACCCTCGCTTGCCACCACTCATTCAATGCCACCAAACTTTCAATGCGCTCTACATATCAGTTCTGTTCCACTAAAGAGCTCACTCATCCTCGTGTGGTTATTATTCTCATGGTTAGTCTCACAACTATAACCACCCCCGCAGGCTCGCATTATCCTCCTCCACCCGTTTACCTACACTCAGCAACAATCCAACGTCGCTATAATACACGAACAGTAATCATCCTGGGAGCACAGCCCCACACTATGGTTAACAAGATTCCGAAATTGACTGCTATACGATCACGCCTACGGTCGGGACCGCTCGGATAGAACCGGTGGGGCAAGGATATTCACAACCATCGGGAGTAGCAGTACCGGACTCATCTCCGGCTTGGCACATGATCTCCATTGTCGCCCGGCTACCAACCGCCGATGTTTCAAAGTTGACCACGATCCGATTTACATAATTCGTATTGCCTCCGGTTCCCACCAAGATACTCGTGATCGCCCAAGTTTGAGGGAAAAGTCGAGAGAGGGCCCCCTGTGCGCATGTGGAGGCACGCATTTTTGGTGTTCATCTAACTTCGTCGATCGTATTCGCTCGCGCTTCTGCCAGACGAATCGCATTGCCATGGTACATAGAGTTATCCCCGTGCACAAGACTTCAACTCTTTAGCCATGGCCACGCATTTTCGGGGCCACTGCCCTAGAGATGAAGCCGGACGACCTCCCCCTCACAGATAAAGCCACTCACACTTTGATCACATTCATGAGTGACAGACTCGACCACCTCACATACCGATCGTACATCGACTCACCTGTTCACCACCTCCTAGAATAAACGCTCAAGATATCGAAGAAGGAGGGAGCGAGATGAGGATCGCGGTTATCGCACGTCCCGCACTGATCTGTTCCGCTCGCTCCGGCACGCGATGACATCTTTGACCGCATGCTCCACGGTCTGGACCCGCCCGCCCGCCTCACCCTCGTGATGGTGTCATTGGTTCTATCAAAATTCGAAGAAATTCGAATGGAAGGAGCACTTTTTTCCAATACCTCTCGCTAATCCCGCCTATCTATTCTCAGAACCGCGCAGGTGAACGTCGCTGCCAATCTCATGACAACCCCAAGGGTTGAAGAAGGCACCCAACTTATGCCCCGAAACCATAATCTAAATCTCAGCATCGCAGGATGGCTCCTACGAACCGAAGCATTTTGGCTCTCATCTGTGAAGGAGACCATTATACTAAGGATTGTCCACATTTATCCGAGGTTAGTCACCTCATGGGCTCCTGTGACCGGCTATTTTAAGAGCGATTTATCTCAAGACCTTACGGTCGAACGTCACCATCCGCACTGCCGGTCTCAGTGTTTATGGCACACCTATCGCGGCTACGCTGCCGATGATTACAACGAACCGCTACAGTATCCGGAAGGGCCATGATGAGCCGCCCACCTATTCGGTCCGAGTCTGCAGCCTACCGAACTCCGTTGTGAAGCCACCTAAAGGTGTTCTTCGAAATCTTCTATAATTCAAACGCCGTGCCGCTCAACACACGCATTGCTGAGGACGGCATGCCGGTGCTATACTGTACCTCGTGTTCTTCAAAGTTGTCCTTCACAATGGAAGGCTTACCGTCCGCAACGGGCATCGATCCGCCGACTGAGTTTTCTACCTTCGATTTGAGAGAATTTCACCCCGGCCTACATCAAATCGTCCGGTTATTCAAGCTCTGATTAATTCGTTCGAATATTCATAGGCCATCAGATGAGGGTGCATCTACTCGCATTATGGGCCCGTCACGTGGAAGGCCACATCGTTCCAACTCGTCGTCATCTCCTAATGCCCTTGAGGCATTTGATGCCTGAATCTAAACCGGGCATTCTCGAAAGTCTAGCGACGATTACGTGGAAAACTCAACGTAGAAGTGGAAGTGGTTGACGCTAAACTCAACTACAATATACTTCTACGTAACAGACCCACATGCCATGCTCGCGTGCCGTCTATCGCTCTCTTCGACTATTGCCCTCACGAGGCAAGATTGCCGCCGTGACCGTGCTGGTCAGCTTCTCTTCACCTCTTCCCAGAACAACGTGTCATACGTGGATCACCCCAAATCCCCCGTATCAAAGTAGGACCCGGTCTCTTCAAAGACCCAGCTCGCGGGGCATCTTTTCCGCACCACCACTGCAGAGACACCGCTCAAGTCAACATGTTGTCCAGTCCGATGACCCTTCGTCATTCTTATTAATCGAGCAGTATACAGAGTTTGGAGAACGGCGTCTTTAACGCCGCAGAGATCAACTACATCGTGAGATTGCTGTCGACGGGATCCTCCACCTCCCCGCATGCCCTTTCGATACGGCTCGACGTCTACTCTCAATCCCCCCGGCTTGGCTGACCACCCGATCCTCTCAGAGACTCTTCTTCCGATGAGGCTACTGGAAACTATGTCTCGAGGAGCGCTGCCGCGATGGAATACCGCCCTCGTCATGCCCAGCTTGGGGCAATGATCGATTGTCGAGCTTTCTCATGCCACTGTTCCTTCCCCTCCCTCTTCAAACACCCATCTGGAGCACGAGGCTTCTTTTCGAGGGTAACTCATAACATTAATCAAATTATCTAATCAACATCTCCTCATAACCGGGATTGTTGAGAATATGGGTGTGACTTGTTCTCCCGATGAGATTCAAGTCTATACCGACAGCACCCGAGATGTTTCGCATGGTCTTACGAGGAAATCGTGATCGATCCGCATTGTAAGGCACGAGATTCCAACCTATCCAGTGTGAACGTGCTTCAACGCTTATGCCCCATGCATCCTCGAGCCGCCACCATCGGGCGTGCTGAAAATCTCCGAACACGGTCGATTTATCCCATCCCCTCGTCGCAGTGGTGTTCAATATCAACTCGGGCCGATGGCACGATTAGAGTCCGTGTGATTATCGTACATCAATCGTGCCCGTCCAAAAGATAATTATCCCACCGTTTGAGAACATCATCGACGAATGTGCTGAGTGATCTATTCTTTAACGGACGGTTTCTCAGATATAACCAAATCAATATTGCACCCTAGGATCAACACAAGACCACATTCATCTTTCCCTCTGCATTTCGCGTATAAAATCGCCATTCAAGCGAAATAACGTTGGAGCCACTTTTTCGCCGTGCGTCCTATGCTTTTCATGACATTCGCCATATCGTTCAGCCTTACTCGACTTTCCAACCCATTCGGTAAGCGAGAGATCATCTCAAGCATCTCCGCCTCGCCGATCTTTCTCGCGCGCTAACACGTTCAATCCCCAATGCGTTCTTCTCGCGTTGACTCGCCGTCTTTTAGGATTCATAGTCTCGGAAGATGGAATCCGCCTGACCCTCTAAAGGTCGAGGCCATCGGGGACCCCTCCCATCACCCTCCTCCCTACCGCCATGGCCGCAAAAGCGAACCTTCGGCGCTTATCCTCGAATTGTCGAGAGGCCGCGGATTCACTCGCTGTTGAAGCAGACCGGCTCTTCATTGACTTCCACCACCACCAGAATCCTTTGAGAAGCTGGGAAAACGCGTTTGTCAATGCTCCGCGTCCGACTACCACCGCGACTTCACTTTATATCTACCGTCGACTTAGCACCATAGCCATGGTCTTGGTGATGACGACGGATGAACATCTGTTTATTAATTGTCACTAACCTTCGTATCCGGTAACCGCCACGCCTGCGTTCTTATAGGGGGGTTAAGACAGCGCACAACACCGTACACCGCCACACTTTTTTTGCGTATTTAGAGCACGATGTTGGCTTCGTACCCAGTCCCCATGACGTATATTCAAACACCACTGTGCGGCACCAAATGGATTGTGATCCGCAGAGTTTGACTTGGAGTTCACCACCGTGTCAACCAAACCAATGTCTTCGCGGGGATTTCCGGATATGCTCCCTCCCGTACTCGCTCCCTCACACCCGAAGACCATATACCGACGAAACGCTTTTCTCATCGCATTGTGACCCTTGGCACGTGACACAGTGTATCTTCGCACCCCACATACTTTGGTTCTGTTGGCCAAAGTCGCCCGCCGTCGGATTCGGCACTGGGCCCCAACCCTACCGTATAGACACCATCGCGTTGAGCAGATTCGTGCTCGATGCGCCCAACCTTGGAAGAGGCCGAAAAGGTCTTAATGACTCGCTGGTCAGACATATCCGGCATATCGTCAAGACTCGCGAGCAGCATATCATATTCAAAGACCGTGACATCAAGTACCGTAAATGTCAACAAGAGCATGACATTGCAAGATGCTGCTGCCGCCATCGCATCCCGTTATTACCGCTGCCCTTGCGAAATGGTATTTATGACGTGTAACCTCACCCCCACGGGGGCATGCGTATATCACTGCTGCCACCGACTACTTCATAACAGGCGTTCACCACGTCGATGTGGAACGGTCAAAGCCACTTATATTCAACCACGCACGCACGGCTCGGGGCCCGGCCATCGCCACCGTACTCATTTCCGAGATTACATGATGGCGAGTTGACTTCTTCAACGTTGGGCTTAGTCACGATACCAACACCATAATACCCTTGTTGATGGGGTCGCTGGCGGGGAACAAGGTTTTGGTCACCATGCTCAACGGCAGGTCAGCCAGACCTGTAAACTAACTGCATCTCCAATCAAGCTTCGGTCACATACATCACCGAACATCTAAGAGTGCAATCGGATTCACACCATTTCAATTAATGGTCAGCCACTCTTCCGTTGAATGATTCCTTCATTGAAATTAGCCGAGCTTCTACCGATATCGTCGAGAAGAACGTTCGTATTTGGAACGGTTAGATGAAACCCGCTATCCGTCGCTTTGGTTATCGAAGACAAAAGAAGAGGGTCAAACCTATTTTGATCAATCGTTTCTCGTTCCTTTATAGAAGGAGACCGTCTCCGTACGATCAAGCACATGACAATCTGGAGCCGGTAGTTCTGTACCCCGTGGCACGGCCCTATATAGTAAAGCGTGTTTTGGAAAATGGGCCTACAATATAGACTATGAAGGAGTTCTGCGCAAGCAGCCTCAGAATGGGTTGCACTAAAAAAAAAAAAAAAGTACTATGCTCGAAGCGCGATTTCTTTGGTGTGTGTGTGTGTGTGCGTTCGCATTTGTGTGCATGTATAGTGTGGTGTGCTTTGTAAACACCGTCGATCGGCTCACAGTAAGATGTTCATTCATCCATTTGTTGGTTTCGCTGACATGCCTCCCGCGCACTGCTGCATGAACTGAACTGAATCCTCTCGCCACCGGTAATTTACGCCATCCCCGCCGGTGAGTTGATCAACTCGGGCATGAGTGTCTAGACGACTCAGCGAACAACGCCGCGGAATATAGCGTGTTAGAATTATTAACCGAGGCGTAAACCTTGGTATCCGGAATTGCTCGTGTACGATTCATACCAGGTGTTACAATCCCAATGTACACTATTCGGTAAGAAACCCGTCCATCCACGTCCGTAGTCCCCCCGTATTCGACACGATGCGTAAATTTGATTACACATATCATCATATACCCAAGTATTTGAATACATTACGTAGCAATTTGGTATTGTATTTACATTTGCGCAATTTATAACTATCATCACATGTAAAGAAAGATCCATCCGTAACAGATATGCATATATATAGATATCGAAATGTTTATATAGAGTGTGTCACATAAATTCAAAATATACATAATCTATACATCCTGACGATACGTTTCCCTTGTGTAATAGGTGTGGTATAACTTCTTCACATTAACCGCATGGTGCTCATGATAGCACGGATCGCATGCACTAAGCGTCTCGCATTCGGTGATCCGACTTCTGACTCCCACCCCATGACGTCAGGCGCACGGCAGGCCCGCGCCCGAGTGCACCGATCCCACAGGGCAATGCTCGAGACTCGGGATTGTCCCTTCCGTGCCTTCGCAGATCGGGGCGTTGAGTCTCTTCCGTGAGATTGGAGACATCACCGGCTCCTCGCTCACACGTACATACATAAATGTGCGCGTACCTATTAACAAAAAAACATAAACAAAATAAAAACATGAGGTTTTACCTGTTCTCGTCCCGCCATTCCCTTCGGCAATGGGAGACTACCATGAAGCGCTCGCATAGGGGCGCCACTACACCGACCGGGCGCCGCCCGCCGTAACTTCCGCCCCGGACACTGCTGGCCGCCCGGCACGCCTACCAGCCATTCTTTGCCTCGTGGTATCGGATCTGCCACCGAGGCCCCTTGGCCCCCGGAAGATTGGTGTTGCCTGCACGAACGATACCGTATGGAACCATAGCCAAACTATTTTACTAGCTTGCTTGCATTTTGTGAGTCGTCATATCGATTAAGCGTCTGTTGCCCGCCCCACGTTATGACCATGCGACTCCCGAGGCCGCGCAGAGTTGGGCCTTACCGTGTGCGCCCACAGCCCCCGTGATGGTATGTAGGACAACTCACTGCCGCATCGTGATACAGGATATCCACTCTCTTACCCCCCGATCCCATTTGTGCTCCCCACACTCACACGCTCTTCCATCTTCCCCAAATGGTCCGTTGCCTACCAACATGGATCACACCGCGGACAATCCGGTGATAAAATAAACATTAGAACCTCCGCCCATTACTGATCTCGCAACTCAACACTTCGTTCATGTTCATCCCAAATACCGATCAACATGAGGAGTCGGTCATTTCGCAGGATAAAGGCGGTGAGGAGGAAGAACTTTCTTTCACCTCATTGAGGGCATTCATGCTCCTCACTTTGATGGCCTTTTCATCCTCTTTCTCCATGCTCGTTCTTTCCATTCAATCACCATTTTGCCGATTACCGCATTCGCGCGGGTCATAAACCCGTGGTTAGATCTCTCCGGTAAGCCTAAATTCCATGCACCTGGTTTGGGTCATCGAATTTTTAGGCGGATTTTTTAGGTTCGGCCGGCGCGGATGTCTTAGCCGCACCACGGGACGCGAGCCCTTGTAGCAGAGCCCATTACGCCGGTCCGCAGCCCCCGATACCCGCCAATGAGCGGCCCTAAAATTTCAGGCACATAGAACCGACGGAAAATTAAAAATGGATGAAAAGAGTGTAGTGCCTTCATCGTAGCAGACGAGAAACCGATGGTCAACCGCACCGTCGTAACGTCGTCATAAGTTTCTCGCTCCAAATGATCATCATGCTTTTTACCAAGGTAAATAGTAAATGTAATTTTATTTACCACCTGCATATTTATAACTTTTTGACATAAATGAGTCGTAAAAGGTCATTTTTATCAAATATTTAATATGTTATGTCGAATGGGTTTTACGCTCGTTTGGTATGTGTTAAAGAGGTTTATACTTTAACGATGGAGACGTTAGTTGTATTTCATATTTTTTCGACTTTGAATACACGGTGTAAAAGTCACTTTGGAGCTCACTTTTTTTCTCGACTTCCATAAACATGAAAACATTTCCGAGGCCCTTGTCGTTTCGATCTCGTTAAATGGGACACGAATCGACATTCACCAGATAGTCGCTATTCTGCCGGGATGGATTGATACGAAAGGAACACCCTAGCCTATCGCGACTAGGAGGTTTTCTCGATATTGTTTTCTACCTTTTCGTATCCGAGGAACCATTTACGAAAAGGACTCGTGAGCTTATTTACAGTCGCTTTTCAAACTTCAAACATGAAAGACGTCGAAGTTTCTCCTTTGTCGACTGTTAAACCCCCATGAGACGGATCCGCCTGAAGACGTTCGAGTTTCTCCTTCCAGACCTGCTAAACGCACTAGGATGATTTCCGCCCAAGGGCGGATCTATATCACAAGCGTATGCTATCCCTTCAAGCTTGTCAATGCGCCACCGCCCGCCGAAATGGGGGAAAATGGAACCATTGTCGCTGTCGCTCAGTGATGTCGCCCTCTCGTGAACATGGCATTGCCCGCATTCATGTCGAAGGAGACATCTCTACCTGCTTCACTTTTTCTCCGTGTTTGGATAACTTTGGACTCTCATCTACCAATTGCCTCGTCACCATGACCTCTGATCCGTTGATGTCAAATACTGCCAAGTCCACTGTCGTGCCGTTTATATGTTCAAGAGAAGTTGGCCTCTGCAAATATCAACCTTCCTCTGATTCTCATACGATCCCGATTCACAACAAAAACATCATGTTCCTCTGTCTCGTGTCGATGATGTGGGAAACATTATGGCCCACCTTCGATCAAGGTCACTTCCTGTCGACTTCAGCTCATTATCTAGGAAGTTGATCTAGAGACTCCTTCATGGCACCTTGGCTCGTACGCCCTTCATCGGGCGTTCGTCGATTCGACGGGAGGTTTTCATCATCGGGCCTCCGATCGAGTGATTCTCGCGGGTGTTCGACGACCATTTATTCACACGCTGTGATTGTACCTCGTAGTACTCGAGGACCATCGGGCATTATCGTGTTCTCTCGTCCGTTAACAGCCTCTCATCAGTAATCGACGACAGCACTCTTGCATGTTCGACCACCACATATTCGCATGCTCGAACTTGCTGTTTGTTTGGTCGAGATGAGCATCTAAAGATTATGTCCGTTGTAATCTGGTGTCGGCGATCGTGATTACTGCGTATATGACTCACTGATTGGATGGCTGCGACCATACCTGAGTCTATTTATTTGATCCTCGCTGGATGGCTGCGCCCATACCCCGGATCCGGATTATAGTGTACTCTGTTTCGGATGGCTGCGCCCATACCACATATACATCATGTACTTGAGATATCAGTTGTATTTTTCTACGCAGGTTTTCCGACGGTGGGCCTTCAGTTGAACATGTTCTCGTAAAGAATTTCACCCCTCTCTCTCTCGGGCCTCATACTTTAGGGGGCATCTGTTACACAGTAATTTGTCACCGTCCCTACCATTCCCCGTCCCGCACAATGGAGGACCCATTTTGTGACCTGTGAACATTGTCATGCCTTGAAAACATCATCAATGCATTCCTCTAAGCATGAGCTTTAATTGCCCTAAAGACATCTCCTTGCAAAAATCATGAAAAACATCTCCTTTTGCATTGGCGCGGGCAGACAGTTCATCACTCGCGCCAATGGGGAAAATACTACAAAGAGGCCGCGCCAACTGGCGCTCTGTCCCAGAGCAGTAGTCGCGCCAGCCAATTTTAGGAGTGTTTTTTAAATAAAGATGGCGGAAGTTGTGTTTCAACAAACTCGAAAACCATTGCCTATCTTGAGTTGGGAGGTTTGGCTGCGGGAGTTCTATGGAAGGGAAGTGGTTTTCCACCTCCCATGGAACCTTCCTTGTTGATAGGGCCAATCCCACAATAATAGGGATCCCAACTCCCTCCTTCCCCATCTATAAAAGCCTGCTCAATTCCATAGCAAGCTAGTCTTGAAGTGCCTAAGCTTTGAATCTCCAAATTCCCAAGAGCCTTTGTGCTGTAAAGAGCCCTCTTTATTCCCTTAAGGCCGACTCAAGTAAGGAGACTATCGTCGAGAGACTCTGGAGAGGTTTACCCTTTCCCTGGCGAGCTTTGCGAGACGTGAACGACTGGAGACCCATCCGAAGGAGACCACGACGTCAGAACATTGGTTGTAATCTCTTTCGATTGTTATTTAATGAATGATTACGATTATGGTTCCACTCTGTTTTCGATTAGGTTAATATGAGTAATATCCTTTCTGACTGATATTTAGTTGCGTATGCTGGATTTTATGCTTGTATCTGTTTGTTTCTTGCATGTGTAGGTGTCCATCCGCGGAGATCGTGGAGGATCGTGATCTGCCGAGGCTGAGGAACGGGAACGCTCTCTTCTTCGGATCGTAGCAATGGATTCCAGGTAGGCTTCCATCTTTGGTCCTTTCATTCGTAACTAGGAACTTGCGTCGTAACATTTCGTGATTGTTGCTAGACCCTTTCTGGGCTAGTAGGGATCGCCTCTGTCCGCAGAGGGGATTTACCTCCTCAACACTAATTAATTAAAGGGTATTAATTAAACTAAGTGTGAATATTCTAGATAAGGTCATGGATCACATCCAAGTAAATATTAGCCCTTGATTATGTTTTAATCTTGGTCGTTGAAGAGTCAATAGAAGAATATAAGGAGTGTGAGGGGCTTATGGAAGACACATCAAACAGAGAAGGAATCAAGAGATTGATTTCTTCAGCCAAAGGAAGAATCGAAGTGATTCTCGATTGTAGAGAGGGGAAAGTTAAATATCCAGGAGTGATAATTTCTGAAGGATAAAGAGTGTAGGAAGATAAGTGAGAAGCATGCTATAGCAGCAGCGCAAAGATATCCAAGAAACAGTTACGTTGGGCCAACGCAGAGTAGTAGAGGGAGTTTCGATTTCACTTGGAGAGACAGCTGAGGGTTCATCCAGGATCCGAAGGGAAATTCTGGAAGAGGAGAAAACTCTAGTCTCACACAGTAGTGAGCACCGAGGCAGCCATAATGAGCAGTAACAGCAATGACGCATTGACAGCGTGAGTAACGCAGTCACTGCACAGAAATCACGGGTGAAGGTCAGTGCCGAAACATCGTGGTGAAGTGAGAACTGTCTCACTAAGCCTATTCTCATCATATTTCTTCAGGTGATTGAGTGATAATTACAATCACACATTTTTACTCAGAATTTATGCATAATAAATAAACCCTCAGATCTATTGCACCAGTTTTCCCACATTGGGTTTTTCCGGGGACAATTGTCCAAAATAAAGGTGTCTATGTGTGAATACTTGTGCTATTTCTTTTATGTTGTTTATTGATCGTGAAGTATGCATCAATATTTTATTTTTTTATTTAACACAGTGAAATGTTAAATAATTGTATTTGAGAATGCAATAGAAGAAATATAATAAGTAGCAGCAGTAGGATTCTACATTAAAGAATTTTCACACGTCTTACCTATTCTCCCTAGACCTGGTGGTGCCAACGCACCGGGGGCATCTCATGCCACCAACGGTATCATTGGATCCCTTTCACATCCGTACACTCATCCTCCTATGGGTTATGGTTTCCCTCAGGGAGGGGCCAGCTCCTCTAGCACTTTTCCCCCTCCCTACAGCATGTATCACGGAAATGGCATGCCTCACTCCTTTGCCCAACTGCATCCTCCGATGCTAGGGCCTGCTATTTCCCAACCTGTTTACCTAAATGTTGCTCAACCTCCTTACTATCCGTATCCATAGCCAAGTGCTCCAGCTCCTCCAGCACAAGCACCTCAGCCTCCCATGCCATCTCAAGCTCCGCAGCAGTAGCCACCCCCCTCAGGGTTATGTGTATGCGCAGCAGAGTGCGACTAATCCTCCCACTTCCAAAAACAAGAGGAAAGGAAACCAGATCCAACCTGCTCCAGGTAATCAAGGAAACAATCCCCAAGGGAATACATCTAACACTGCAACGCAGCAACAGGGCGATCATCCTAAGCAGAACAGGCCTCTTCGTACGAATAAACCTTGTTCTTGTTGTGGTGTCCATGGTCATTATACCCATGATTGTCCCCTTTTACCTTAGATGCGTCAATTGTGGGAAGCTCAAGCAGCATCTCGAGGACAACAAGTCTCTGCTTTGGTTCCTCCTAATGTTGTGCCTACTCAACAGGCTGTGTTTACCAATCCTTTCCCCCAGCAAGGATATGTGGCTGCCCAACTCCCTGAAGGTCAAGCGGCCACTCAACCTCCTCCATTTGGTACCTCGGATTACTAGATCCTTATGATGCAACCTGACCAGGAAAATACCATCGATCTCAACCTTTAGACTCGGTCGCGCTAGTACACCAAGCCTCCCGCTACGTCCACAATCGATCCCCAGTTCTCAGGTCCCACAAAGCCAATTTCGACACCCAATGGTCATTTATAGAACCCTCAGCCTAACGCAGAGGTACATACCAAGATCCCCAAAGGACCGTTACGCCGAAACATTGCTTCCAATAAAGCCGCCCACACCTACAGTATATTTTATGACTTGGCACAATCCCCTGCCGCCAGGTCAATGCTGGAATTCCTCCAGTCCTGCCCTTCACAACGTAAAGCTCTACTAACTGCCATGGGAATTGTTGATCCTTCAGATGATCGTTTGATTGTCTTCGATGTTGACAAGTCAGGGAATCCACCCCTACCTGCATCTGTCGCCTTCCAAATACTTGTCAAGATCCAGAATGCCAAAGTCTCCCAATGTATCATTGACAAGGAGGCATCCAGCTACGTGATGTCCGCTTCTGTTTTGAAAAATATCAAATCACCCGAGTTATCCCCTTCCACTATCACCCTCCGTGTGTGGGATGGCCACTCTTCCCAGCCCCTTGGTATGTTCCACAACTTTTCTATTACTCTTGCGTGCAAAATGGTTTGTGTTGACATTGAAGTCATTGATGCCCCCTTAGACTACAAAATTCTATTGGGTCGTAGCTATACTTATGTGATTTATATTGTCCCATATGTAGTTCACCGTAAGATTTGATTTCCTCACAACGAAAATATTGTCACTATAGATCAGCTGATATATTACGAACCGAAGTCTCAGACCTCTCTAGAGTCCATTATTTCTTCGGTGGCCAATAAACAAACAGTCTAACCTCCAACCAGTATCTCACTCGAAGTCTATAAATATTCCTCTTTGCTTGGTTCATTCCCTGGTCTCCCCCCTCTTATCCCTAACCCTAGCTCGTAGAATGTTTTCATGATACAATCGTCTCGGTCTAAACTCAAACGGTCTTGTTCGACTAGTCAGCAGCCTATCCCTTTGCAACTTGCTCCTAGTACTTCGACTCAGCCTTCAGTACCTCCTCCTCAAGACCCTTCATATGTAGTTGGTGTCCCTGATCCTCTTTTTCCTCATGGAACAGTTCCCCCTAGCCTTAACCATTTGGGAGTTATTCCTCCTGGCCATTACCCCTATGGTCAGATATTGTTTCTTGCTCCCCCTTCCAAAGTATTTTCGGTACATGTTATGGCTACCTTGATCCTTCCCAACATGACCTTAGGGATCCCAATCTGGTACATTGATCCCCCAGCCAATACCCTACCTGGTCAGCTCAAACCTTACATTGCTTTGACCCCAGTTCAACCGGTCGCTATGACCCCTCCCTTGGCTTTTGTGCCTCATCCACCTCAACATGAATCTACTAATGTTGCAAAAGCCTCAGGTGAGGGGGGTAAAGCCCGCAAAAAGGCACCTAAGGATAAGGCTGCTCAGATAACGCCTGCTCCTCCTAAGCCTCCAAAGCATACACCTTTGTGTGTTTTGTGTGATGTTGTCGGTCATGCTACCTACAATTGTCCCAAATTTCCTCATCTCAAACCCATGGTCAGCGAAGCATTTCCTGAGTCTAATATCCCAGAAGTCCATGTCACTTTACCGGATTCAGCCAAGAAACTCAAGACTTTTCACACAAATAAACCTTGTGCTTTGTGCGATTTCCATGGCCACTATACTCACCTCTATCCCCGCCTTGATGATTTCCGCACCTCCTTGGAAGTGGTTCGCCAATTCGAGGTCGAGTGCAACAAGTCCATTTCTCCATTACTTGCGAGCTTTTCTTCTACAAAACCAGAGGACACATCCACTCCCATTAACACACCCCCTCCTGATGTCTAGATGATGGAGTCTTTGGCCACTATCCTCTACTTGTCATCATCTATGAGATCCACGGTGGAAGACCCCTCTAGGGCATTCCCTTATGTTTCGCCTGACCTCCCTTCAGCGATCACCTTGGGCTCAACATCGGTAGATTATTCATCTACTTTTTCTTCTGTCACCCTCCATGACGATGCACATGTGAACCTCATTTCTCATGATGATGAGTCAGGTAGCTTCGTCGCATCACGTGGTCTTTCTTCCACCAGTCACCCCATCTTCTATTGCGATGACGACATTATGGAAGAATTTACCACCCCTGACTTTATCTATCCCCCCTTACATCGAAACCATGCATTTGAACCACATACACTTTGTGTTCATTACATTGACACCCAATGTTTTGGTAATGGGGCACCCATATTTGAGAGTCCAAGAGAAGCAATTCTCCACAACCCTCCTAATGCATTTGATAGTTTCGACTCTAGTACCATTATTCTTCCCCATTTAGAAGAACCTCTAGAGTTCCATATCACTTCAAATCACTCTAGGGATGATCCAATTCATCATTCCTTCATCTTACATCAACAACCCAGTCCCTTATACATTGTTGTTGACCAACCTCTATATTTTCTCAGTGAGCACCAGTTCATTATCTCTGAAGGAAATCTTTGGTATAGTGACACCATGTATGGTGCTCCATAAACTCCTCTTGCTAGGGGCATCATTCCCACCTTTACAACTAGATCAGTCACCTCCATCACATATTCTTGGGGGAAGTATCCCATGCTTGGGGGCATGATGGCACCCTTGGCCACCTTCTCACTTGATTAACCAAAGTCTCGGCCTAGGCACACTTGATATATGTATGGTCGATTATCCTCCCATTCCTTGGATAGTTGGACCTATTGGCCTCTCCAGTAAGCCATATATCATATATTTTTGATACCCTATATTCAAATATTCTACTTTGTGTGATACCATACTTACCACTTGGTCCCTTTTTTTGACTTGGTGGGCGGGGATGATTCTAAACCTTCTCTAGCAGTTCATTCTCGTATTCTTTTCTTACCTTGATTCTTCACCAGGACCATCCTTCCAAGAAGCATTAAGGCCACCTTTATATAAGTAAGTTCACCTAATTGAAATTCACGGATCTCGATTCCAATGGTTAGTTTGTCTGCTACGATCACCGCAATATTTATGGCCTTTTCCTCCTCTCCACATTCACCACAACTACACTTGAAAATGAATCAAATTGGACGGAAATTTCCTTATTAAAAGAAAAACCCTAATTTTTCTTTCGCCAATTGCGACCAAATCATAGCTCGATTTGACGAACCATCAGCACCGTTGTAAATCTCTCACCGATCACTCAAATGGGTATCCTTTCATTTTTGGTGATTTGATACTTCACCCGAAAGCTTTTTTTCCAAGAAGGGTCACTTCGCCGCTTCTCAAAATCATTTCGCCTTCATACTTGTCGATGCTCGTGTCAGTTTTCTTCATGAGTAACCATCTTTTACTCATGTTTTTATGGTCCCCACCGGGCTTATTCTGTGTGGCAGCATCATCGATTTTCCCTTGTTTAGAGCATCTTATTTGAGTCATCATTGCATCCATGGAGTATGTCCCAAGTTCCTTTTGTCTCCCATCACAGTCTTCCATCCTTCATTTCTTTTTACCTCTCTCATGTCGCACATTTTGGCCTTCAATCATACTGTCCCCTATCCCCTCCAGAGTTGAGTCAGTAGCTGCCAGGTCATTCATGCCCTTTATGCTCTAACAAGGGAAGTCGTCAGCCCACTACTCAGTACCCCCCATTCCACCATCATCCCTGGTGTCAGTCTATCAGTCACTATACTATTATCCATCCTACCTTAGTTGAGGATTACTTATTTCCTCACCTATGGCGGACCTCCTTCTGTCGACATCAGCTTATTCATTCCAGAAGACAGGTCTAGAGGGTGGCGTGCCTTGGTTCCAACTTCCACTCTTGTTCGGTGCCTCAGATCAGGCAAAGGGACCCTTTATTTCCCTTTGACTTGATTGTTTCTCAGTTCCAGCTCCTTATGGCATGATCAAGATCTATATACTTGGTGGTTCAGTGATGCAGTATATTGTACCAGTGATTCTCAGGTGTGTGAGATGTTTCAGACCTCATGAGGGGGTAGCCCTTCAGGTAGCCCCCCACATACCCGGATGACCTTTTTACTATAGCCTTGGATGCATCTTTGCAGATTTGATGGTTCTGACCTTAGCCGCTTGCAGCACCTTTTTAGTTTGCATGTATCATTCAGATTTTCAGAGCCCTTTCCTATTTTACAGGGCCTCTTTGGTTGTTATTATATCTCATGTACTCAGATTTTATTGTATAAGCTCTGGCTGTTGTCCCAAACACAATATGTACGTGGGATCCACTATTTTTTTTATCTGGCCCATGTTTATGCCAACATGTACTATATAGCTCAGTCCCATGTTTGTTGGGCGCACCATTATTCTTTGTACTTTGACATCTCTACGGGTAAAGGTATGCCTCCCCCGCCTCATTAAGAACAGGTACTCACTCATAAAAGATACTTGTCGCACCTGTAAGTCTCGCCTCTTCAGGGTCTTTTCCTCTCTCGCTTCATTCCGTCTTAAATTTCTCTCTCTCTAACTCCCCTTCGGTGTCTAGTGATTGTGTTCTTACAACGTACTTTGTACATACGATTAGCTCCTAACGCTCGCACGTTGGGGGGGCAATCTGTTACACCAATTTTTGGTCATCTAACATGTTACTATTAGATAGACTAAAGTACACCATGTAAGACTAATTTTACCATAGTAAAATTGCTTTCACTATGAGAAATAATTTAATAACCCATAGTTTATTAAATTATTTCTGGTCTAAACAAGAAACCCCATGAGGAATAATTAAATAAATCCTTATTTGTTTGATTTCCCTCTAGGGATAATTAACTAAACCAATGTTTAATTTATATTCCTGGTCATATTTAACCCAAAACATGAGAATTAATTAGATAAATTGTTATTTATCTTATTATTCTCTAGGAATAATTATTTAAATCATTATTTAATAATATTCCTTGTAGAATTTGACTAAATCATTTTTAAATAATTAAATAAATCATTATTTATTTAATTATTCCTTAACCACATCCTTGAAATAATAAATACATCATTTATTTATTTATTATTTCTAAATAAAGGGATCTAAATTCCTTTTCCCTCCACCAAAAATAAGAAAATATTCCAAGTAAGTTGGATCTAGATTTGGTTAATAATATTTTGGTTATGCACCAATATCTAGACTAACTCAATATTTTGTTATAAATAAAAAGATTTTTCCATTCATTCACAACCTTTTTTATCACCTTTTGATATATGCTTTTGGTCTGACTTTGATCCTCCGTCATTGTCATATTTTTTCTAATTTTTCTTGTGAGCTCCCTTTGAGTTCTATTTTGTCTGGGTTTTCTGCACCATCAAGAGAGAGTGATCTTGGATCTGAAGTGCTGAGGACATACAAGAAGCCATCCCACTGAGGGGGACTGGTAACATCTTTCTGTATTCCCTTCCCAGGTGTCATAATACAAACAATTATTTATAAATTTGTGTCTTGTCTATTGGATGTATGGAGAAACTCTTGTTTGTTTTTGTTGTTTAATGTCTTTAACTGCATAGATCTGGACTTTCGTAGAATTTATTCTGATCACCTACTGCAGATCTAAGGAAATTGACAGCCACATTTGATGTTAGTGTTGTTTTTTATGCACAGCTAAAGTGATATTTTTTCGTACGCTTGCGATTAGAATTCACTCTAACATAATGGGTAGGAATACATGGATTCCACGTTGGAATATGAAGGATGTGAACAAGTGATGTGGAAAATTTGTCGATGTGGCACGTTGATGGTGTGACACGTGGCAAGTATAAATGGGCTTTTGGATGGGCAAGTGGAAAGTTTTTGGATGACATGTGGCATCACCAAAGGGTACCATGTGGTAGGTTAACATCATCCTGACATCAACATCACATCAACAAGATGTAGTGGAAGCAAGTGACATGGAATACCATGCTAACATGACCCCTAGGTGACACGTGGTGGGGCTTTACGGTGCCACATGCTTTGAGGTATTACGTGGTATTGACATGGAAGCTTACATGGCCAAGGGCCATGTCATCACTGAGTGTGGATCCCCAACATTATTTTGTAGTTTCTTTGTGTGATGAGGGTGTGGTGTCGCGATCAAAAAAAGTCGCAGGATGGAAATAATCACATCATTTTACATATAGATTCATGACACACCATGCTTGGTCTACCACAAGACTTTGACATGTATTGGCATTGTGGCACATTGGTGGGACGGGTAAATATTTGTCCCAAAATATAGAGAAAGAAATGGATTATGACGAATAATTTTGTCTTGACCACCATATTTCTTATAAACTAGTTATAACGTAAAAATAGTGAAATAACACATTAAGGGTTGGGCTCATGGAGCCCATGGTCTGGGTGATGTGGCAAGTGCCACGAGGGCTTATCCATGGCCACATCAGCACCTCAAAGTGATGTGGAAACACCTAGGTGAGGTGGGGTTGCCACGAGGGTTCCATGTGGGTGCCACGAGAATGCAACGTGGGTGTCATGTGACAGGTCATTTCCTATGTGGTAAGGATTAAATAACTAAACTTTAAATGGGCATAACTTTTGATCCAACCGTTAGATCAAGATAAAATTTATATCACTAGAAATCTCTCAACGAGTTGAATGCGATGGTATTTTCCAAAGTTAGTTCACTAAATTTGGTTAAGGAGAAATTTTGTAACCCCATTTCCATGATCAGGCCATGGAGATTGGGTTAATTAAAAGTAACACATTCCATTCAGCGTGGGAAGACCAAGGGGGTAGGAGGGAGTGTCACATTGCATTTCCAACTAGTGGGATGAATCAAGTTTGATTAGAATTATGTATTCTTTAAAGTATGATGTTAATCTTCATCCAATGTGTATGAGGCCAATTGTTATAGATTTCCCCATTTGATGATTCACTCCTTCCTCTTTTTCATAAATATGTAAGAATAGAAATGTAAAACAAATTCAAACAAGTAAAAAGTGATTTAGTTATGGGTTTAGAATAAGTTTAAGATAAGGTGAGTTTTAATATACATTTCATTGCATATGCTAGTTTCTCATTCCCCTTCTATTGTATCCTTTTCAAGGTCTACCTCACTCAATAATTTTCCTATGTGAATAGAGTCACAATGTTGAACCCCGTAGTGCTACAATCCTTACTAATTTCGTAGCTTCTACTAATAAAATTATTTACAATCAAGGAAATATCCAATGCATTTAGTTTTGCATTGGATGGTTTAATTATTCTCTTTCTATGGTTTATTATTGTATTATCGTGTATTTATGATCATATACTAAGTGCCTAAATTTATCGATGCACTTTTTATGTTAATGGTTTAACACATTGACATATTCTTCATTGATTCTACATTGCTTTATTGAATTATTAATTGATCATACTTATACTATTTAACTCAATTACACTATTTATATCACATGTCAATTAGGTTTCTTAATCATAGTGTAATCAAGCTTTCTTCCAATGAATTGAAGAATAACATATCATAATTAGATAGATTTTTTTTCGTCCAACGTTAAAATTAATCATATCTTAAAATCAAAATAACTTTTATATATCAAACCCAGTCATATCCACATGTAACTGCAATCCATAAATCCCACTCTATCTCATATAGAAAAAATTATTAACTCTTTATGATATATACGCTACATACTATTGTCTCATACTGTTATGCAACCAACTCACAAAATATAAGAAAATATAGATCAACGACTTAAAAATTATCCTCTTCGAGGGGGAAACCTACTTTACATTACATAAATGAAAAATTCTTGGATGACACAAATGAAAATACCTCCTTTGTATATATAGGAGTCTAAGGGGTCACAATATAATTAGAGCCTACATAACAATAATAATATAAGGGCAAAACAATAACAATAGTGGGAAGTTTATGGGGCACAACAATAACAATATGGGGGTTACATGGGCAGAACAATAACAATAAGGGGGATACATTAATAACAATAAGGGAGCTACACTAGTATTATAGGGACCTAACATGGCCCTCTCCTTTAAATAAGTGTTGACCTCAATGCTTGAGTAGTTATGAATGCTTTTGTATAAAATTCTCATCCTCCCTGTGGAATTTTCAGTGGGTAATTTCTTCCACTTAATGAGATACTCTGAAATTAATCGATTCTGCAGTTGTCAAGTTCTTGTTTCTATGACTGCTTCAGGCTCAAATATGATTTTTCCTTCTTCGTAAAGTTCTGGAAACACTGCTTGAATGGGAAGCTTGTCACCGATAACCTCCTTTAAGCACAAAACATGGAAAACACGATGTACTCGGGTAGATGTAGGCATCTCCAATTTGTATGCCATAGTACTAATATTTTGTAACACCTTGTAAGGATTGTAGTACTTGGGTGATAATTTAGTATCCTTCTTAGCTTGCTGGAGGGACATTTTTTTGTATGGTCGTAGCCATAAAAATATCTAGTCACCTCCCTCAAAACTTCTTTCACTGTGATGTTGATGTACCTGTTGTTTCATTTGATTTTGTGCCAGAGTGAGGTTATCCTTTAAGAGTTGGAGAACTTGTTGTTGATGCTTTATGTGATCTTCCACTGCTTGAACCTTATCATTTTCTCTTAAAGATGATGTGATGGGTGGTGGATGATATCCGTAAAGTGCCATAAATGGGGTCATTTTTGCTGCAGTATGGAAGGAAGTGTTATATTACCATTTAGTTAGAGGTAACCACTTGATCCATTGTGTTTGTTTATCAGATATAAATAAACAGAGATAATATTTCAAACATTTGTTCACTATCTTAGTTTTCCCATCATATTGAGGATGATAAGATGAGCTATGAGCTAATTAAGTACCAAGAAAAGAAAATAATTCCATCCAAAATTTTCCAGTGAAAATGGGATCTCTATCACTTACAATAATCTTTGGGTTTCCATGAAGATTTTGAATAGTTTCCTTAAATGTAGTAGTAATTGTAGTGGCTTCAAAAGGATGAGATAATTCACAAAAGTGTGCATACTTGGTAATTCTATCAACTACCACCATGATGACACTCTTTCCTTCAAACTTGGGTAAACCTGTGATAAAATACATTGAGGCCTCATCCCAATGCTTAGTTGGAATGGCTAAAAGTTGTAATAGACTCGGGGTCTTAATTTCCTCGGCTTTATTTTGATGGAAAACCAAAAATTCTCCCACAAACTTTTGAATATAATATTTAAGGCCATCCCAAAAAAATTCCTTCTTGACCCTGTAGTAAATTTTTAAAAAACCTGAGTGCCCTCCTAAGAGGGAGGTGTGAAATTCCAAAAGAATATTTTGATTGAGTTGGAAAGTCTTACAAATATATAAGCGATCTTTGCACCATAATGAATCATTTTTCCAGAAAAATGTATCCGATGTATTGGGATCTTGCTACAACTTTGAATGAGTGTCCACAACTCTTCATCATTCTTCCATTGCTCCACACCTTGAGGTTCTTCTTTGGAGCCAAGAGCTCCTCAACTTCAAGCAACTAAAGCTCCCTCTCAAGGGAAATTCACATGGCCTTCTCTTCATCAAATTTCACATCTCTTTTGACAATTGTCATCCTGTGTTCTAGAAAGTACACCCGATAGTTTTGAGGTGTATCAGTGTACCCCAAAAATATACCCAACTCAATTGTTGGCTCTAGCTTATTCCTGGCATCTTTGGTCACATGGAAATAAATTGATGCACCAAAAAATTTAAAATGCGACACATATGGTCTCTTACCTACAAATTTTTCCTCTAGTGTTCTCATCCCACGTATCTGATAAGGACTTCTCTTCTGCACAAATACTATTGTATTGCATGCTTCCTCCTACAGATGCAATTGTAGGCCTTGATCTTGCAACATATATCGTGTTGCTCCCACAATAGTTATATTCTTCATTTATGCAACACCATTTTGTTGTGGGTTATGAGGTGCTATCAATTCCCATCGAATTCCTTCTGAAGCACAGAAGTTATTGAATTCATTAGAGAAATATTCTCCACCATTGTCACTCCTTAGATCCTTCACCTTCTTCCCTTTATATTTCTTGACAAGTGCCTTGAACTCACAAAAATTTGAGAACGCATGATCTTTCTTCTGCATAAAATAAAATACAACACTTGTGTGGAAAATCATCTACAAAAATCACATAATACCTGTGTTTTGTTGTGGAATCTGTCGAGAAAACTCCACACACGTCAGAGTGAACTCTCTCAAGGATTGCCTTTGCTTGACTTTCCTTATCGTGAAAGGTGGCTTTGGTATACTTCCCCAATGTACACCCTTTGCATGTATCTCGCTACTCAAGTGCACCCTTTGGAAGTCTTGTAGAAATATTCTGCATGACCTTCAAAGTTCCATGGTGTAAATGGCCCAATATTTTGTTCCATAACTCACTGATGTCTCAGATCACCACCTTCTCTACTTTCGTGCTCAAGGCAGCACAATCTTCTTCATCCAATTTATAGAGGTTCTTTACTCTAACCCCAATCTTCTTCACCTATCCCATGGATTTGTCATGAAGGAACGTCTTTCCTTTCCTAAATATCACATCATAGCCATGGTCTTCCAACATAGCAACATAAACCAAATTATTCTTTAAACCAGGAACATACATGAGATATTTTAATGTGAGAGGTGTACTTGATGCCCTCTGAAAGGCAACTGTACCTATGCCGGTAGCACTATACCTCTTGTCATCTCCGATCTCGATGTGCATCTTGAGATCCTTCTCCTCTAAGTTACTGAAGAACTCTTTGTTTTCATTCATATGGAACGAAGCTCCACTATCTAAGTACCACACAGAACCCATCACCGATGACACTGTGCATGCAATGAGGGTGAAATCCAACTCGAACTGTGAAGAAAGTTCTTCACATGCCGCTCCTCCTGAGGGATTCTTTTCGGCCTTCTTGTGCGGACACTTTATAGCACAATGTCCAAGCTCATGGTAGTGAAAATTTTTTACCTTTAACAAGTCTCGCTTCTTTCCTTCCTGACCGGAATCCAATTTGGAATGGGACGCCTTACCTTTCCCTTTATTCGCCTTTCCAGCCAAGGCACATTTATCCTTATCATCAATCTTTTATGAGGATCCATCTCTAGTGTTTCGCTGAATCTCTTTTTCTACCGATTATGACCACAATCGTTCCCACTTGGGTAGATTCTCCCTCTCATTCACCGAGTCCTAGTAGCTATGCCAACTCTTGGAAATTCCTAGAAGTGTTAGGCTCACCAAATAATCTTTGGAAAATGTCACCCCAACACTTACAAACTAATCTTGACATTAAGTGAACTTCGTCAAGTATTTTGGAATCATGTCACCCTTCTCCATCTTGATCTTTCTGAGCTTGTCCTTTAGCGCCATCTTCCCGTGGTCACTACTATTCTGAAACGGATTTGTTAAGGAATTCCACATAGCATATGGAGTTTCCTTTCCATGGAGGTTTGATACAATATGATCTTGAACTCCTAAGAGAATCCTTCTTGCTTTTGCTACATTCTTCTTCCATGCATCAAGAAGTTGAGCATCTATTTTTGCGGGTTGGGGAATATCATTGTCTATGAATTCCTTCAGTCTGTTGTCCTCCAACACTACCTCCATCCTATCCTTCCATGCTATGTAATTTGAATTACCATCAAGAGCATATTCAAGTCTCAATCCATAGAAAGACATCCTGATTCGCTACTGGTCTTGAAGAATAAATCTGCAAATTCGATTCACCTATTCAAAACAAACTCTGTTTCTTATCATCTGTAGTGATTCTTGCTCTGATACCATGTATAAATATCTAAATATATTCAATTGATCTTGTAATATGCTAAAAAAAAACATTGAATCAATTCTACAAATTCCGGAAACCAATTACGATCACACAATCACATGAAAAAGAAAGAGAAATAATTTCAATCGCACAACATAAAAAATAAGATGTATATTTGGAAAGCCTTAGCTAAAAACCCCACTATATGTATATTTCATTAAGTCAAGAATATGAAACAATATTATGATATTTCTCTTCCTGAGAAACCTCTGCACTCTCTATGAGTGTCTCACACTGATCCCAACAAGAATGGTCTGATACTTAACCAATTTCCTGCTCTGGGTTGCTCAGCCTTGCTTACGCATTCTTGGAGGAATTGTGGCCATATTAATTAGGAAATTCCTAAGAATTGATTGTGCAATTCATCTAAGGCGTCTTGCTGACCTCATGCATGACCTGTATAATTTTCTCATTATACAACTGATAGCTCTCTTCCCTTTAAATCCAATCTTAACTAGGCCTTCCTTAGAACTGGCATAAAACAACTGTTTATAGTGAATTATCAGTTATATGATTGATCGTTGCATGTGAATTAAATTAGATTTTATTCACTCAACCTATCACTAGCTCATCTCTCATTTATAATTAGTTAAACCGATTTAACTCAAATAATTGAGTTAACTAATTACAACTCAAAAAAACTTGCAACTAGACCCTCTAAAACTTAGAGAGAACTATACATTCATCTAGTTTTACCCTCAACTCGAATTAACTAAGCTAACTAAGTCTTCCTGACTCAGTTAACTTGTACAATCTATCATGTGATGTGGAATTACAATTTGCTTCTAATTTAATTAAGGGAAAATTAAATAAGAAGCTTTTCTTTTTTCTCATTTCAACAATTAGGGTCTACCTTAACACCCTCATGAGATACAATATGGACCAAATATTCCACCTCTTGTACTCCAAAGAAACATTTGGAGGTTTTTTCATATAATTTTTTCTCCTCCAATAGTTTAAGCACCATGTCAACATGTTGAACATGTTCCTTCCAAGACTTGTTGTAGATTAGTATATCATCAAAAAACACTAACACAAATTTTCTGAGGAAGGGTTTGAAAATAGAATTCATCAAACCTTGAAATGTGGAAGGTGCATTAGTAAGGCCAAAAGCCATGACAAAAAAATCATAATGACCCTCATGAGTTCTGAATGTTGTTTTCATAATGTCTTCATTATTCATTCTAATTTCATGATATCCTGAATGAAGATCCAACTTGGTGAAGTAAATTTATCCATGTAATTCATTCAACAATTCATCAATGACAGGAATGGAAAATTTATCTTTAATAGTGAGCTTTTTAAGCTCCCGATAATCCAAACACATGCACCATGATCCATCCTTCTGGTGCACCATTGTTACTGTAACAGTGAAAGAACTTTGACTAGGTTGAATTATACCAACTTCCAACATTTCTGCAACCATACGTTCAATTTCACTCTTTTGGGCATAGGGAAATCTGTAAGGCCTGATGTTTGGAGGAACACTTCCTAGAATCAAATGAATAGCATAATCATGATTACGAATAGGTGGGAGGCCTTTCGAAGTCTCAAATACTTTGGAATGATTGTCCAAAACTTTTTGGAAATCTTGAGAAATAGATGATTTCGATGTTTGAACATATGTTGAGGATAATTGCACAATTACTCCCTGTTATTGTTTCTTTAGAAGCTTTTTCATGCCATTAGATCTGATCATATTTTTTGGTTTTCCAATGATACTCCTTAATTCAACTTCCTTTCCTTGCAAAAAAAAAATCAAGAAAAGTTCTTGAAAATTAAAAGCTATCATGCCCAACGATTGTAACCATTAGACTCCTATTACAACATCAACACCATCCATTGGAATGGAAAGCATTGAACTATTCAATACATATTCCCCCATGGATAGCTTGGTATTATGGCACTTTCCAGAGAAAATTATAGTTCCTCCATTTGCAACCATCACTTGACACTCTGGTGTTGGATATAGAAAGAAATTCAATTCCTTGGCTATCTTACAATGAATAAAATTATTGGTACTACCTGAATCAATCAACACTATTACCTTTCTCTTATTGATATGTCCTTCTATCTTGAAAGTTTTAGGAGAGGTAATTTCTGCCAATCCATTACAAGATATGGTCGAATTCATTTATTCTTTCTATGGGGTTAATTCATGGTGTATATCCTCTTCTTTTGACTTTTCTTGTTCCTTTTCTTCCTCATCTTCACAATCTATGGAAAATAATTTATTCTCAGCACACTTATGACCTTTAGTGTATTTACTATCACAACTATATCAAATCCCTTTTTCTCTTTTTTCCTCCAATTGTTGTGGTGTCAACCTTGTAGGTTGTCGAAGGATAAGAGAAACAACACTTCCATCTTTATAGTTGTGAGTAGTAGACTTCCTTGTTTCCATAATTTTGCTTTCAACTTTTCTTGCCACCCTGAATGCCTTCTCCAATGAATTAGGTTCCTAATCATATGGGTTGTTATCTTTTAAGGTCGCTATGAAGACATCAATCATTAGAGGAAATTCCAACTTAAAAGTGGCCTCCTAAGGAAAATTAATAAAATAATAGTTAAAATAATAAAATAATAGTTATGAATTTTGGAGGGAAAAGAAGAAAACTACCTTTTTTAATTGTATTTTTGGCTTACCTCCTTATGGGTTTACTCAAATTTCAAGTGTGGAAACTCGTTGGATGCGGAATTTAATTTCGCATCCAACGAGTACCCATTATGCATAATTTTTCTTATTTTCCCTCCAAAGTATTTACATGTACCTCTTTTTAAATTTAAAGAATTTTCATTGGTTTACATATTATGACATGGAAATTACGTGAAAATTTCATGGGCACTTTTAGGCTAAATTTTCCTCTAATGCCTATGCTCCTATGGAATATCATTTACCCTAATATTCAATTTTTGGAAGTCCTCAATGTGCTCCACCATTGAACCCTTTTGTTTGAGATTTATCAATTGGCTAAAGAATGTGTTTTTCTTTGTATCCTTGTAATGTGCTATCATTTCCTTCGTAAAAGTTGACCAAGTGACAAGTGGTTTACGACAACAAAGTCATTGATACCATACAAACTTATTGAGTTCTAAATATAAAGTTGTAATGTGTATCTTTTGTGTG
The DNA here is from genome assembly GCA_034641835.2 of Pinus albicaulis. NCBI lineage: Eukaryota > Viridiplantae > Streptophyta > Pinopsida > Pinales > Pinaceae > Pinus > Pinus albicaulis. The sequence goes on from CM076578.1 coordinate 432,879,659, forward strand.
TGTTGCACACTATGGAGATCAAAATATTGCTCCATCTGCAGTATCCATGTTACCGGATCCTTGCCATCAAACTTCCTCATACCAATCTTTGGAATATGGTGGGTCTTCAATCCAAATTTAGAGTCTATGAAATTATTATTAACATTCTTTTTGTTATCATCATGAGTTTCATCTGATGCCTTTTCACCATTATGAAGCATTTATTGTCGCAACTTTGTCAAACCTTACTTCAAACCTTCCATGTCTGCTTTTAAACTATTCTTCAAATCTTCCATGCTTCCTTTCATTTTTGCTTCTAAACCATCTATCTTAGCTTCCATTTCATTTTGGTTACTCTTTGCGAGAGAAAAATTTGTTGCACTTGGTCTCGTAATTTTGATATATCATGTTGCATTTCTTCCTCTTCATGTGTCACAATAGAGATTTATGAAGATTTAATGGGTGTAGAATTCTTTTGGTTGGGATGCATTTTAGAACAAAACATTGATATCTATGCTTCAATATGCCCTTTAAATCACTTCAAACTGTTTTTTTCAAACAAAATTTATGCAAAATTAAAAAATACACACATTTTTCTTGCTTTTTAGGAGCTCGATATTGAAATGGTTGCAGTTATGTGATTTCAGATCTCTAATAGCTAAAATTTGGTCATGTGGTAGCCCTATGATTTTTCTTTCCAATGCCACAAGTCAGACTAAATTTTGATTCTCCAAGATACAATTATGCCCAATCTCCCACGATGATCTGATTATGGATTTGTTCAGTAGATCGAACTTGCACAGAGTGCCACATGTCATTTTTTTGACCTTCGGCCTTGAAAACGATACACAAGATACTACCGTATGTGCACTTTTGGTCACTTTTTACGAAATTCAAATTCGATGCTCGTAGAGGAAGTTATGAATATTTTCCCAAGGTCGCCTATTTTAGACGAAATTATGGAGCATGCAAAAACCCTAACTTCTTTAGACCATATCTCAGAAAATACAACGAACCAAGATTTGAAATTTTTATAGGAAGTTCATCCGTATTTCAGCTCCTCGTGGTAAAATTTTCAGCTTCTGAACCTTTGTAAAAAAAAAAATTATAGCAAAAATGCCAAGATGGCCTATTTGTAGCAGCAAAACCCTAGAATCCAAAACTATGATACTGAATGTTATGCAACCAGCTCACAAAATAGAAGAAAAGAAGATCAACGACTTAAAATTTATCTTCTTCGGGAGACAAACCTCCTTTACATTACATAAATGAACAATTCTTGGATGATACAGACGAAAATACCTCCTTTGTATATATAGGAGTCTAAGGGGTCACAATATAATCAGTCTACATAATAATAATAATGTAAAAACACAACAATAATAATAGTGGACTTCTATGAGGCACAACAATAACAATATGGGAGCTACATAGGCACAACAATAACAATATGAGGGCTACACTAATAACAATAAATATACTACACTAATATTATAAGACCTAACATCTCATAATTAGATATATTAATTTTCGTCCAACATTAAAATAATTCATACCTTAAAATCAAAATAACTTTAAAATATATATAAATATAAATTTAACATATATTTAAATGTTAATACTATTTTATTATTTATCAAATTTAAAAATTTGATACAAACCCAGTCATGTCATATCCACATGTAACTGGAATCCATAAATCCTACTCTATCTCATATAAAAAAATTATTTATTTATTTTTCTGATATATAAACTACTTACTACACTACTTATTATACACCTACACAAGTATAATTATAATAGTAAAATAAAGATGCCTTCAGGGGCAATGACAACAAATTAATTAATATAAGTATCTAATTCTAAAGTAAGATGCCTAAGAGCAATGACAACAAATTAATTAATAAATATTAAATAATTTAAGAAGTCAAATTGATTTTTCTTGTTTCTAGCGAGCAATCATTTCTTGGGGTTTCCATGTGGTTGGTTTGTAACTTACGTGCGTGTAGCCTCCTTATTCGCCGAAATGCTGTCAATTGGGTTGCCGCACGAGCGGAGAAATATTCAAACATTTAAATGAGTTGGCAATCTTTTAATTTTAAAAGATAGGATTCATATTTGGTGCGAATATTTAAATGAATATTCTTACCATCCAAAATACTGTTACCCTAAATTCTCATACTCATCTTACGCACTCTAACGGAATACAAGAATCTCAGGCATCTCTAATCGGATCTTCTTCACTCATGTTATTTTTATCAATGAGGTTAGTTTTATTAATTATTTAAATTATATTTTTATTAATCATTTAAATGTAATTTAATTATTTTGATTTTTTTTAATTTTATTCAAAATTTATTGGGGAATTGTTAAAATAATAGCGTTGATTAATTTATATATTCAAATTTATATTTTGAACAATAAAAAATCACAATTATATCTAAAATTATATAAATAAATTTTAATAAAAAACTAAACAATTAATTAAACTTCCTTATTATTAAGTTTAGTATTATCAATAAAATTATGTTTCTTAATTATTTAAAATTATTTTTTCCAATTTAAAATATATTATGTTAATATAAGGTATAATTTTTATCGAAATAATTCTTTGAGATAAGTTTGATATTATGATTTGAATATATTTTTTTTATACATGTATGAGATAACATTTTTAAATTGAAAAAATAATTTTTTAAATTATAAAATTTATAAAGTAAATCAATAAATAGACCATTTCTATTTTTTTTATTTGTGCTATAATAAAATTTACAAATTTATTGAATTAATTAAAAGTTTTGCAATATAATTTTATAATAAGGAGTTTTAGTTCATATTAAAATGGTACATATTGTTAGAATATTAAAAAATGAGTGGAGTAGTATAGGAAAAAAATATTTTAAAATGATCCAAATTGTTAAAATGTAAAAATAAATAAATAGATTAAGGTAAAATTTTGGTTTATTAAGAAAAATGATTTTATGTAATTATTAACTTATTTCTAAATTTTATTTTATTTAAATTTAGTTAGTTTCATCATATCAAGTAAAATTGTTTCTCATACAATTGATATGTGATCTCTCATAATAGATTTAAATTATTATCACAATAAGGTATGTATACTTCAATCTGCAAAAAATTTCCGTGTACTTAATGCCTAAACAAACAAAAAACAAAAAACACATTATTTATAAAATAAAATCATTCAACACATCACAATATCATTTCTAAATTATTATCACAATAGACTGGTATGTATACTTCAATCTGCAAAGGTTTTCCTTGTACTTAATGCTTAAAAAAAACAAAACAAAAATCATATTATTTATAAAATAAAATCATTCAACACATCGCAATATCATTTAATGCTGGATTTTACTATTACCATAATACAAAAACTATTTCCACAATACAACAATGAGCTTATAGTTAATTACATAATTCAAGTTTTTAAAAATTTCTATTGGATTTTGATTAAAATTAACCATTCAAGAAAGAATGTGACAACACCCTAATTCAAGTTTTTAAAAACCTATGTCGGATTAAAATTAACCAGAAAACATCATTTTCTCTATAAGTTAGACTATGTCTTTTTCTAATACTTTATGCTCAAACAAAAAAATAAAGATATTATTCCAAATAAATCATTTCCTTTATATATAAGTTAGACTACACTTTTTTCTAATACTTTATGTTCAAACGAAAAAATAAAGATATTATTCCAAATAAATCATTTCCTCTATAAATTAGACTACTCATTTTTCTAATACTTTATGCTCAAACAAAAAAAGATATTATTCTCCCAACAAAAACATTCAAGTCACTTCCCTAATATTCAACTCACTTCCGTGGACATTTTTCTTTGCTATGCTATTGTTATGTTACATCCACGGGTCATTAATCTAATTTAAAAATGAACATCAAGTAGACATTGGACCCTTCCCCTAGTGTCTACAAGTGTTTTATTATCATTTATTGGTCATTCAGGCCAAAGTTTTTTATTCTCTTAATGTTTCTAGTTGGTTTTTTGAAAACTTCTACATTATTAGTTTCACATGCAAGATCATGATGTGATTTCTACATTCTACATGACACTAAAGTAGATAGAGCCACTATCAACTTATAAAGAGTGTAATTTTCACATATTAAAATTGTTTCTTTAATGTAAAATATTAATAAAAATTTAAAAGTAGCTTCGTGGAAAAAATCGAACTATGCTAAGGGCTGGTGTGACCCAAATTCTTAAATGCCCCTTAACAACTATTCAAACTAAAAGTTAAATGTGTGAATCTATCTCACTACTCACATTACCCCCACACACATATATAATTTATTAATATCTACTAATAAAAAAATAAAAAATAAAATAAAAATAAAAAAATAAAATCAATTAAAAATCAATTTTAAAAATCCAAACTGAAAAGTAATCAAAATTGAAATAAATTTTTATATTTTATTTTATAAATCAATGTAAAAATATATATATCAAATTAACTTATATTATAATGCAATTTAAATATCTCAAATTATATATAAATATAATAATCAATTTAAATATCTCAAATTATATATAAATATAATTATAAAATTATGTTTTTAAATAAAAACAATTCAACTTGTAAATGTAAGCATAATAGTTGAGGAGATATTTTTTCCTTTCTTAAAATATCACAAATTCAACTTTTAAAAAATGGTATTTGATAATGGGAAACCAAAGCAAAGCTCCATAGTAGATGAGAAGACAAGTTGTCCTGACACATGGACTACAAGCCCATTAAGCATTCTCATTTAAAACTTGTACTTGTATCACAACCTTCACTGCATAGGGGAAGCCTAACACCAAACGCTTCCAATGGAAAAACCAACCACACAAGGACTTCTGGCAAGATACGCAGAGGGCTAATTACGTGGAAACCAATCATAAATGAAATTGTCCCAGCCATACACAGGGCAGATTACGTGGCTTGAATGTCATCGTTGGGCATAATTTAAGCCCCTAATCCAAAATCCAGGATTTAATATCACAACCGTTTTGTAAGAACAGGGTGGATTACGTGGATTGAATGTCATAGTCCGGAATAATGTAGGCCACAATCAAGAATTTTATATCACGACCCTTCTTTTCTACCACTGATACAGCAAACGTAGAGGCAAAGGCAAGTAGTAACTTGCAATACTTGTGCATTGTCAACTCTCTTTCTCTCTCCTTTCCAAATGATTTGTATCTTCCTTTTTGTGGAATGTTGGGCAGAATATACGTTATGACTTAGAACTGATCCAACTTCCATTCCATAAGTTTGAAGGAGAGGGAGCGAACTCATTAACATGCGTTTACCAACATGTGGAGCAATTGTTTTAGTATAAAACGTTTGGGATTTTTAATCCATTCCCAAACAAGCAACAGCATGATTTAACTTGCACTCGAGTTCTCAATCTGTTTTGGGTTTTAGGAATAAAACTGGTACCAAATCTCACACACAGAATATCCTCTCTCAAAACGAATTCATCGTATTAGCGCCAGCTATAATTGCATTGATAAATCAAAGACAGATTGTAGTTCAGAGGTTGAAGCCTGGAAGGAAGAATTGACCATATTACGAAGGATGGAGCTCATGGAATTGGCTGCAGAACGAACCAAGACTGTTCTTATTCTCATGAGTGATACAGGGGGTGGTCACAGAGCCTCTGCAGAAGCCATTAAAGCAGCCTTCAGAACCGAATTCGGTGATGAATACAAGGTCAGTATGAATAAAATCATGTGGTATGATTCAATTTTATTTGAGTTCCTTAATGGAATGGATTTGTGTTTATCTGGCTGTGTCTGTAGCTTAATTTGGTTTACATTCGAATGTTTGGATGATATGGGTTGTTGTCGATCTCTTTGTTTGCACTCGTGTGACCTATGTTGTCTATTTGTGTGAAGTTTGATATGTTTTTTTCGAAAAACATGGCCTGTGAATGTTGTTGACACTTCTGTTTTTGCAGGTCTATGTGACAGATTTGTGGAAAGAGCACACACCATGGCCATTCAACCAGATATCCAGGAGCTATAACTTCTTAGTAAGGCATGAGACATTGTGGAAAGTGGCTTTTCATGGAACTATTCCTCGTTGCGTACATTGTCCTCAGTTTGTGGCAGCATCAGCCTTAATTGCTAGGTGAGGATCACCCTTCTATTTGATGCAACGGATGTGGGTCACATGGATGAAAGATTGATTTGATCGTTGTCTGCTTGTGTCTTCTCACTACTTAGAATTCAAAAAACAAATCGATGTAGCATTGAATTGATTTGATACATATCGAGGGACCAAGGCCTTAATTTTCCAAGCCAGGGGGAGAGAGTCGGTGCCGAATAGGGTTGGAGTTTTGCTTGATCCCTTAGCTTCACCATCACAAATTCAAATTCTTGACATCTTCCTGTACTAGAAAAGGGCGTTGATAGCCAGAGAAAGGCCTGCAGCACCCATTCTCAACCAGGACCAATGTTCCAAACTGTAAAGCTTGCAAGGTGACTCTTCCAAAATATTCAAGATGATTTAAGGAAAAAAAAACTGGGACCAGAGGAGTTATTGCTGGTGCTGACCTCCCAAACCTAGATAAGAATGTGAGTGCCTCACAAACATGGAGTTGTGTTTCAGGAAAATTTTATGGGTCAAGTCTTAGTAATGGGCTAATTTTCTATAATATTTTGTTTGAAAAAGATTGGCCCATTTCTAATTTTTCTAAAATGATTTTTGCCCAAATTTTATTGGATAAAAGTATTTTATTCTAAAATCATCATTTTTTTTTAAACTATATAAATTTTTTAGAAATTTGAATATTTTTACAAAAGCATCCCAAACACTCTGCCTTCAGTATTTTAAGAATCAGTAAATTTGGCAAGATTTTTACACTTATATTAGTATGGGTTCTGAAACATTTTCCTTTAGGGGTTTAACCCTTCAGTATTTTAAGAATCAGGAAAATTTGGCAAGATTTTTACACTTATATTAGTATGGGTTCTGAAACTTTTTCCTTTAGGGGTTTAATCCTTCAACTTTTCCAGCTCGGGAAAAAAAAAAAAAAAAATTCAGAGGAGGGCATAGAATTTGGTGTCATCATAAGTTTGCACAATGCCATGCCATTTTACAGGCCAGATATATGATTTATATAAGACATGGGGGGTATTTTGTCAAACCAACGGGAAAAGCAAAAAAGTGTAGCTTGAAGCATCTTCTGCCTTAACATGCTAGAAAACGTGCAAGGGAACTACTCCATACCAAATTGATTTAAATTGTTCCATTACATTTTCTTCAGCAACTCTGTGCTTGAAAATTAGCTTGGTGGGGGTTAGTGCTTGAGAGTGAGGTGACAAGTTTAGAGACCAAGGTTTAGTATGTTTTAGTGTACATTCCCAATGGCATTTGATGATATGTCCCATGTTACCAAAATCTAGTTCTGACCAGTGATAAGCATTGGCCATCCATGATCCACCATCCAGTCCATTTTCTCCAGTGTTTTGCGTTGATTTTTGAGCTCATCTTCATCTGAGGATTTTAACTCTAAAAATTTTTCAAGTTGTATAGGTGGAAAATTCTTCTGGCCTGTGTGACCCGAATGTTACAAAATTTTAGTTATGTGGTAGTAGAGTTCTGTGACATTTTTGTTTATAATTTGTGCTTGATTTAAATTAAAACTTGCTAATGTAGTGGATCTGCTATCATTAGTAATTAGAATGTTTTATCTGCTTTTCACGTGTAGAAAGGTGGAAAAAGGCTTGAGGAAGTACCAGCCTGATATCATTATAAGTGTGCATCCTCTCATGCAACATATTCCGATACGGATTATGAAGTCAATGGATCTGCCAAAAAATATATTGTTCACAACAGTCATCACTGATTTGAACACTTGCCATCCCACATGGTAGGTTACTGCATTTCCCTTATTCTGTTATCTTTCAGAAATACCTATTTCCATGGTGCAATATCTCTGAAGAAATGTAGATGTTCTCAGATCTTTCAATTAAAAGTGTTTTTGTATTGTTGGAGTTTATTCAATTTTTTTCCACTATGATTGATTCTGTTTTACTTCAATGCAGGTTCCATGAGAATGTAATAAGATGCTATTGCCCAACTACTGAAGTGGCTAAAAGGGCATTAGACGAAGGTCTGGGACCCTCTCAAATATGTGTATATGGTTTGCCTGTGCGGCCATCATTTTGCAAGGCCACTCGCCCCAAGGTCATCTATTGCCTTATCTCCTTTAACAGTATCTTGATTTATGTTGTAAATAGATACAATCTCATATTGTTTTTCATTCTCTCTGAAATTTTACTTCAAAACTTTCGATAATCAAGGAAAACACAGTAAGCAGTTCCATTGTTTTGGTTGCTGGTTTATCACACCTCAGGCCGAACTCAGGAAGGAATTGGGTATGGATGAGAATTTACCTGCAGTTTTATTGGTGGGTGGAGGGGAAGGCATGGGTCCAGTTGAGGAAACCGCACAGGCGCTTGAAGAAACGCTGTATGACGACAAACTAGGCAAGCCCATTGGTCAGCTTGTTGTTATTTGTGGTACAAACAAATTGCTCTCCAGCAAGTTGCAGTCAATTCACTGGAAAATGGCAGTGCAGGTATTTCCCTAAAATGAATGCCTCGAACATAGACAGTTGACATATATGACTGTTCTCATTGTTCCTTCAAATGAGGTCAATTTTTTTAAATCAACTCTTATTTTCTGGTTGTTTGTTCTTTATTAATCATTTGTTGCTGAAGTCTAATTGCCGTATTTTCCTTTTCTCCCTTTCTGTAACTATTAACTTCTGCATACTGTCATGCCTCTGTGGGGTTTGCGTCATCAGAAGTTCTATACTTTGAGGAAACAAGCAGGGTATTCTAGATTTAATGCAATTTTTCTGTTTTACTATAGAACATTTTCTCATTCATTATAAGAGAGGAGAATGTTACTTCCGAGTTAGTTTCTAGGCTCGATGTCCTTTGGGTTTAATTATTTTTTCCTCCCAAAGGCTGTTTTCAATTGGGATACATTTCTGCCTTTTCAGTTGCATGACAGACTTCCACAGAGAACTCATACCAATGCTTCAAAACATCTCAGACTTTCACAGAGAACTCTTACGAAGGCTTCAAAATATACTACAATGCTTAAAAAGTTAAATTTCACCTTAAAAAGTTCATAGAGTTGCTTTTCATGACTGAGTGTTTGGTTTGTAATCTCTGAATTGTTTTCTGGACTACCCTTGCCTTATTGTTTTACCTCTGGTATGCCTTTAATACGATAACAAGGCATTCATTTTTTTCATTTCTTATTGCCTTTATTGTGAGCTGCAATATTTGTTCACGTCATCACTAGACGGACAGTGGTTCCTGTGTTTTGCTGTTGCGTAAGCAGAGTAAAATTGCAACCAATATGCCTTAAACTAGGTTTGTTGGGTAGTTTCTTTATCAAATAAACATATATCGAACAGCTGGTTTAGTTTCTAAAACTTTTCACCTTTTGTTTAGACTTTCTACTCTGATATCCAGATAGTCACAGCATGGTTTAAACTTTAGTCAGAGATAACTTTCTAAATATACTAAAAATTGGAATTTCAAGGTTAAAAGCTCAGTCTCATATTGAGGTGGTTTCCGGTTGCTCTATTGTAGGGTATGTTTGTATAGTCTGCTTGATGCCTTCAGTAACTTATTTACTTTATTTTGTGCAAAGTTTTTGATCTTCAAATCGTGTGGAAATGGATGCTACTCTTAACTTATTGGTCAAGGTTGACCAGTCAAAACCTAGTGTTTCCTTTAACTTTTGTTTCATCAATGAACTTAGTAAATCTATTTTTAGCTGAACTTGTCTTGAAACATTGGCTTGATGTATTTATTATTCTGTTCATAATACAGCCCTTTCGAGATCTCAGCTAGAGGCAACTTATTTTCAGTTACTCCGTTTCATGTCCATTTATCTGAAATAAATTATAATATTTGTGGGCCTGTAATGGCAGCTTGTGCTTTGCAACGAGCATGTCAGACTGAGATTTTAGGTTTTAAAAAGCATTTACTTTCTTAAAAGATAACCTGGATTGATGTATCTATTTACAAACATGGCATCTCTGGTCTTTTAAATTCTTTTGATAATACTACTTTTCTTTGGTCATTGTGGGGGCATTCTGCATGAGATTGCTTCTTCTTTTTTTGTAAGTTTGGCAGTGGTGAGGCTATATCATGGTCATGTCCAAGGATAACACATAAATAGGGTGGGGAATTGAACTGATGACTTAACGTCGTGGAGTGTCTTAACAGTGCACTTGATCACTTTCTATCTAAGACCCCATGGACCTGCATGAGATTGCTTCATTTGACAAAGTTGTTGACCTTTTGCAGGTAAAGGGCTTTGTATCCAACATGGAGGAGTGGATGGGGGCTTCTGACTGCATCATAACCAAGGTACTATAAATCCTCCTTTTTAGTCTTATTGATACGTAACCTCTAGAGATGCAATTTCTAGGAAAAGGCACAACTGGAACCTGTTCTTGGTTTATGTAAACCAACAAAAATAGAAGCAAATTACGAATGCAATAAGCCTGAAACCTAATCATCCCATGTAAGACCGCATTAAGAATGACAATAGATATTACCAAGAACAGATGGAGTTGACATTAGAGTGTAGAACAATGAGGCATTCTTCTTTCATTGTCATCAGTGCCATCCCTTCTTCCCTCGTATTACTATTAGTATTGTTCTCATTTACATCAACTTTACTTTCACGCCCCTCATTTTCTGTTTGGATTCCTCTCATTGATGGCTTCATATTCTCCCTTGAACCCCTCATCTACTTTCCTTTAATCTTCTCCTGGCTCTTTCACTCTTCAGATCCTCTCTCTTGCATGGGCTCATCTCTGGCTCTCAGCTATGTTAAGTTTTGTCTCTTCTGTCTCCTAACCTTTTACTTCTTTGATTTGATTTTTCCATTCTCTTTACTCCTCTTGATCCTCGGCTAACTTAGGCATGTATATTTTATATGTTTTGGAGTTTTTTTGTTGAGGCTGTAATTTTGTTTTCATTTAATCAAGTCACCATTAACTTTTTGTAGTACATGGCAATTTTTCTAGTCATGTTTTCACATGGTACTTTTCTGTGAAGTGATCTCCATGGCTTTAGCATTTTGAACATGTGTTTAACACTATTCGTTTTTGTTTCAAATATTCATCTTCAGCAGTATTGCTGTACCTTTATCAAATTGAAAGTCCTTTCCTTGTCTCAGTTCTAGGTTTATTTTTAAAATAACTAACAATTTTAACCTCCATTACATGAAGTTTTTCTTTGGAAACCTTGGAGAAAAACAGTTTTCCTTCCAAAAATCTTCACCATATGGCTTAGCTTCTGGTAGGATACCTTTCAAAACCAGTTTTCAATTATCATTCCTTATGTAAAGATTATCACCGAAAAGATACAGTTGGCACTCATCTTTCAATGATGGAGAACATCAATTTATGTGAACAAATCTGCTTGTGATTTTCCTGTTTTCTTTATTATTTTCAATACTATTTATGGCTCAATTATGTTTGTAGGCTGGACCAGGGACTATTGCAGAAGCTATGATTAAGGGACTTCCGATAATTCTCAATAACTTCATTGCGGGCCAGGTACAGTGACAACCCTATAAGCTGTTTTTTCATTTGAAATGTGATACATGATATGTTTCACGAGAACCCTGTGAAGCCTTTGTAATTTTTTATGATAATTATCACATCAGTAGTCTAAGGAATCTACAATCCTAGCAGGCTTTACAACATTTATTGACTATACTTTAAGATGGGGTACCTCCAAGCCATGATTATAGTCAATTACACAACATCGTAGCACTGATCATTTCAATGCAATCAAATAAGCCTCCATGCCCTCATTCATTTTTTGGATTGTATTTAACAAGAAAGACAATTTGAGTCTATGGGGGTTGCCAGTGATTTAAGCCTTCAACTTACATGGTGTCTAGAAACCTTTAACCTAAAATGGGATGTAATCTTGCTTATAACTTTTGAAAAAATGAATGGAAAAGAGAATATGTCACAAAAGCTCAAAGACTAGTTTTCGAGAATGTTGAGATTCATAAGACAATGAAGGGATCAAATGGAACCGACCTGCAAACTCTAATTCTTGCAATAAACAAAGAGAAAAACAACATTAAGGATAACAAATGTGTGCTAGAGCTGATCCACAAGCATGCCAGAGAGAGAATGTATAAGTGCACTAGAGAGAAGAAAGGCAAACCAAGAACAAGAGTGAAAACACTTGATATGGTGCTCGTTAGCTGAAGAATGAATCACTTTTTTCTTAGAATGATGATCTTACAAATAACTCTTGACTGTGTATTTCTACACAACTCAAGACGAAGGGTGCACTCCTTAAGATGGGTTTTTGGTCCACATAATGACTTAAGTTGGTCCTAACCACTTGGGTATATAATAAATTTGTGTTGACTAGGTTGGCTTTAAGCCAAACCCCAGAAGCACACTAATACAAAATAATAATGAATAGAAAGTGAGGTTGTCCATGGTTGTATGTGAATATTACATCGTCACTTCAACATTGTAATGTATTCAATACCCTCTGTGCAGTTTGAGGATATGGTGTTCTTCTTGAAACCACCAATTTTTCACTCCAAATTGTTTATGTGATACGTTTCCTCACTCTTTCTATTAAGAAATTAATACTTGCAGGCATGGCAATGCAAACTTGTGCAAGAATAATTAGTCATTCAGTCATAGTGGCACCATCATAAATTATAATTGTAGGTTTATGCATGCAAGAAGTATTGAACAAATTAGAAAGTTATAAATTTCATAACATAAGCAACATTAATTCAACACAATTCACAGGTTCATTCAGGAACACTTATCTGTCTGGAAAGTGTCCATTATATATATATATATGGCAATTAAGCACTCGAACACCATGGTTTTTCTGACTCGATTCTACCATGCCTGCCACTTGTGCCTCAAAATCCAAATGGCTCCTCCATGTTATATTTTAGCACATAATCAATTTCTGTAACTTTAGGCCCCAAATTTATTAAATTTTGATGCCTGGCCTTCAACTACATCATTAACAATAAAACAACGATAACCACTATAATTTTTCTACCATGGATTTCTAAATTCAACTTTCGTTCCAAATTGTTTTGCATCCAAATAGAATTAAATCTCCATTGCAAAGAATTCCAACCCCTGCCAATGGTACAATTAATATAGATATACATATATACCCAATTTCCTTATGCAGAACTGAATTTGGTAGGAACTCCATCAACAACATTTCCATGCCCCCATATGCTTTGTCGAGAACGCCACTTGGGAAATTCAAAGCCATAAAATTCTCAAATCGTCTCTAGACACTTATCTTCATTGGCATTTTGTCAAACACATAACTTGCAAACTAATTTTCCTGAAATTTTCACAAAGCTAACTTTGAAATTCAGGCACTTCCTCATTTACTCCTCCATTAGCTACCCAAATACTCTAACTAACTTACAATCTAATAATTGCAATGCTCAATTCAATGTTTACAAGTTTCAAACACTATATTCCTCAATTGCTCTTGTTCCCTCAAAATCTAGCAGGGCTTGTGAGAGGCCTCACAAGGCAAAGGCCAGACCTTGTTGCAACAATGAGGGAGACTGCTACTATCACCTCAGCAATCTCCTTCCTTCCCTTTAGTGGAATTGCACCATAAGATAGGCTTCCCAATGATCACCTAAAAATTATTCTAGATTATAAGGCTCAAGGTGATATAAATATAGGCTAGGTGAAGACACTCTTTAATGGACAAAGGTGTAATTCTTCTTATAAAGGAAATGTGTATCATACACCAAACCTAGGGATGACAAGTATGGCCTAAGGTTTCAAGATGTATAGCAACAAAGGTGCTTCTAGGCATACACACATCAAAGAAAGGGTTCAAAAAAGATGTAACCAACAAAGGATTAAGGTAAACCCTCAAATTAAGCCCTAAGTTGAAGCCCTAGCTAGGGTTAGGGTTTTTCTAGGGCACAAATTGCTTAGAAAAGATGACATTGTCCCTTTGACAGTAATTTTAACCATCCAAAAGGCTATATTTTGATTTAAATGGATAAACAAGTTAGATATCAAGGCCTATTACCTCCAACGTTCATCTAGATATGTCCTAATTGAGTTCATCCCTATTGATTTTCCCTAGCACCTTGCATTGAAAGGCTTATGAAGTAAAAGAAAGAGAAAATATTTATGCTTTGAATATTTTTTACCAACACCAAGGATGTCAATGCCTATTCCTACTTGGGTGATGGAACCCTTAGGGCTAATTTAAGAGATAATGAATTAATTCTTGGAGTAAGGGGGAGAACCTTGTGTTTTCACTTCTACAAACCCTAGCTATCTTTTTTGTGAGGGGAGAAATTAAATAGGGGATTCTTTATAGAAGGCCCCCTATGGATTTCAAAGAAGATAAATTTAACATGCAATAATCAACCAATATTTTCCATAAATAGTATGCATTTAGACATGGCACAAAGACTCTAGTAATAATTAATCACATGAAAAACCATACAAATATGCAATAAAACTTGATTCCATGAAATAGCCTTTTTTCAATCCCAAAAAGTCGTCGCCAAGAAAAAAACCAACCTCCAATGGCAATAGCACCATAAAGATCACATCTCCACAAGTAGAGAGTTTACACAAGGCTAAGTTGAACCCTCTAAAGGAGGCTGAAATCCAATAGTGATGATGAAAGAATACAAATGAGTGATCCTCTATTTATATGAGGTCAATCACTCATAATAATTAGTCTTAAAGCCCTATGACAAATTTAATTTTGAGTGTACATGAAGAAAATGGGTTACAAACCAACCCAATAGCTCAACATAAAAGTAAGCGATAAAAGCCCACAAGTGTGGGTCGAAACTCTCCTCTAGCATGACGTCATGCCCTTTTTGGGAAATAAATGCTCTGAAAATGCATGGAATGGCCAAGATGGATGTCCAATCATCATAATCACCTCAATGCTTGAGGGGAAGCCCTCAAATCATGCCTCAAAATGCCTCCATGTGTCAAAACCCTGCTCTAGGTACACTATGTCATCTCCAAGGTGGCTAGAAGGATGACATGGAACACTCTCTCTCAAGCATCGAGGGTCCAAGTGGAAGTGCAAGCTCTCCCTTGTCATTCGAGGGATGACCATCATCATCTAGACTCTGGATCAAGTCATGCTGATAAAAAATTGTCAAGGCCAACCTGGGGGCATGTTGGGTTTGCTAGGTACATCATCAAGAATCTCTAATTCTAAGAAAAGTAAGCTCAATATTTCAGCGTATGGGAGTGCGTTGAGGTGTCAATCAACTGTTGGGAATTTGGGATCATCAAAGTTCCCAACGCTCCATTATAAAGGGGCAAGGTTACATCTACAACGTCATTACTGCTCTCTAAAGTGTAGTACGACGTGGGGATCAATGTGAAGTGAAAGGCATGGAATGTGTGTCCTCAAGGCCTCTATTGATCTGTGAAGGACCACCTGGAAATACCAACTCAAACTCAAGTGAAAGTTACTGTTCATTAGAGACAATGATCATAGATGCATCATAGTGGGGCATACTTAATTGATAAGGGAATAATACGACTTCAAACTAGGATCAACTTTAAATATCTAACAAGACCAAGTCTTGTAAAGGTGTTCCATACCTTGTTAGGGGTGGCTAGATGGTCAACTCTATTAGATGCTTCTAGCTCTTAAGGGGAGATGACATGTCCAAGGTCAACCCTTCAATTCATAGGTGTATGATATGGTGGCAACAGAGGGGAAATGCTTCATGGCTAGGTGTCATGGTCATGGGACCAACTAATGGAGGTCCATCATCCTGAGTGTATAGATGCATGGAGGGAGCAATCATGGAGGCATGAGTTACCCCTTTCCTCACCCTACTTTTTTCACCCCTTTGGTGCGCCTCTACTTTTTTATAATGCTTTGATAGGGAGCATAGCTCAGGTGTCTAAGTTTGCTTTTAATGATGTAGCCCCTTAATGATGAGTCAACTTCTCAGTCATTAGGGTTAGGACATGCAAGGGTTCCTTAATATGTGATGGAACATCTAGTGCTCAGGAACCGAGTGATGGTTAATGAGGGGGCTAGAGCTTATGCTAGGCTTTTTCCTCACACGCTAATTAATGTCCTGGCCATCTTTTGCATTTTAAATTCTTTTTTTATTGTGATCATCTTATGCTTTTACCTTTCTTTTAGCTGCAACAACCTCGAGGGAAAAGTTTTTCAGCCTTGACATAAGGATGTGGATGTGAGGGTGCTACTCCCAATGAACCAGTGACAATAAACTTGAAGGATGGATGTAAAATTAGGGGAATGATTAAAAGTGTTAAGTATTGAATGGTCATGGACATGCTTACTTCAATCCAAGTTTTCCAAGTAGTGTCTTTCCTATAACCCTAAGGCCTCAAAGGAGCCATTGTACTAGGGCCAAAGTCTAACCCCCCTAGTAAGGTGAGAGAAAAAACTTACAATCAAGATTGGCCAATGATCTAGATCACCCTTTTATCCATGTTAAAATGCCCAAAACATTAAGCACATGATTGCAAAATGGTTAAACTACTTGCCAAGTGGTAACTTACCTTCCTTTAAGAAGAATGTCGAATGGTGAGAGGTGTCTGACTAGTGGCAATGGTGGAGAAATGTAGCATAACACTGAGCAATGTATAGGATTGCTGGTTAGTTGGCTATCCAATGGGGTTGCCCACTTTTGGTGGGTAACAAGCCCCAACAGTGGAAATATTGAATCTGGCCTGGACTTGGTTTCCAATATTAGTTTTATCTTTGGCCACTTTGATTTCTTTCTTCTCTACATCTTATAGGATTTCAATGTTGCAAACATCAACATTAATAAAAAAAATTGTTAAGGCTCTTGAACTTGCGATATTGGAAGAACCGACAAGTATTAAAAGATACAAATATTTTCATTTTTTTCAAAATTTTCAACTATATAACATCAAATAATTACAATGCCATATAAAATGAGGAAAAAATGTTGATATATAAGATGCCAAATGATACATCAAACATTAAATCTTGATATTGATAGTTGTCCAATCAAGACTCAAAACATATTACACAATACAAGATTACATCAAAATTCAAATATATAATAACCCCTAGGGGTGCGGCTTGTTGGCCATCGAACGTAATGCTAAGGCATTCGTGCTACTGTGCAGGTCACAGGTTCAAACCTCGTCTTACCCATACGTTGTGCTTGGGGGTAGTGCAGTTGCCCCTGGAGGTTATGGTCGCAGTAATCAGGGATCGACCCCGTGTCATGCAATTATGAGAGCCGGAACGTTACTGATTCCGCTAGTCATAATAATAATAATAATAATAATAATAAAATAAATAAATTCATATATATAATGAAGATCTCTCATCATCATGACTCACGTACAATGATCAATCACCTCCCATAGAAGTGTTGAGGCTGATTAGGAAAGAGTAATTAACTATGTTATATCAAATACCTTGAGCATGGAATTTGTTGCATCTTAATCCATTGAAAACTTGAAAGTTGAATCTAATGCCAGCTTAAGGATAATTAGATTTCTAGAATTGTCATTGTAGAAACCATATAGAATTTTATTGGTCCCAATAGTGTATTTGAATATTTGAATATACAAATCTATTCATAAGCAAATTCCTACTTGGTCCGAATAGTGTATTTGAATATTTGAATATACAAATCTATTCATAAAGTCAAAAGAAGTAGAATTTTCCAAGCAAATCAGTGTGGTCACTGGTGGTTTTAAGGTTTTTGTCACATACCATACTTGCATAAGTAGGTCTCCATGTTAAATCTACTTCGTTCCGCTTATTCCTACGTGGTCCCAATAGTGTATTTGAATATACAAATCTATTCATAAAGTCAAAAGAAGTAGAATTTTCCAAGCAAATCAGTGTGGTGGTTTTAAGGTTTTTGTCACATACCATACTTGCATAAGTAGGTCTCCATGTTAAATCTACTTCGTTTCGCTTATTCCTACTTGGTCCCAATAGTTTATTTGAATATTTGAATATACAAATCTATTCATAAAGTCAAAAGAAGGAGAATTTTCCAAGCAAATCAGTGTGGTGGTTTTAAGGTTTTTGTCACATACCATACTTGCATAAGTAGGTCTCCATGTTAAATCTACTTCGTTTCTTTCCAAATATTCCTGAGATCTGAGTTGTCCTCTTCTAAAATGCCAAGGAAATTTTAGCCACCCTCATTGATCCTTAACTGGGTTATCTAAAAAAGTCTGGGGAAAGTGGGGGATATGCCTTTCGCCAATTATAACAGAAGGGATACGGCTTGGAAACGGCACTGAAATGTTTTCAAGTTGTATCCAAAAAACTAAAACATTTCCAAGTCATATACAAGCCATTTCTAGTCGTTTTAGCATGTAACTAAAACGTTTTATGAATTTTTGAAACTTTTTTGCTGCTACATGCCCCAGGGTGAATTTCCAGCAAGAAAAAAAGTGAATTTTTGACATGAAAAACAAACCCTAAATGAAAACTTTGAAACCTTAACTCTAACTTGAACATCAAAACATAGAAATAAAGCCTCAAATCTTATAAATCAAGATCGAAACTGCAACCCTAAATTGATTAATGGTAATCCAACTTTTATGTCAGTTTTTTTTCATCGTATTATTCTAAAAATGATCGAGGCTTATCTTTGGTTCAAAAAACCAGTGATCTTTGGGCTTTTTACTGCATTGACGTCTACTAGAGCGTTAGTGTCACGACCTAGTGTGGAAGTACAATCACTGTTTTTTATTGTCTTCTTCTCAATGATCGTGTCGGTGCCTCAGCTTTGTTGCAATAAAGACCCGGAATTCGCATATGTGATATCAAAATATGCAATAAATACGTGAAACTTGCATATCAAAATCGATATGGTAGCAATTTCAGCCCTACAAAACAACAGAATGAATGTATAAGGGGTTACATCCACCAACACTTATCTGTGTAATAATAAACCCTTGCACTATGACTTACTAAATCCACTGCGAGTATATTCTTATGCCCCTGTGGGAAATTGTGATGATGCCACGCTTCGCAGATTCCCCATTTGTTCTACATGCTATATTTTAATATCATTATGGATTTTTATGAGCATAAACTATATAGAGTAAACATGCCAAAGAGAAGTCAGTGATGTTTAGAGATAGGGTTATAGCATGGAGTGCAGTATTGCATTTCATCGCACTTTTCATCATATCACTCATGGGCACTTGAAAAAAATGGTTGATTAAGTTAATATTTTGATTGGTTGATCAAGTTAATATTTTTTATAATCTATTTATAATTTTTTTTAATAATCAGTACAGTTATACAAAATTACAAAATTAAACGGCTGATAAATAAAGATAGATATCAAAATATTTATCTATTCATACATCTCACATTAATAATATGATGATAATTATATAAGTTAAAGATATATATATTTAAAAAAACATGTAATAAAATTAGGAATTTGGCTTCTGTGATCCATAAAATTTGTATACGAATTTTTGGTGAAAATCACATGTAAGAAATTTTTGTCAAAGCATCATGTGGTTTATCATCATCATCATCATGTAATAAAATTCTTAAACCTGGAGATTCTTAATTTGTAAATAGATTTTATTATAATATCTTGGGTTAATATCATGGCTTACTAGTACTTTATGTCCAAAAAAACTCGATCTCATGTTCATATAATAAGTGTTATATGATATTTTTTTAATTTAATTAAAAGAATAAAAGAGCATAATTACTTTTAAAATAAATCTCAACATTTGATTCATGACTACTACTAAGGATATTCTAGAATATTCTATGGAAAGTAAATCTCTACCGTCTACTTAATAATTATTAATAATTAAATTAAAATTCTAAAAATCTTATTCCAAAATAAACATGTTTATCGATTTAAATATATACAAATTTTACTAAAAAACTACTTCTATTTTAAATTAGAAGATTTGTGTTTTCTGCATTTTAAGTGCCCTAGTTGCACACTTTATTTAATAAAACTCCCTGCACATTTTATTTAATAAAACTCCCTAGTAATATCTCCATAATGTACTAAACTTCTTGTTACACTTAGATGAGTCATACAAACTGATATTTTTGACTTCAACAGGGCCAATTAACTAAAACAAAAGCACAGGCCACACTTACAAAAACCTGAGATTTCCAGTTAGGATTTGTCAATTAAAATTTTAAGCAATGTAGAACAAGGGAGGCAGGTTGATTATTGCCTGGGTAGGATGCATTTTTCTTATTCCTCAAATCAAATATCATAAAAGTTGCACTCCCTAAACATCTATGTAATTAGGGTACTAGATTATGAAGAATCATGTTTATTAATTATATGAGTTCAAAAAGATGTTTCTGACTTATTATCATAGCATATTGATTGATTGACTTCATTATTAACATTAAGACAATGGAAATTGCAGGAAGTTGGGAATGTCCCCTTTGTTGTGGATAATGGAGCTGGACTGTTCTGTAGATCGCCAAAAGAGATAGCCAACATCGTTGCTAGATGGTTCGGTCCAGATGATGCAGAGCTGAAGCTAATGTCTCAGAATGCATTAAGGCTTGCACGCCCAGATGCAGTTTTCAAAATAGTTCATGATCTTGATGACCTCCTCCGCCAGAGAGATTCAATACCCAAGTATTTGTTATCTTTATCTTGATGTCCTCCCTAGTTTGCTCTAGGATCAAGTTGTATTTATCCTTCTAACGTTGTGCCTAACAAGCAGTGATTCTTTTCTTTCTTTTGTTTTTCTGTCTAGCACTGGAAGTGCACTGTAACTCTAGACCCTCGATTCCATTTGTTAGCTGCGCTTAGTGTGCAAGCACTTTAAAGAATGTGTACATAAATAAAACAGGTCTCGTGCAGTTATTTTTTCCTTCCCGCAACTTGTATGAGGTCCGATTGCTTCAATTTGTTAGTTATAAGCTAGATGCCACTACATATCAAGAAACGCAAATAATGAGATTTCTCCACTCATCCTACTTATCGATGGAAATTAATTATGGTATAATCTGTTTGGGAATTTCTGTTTTCAAAAGGAGATTAAGAGGTGCTTCAAGATTTACAAAGTTGATGAAATTTTTGTGTATGTGTATATCATTTGCATATATACACTGACTTTTATATCTCAATTCAACAGGTTTGCAAACTTAGCCTAATTAATATGAGTTCTCTGCATCTCTACCACGATCTGTGTATTGTGAGCAGGTTGGAAAAAGCATAAGCATTCCTCAGTTCCTCTGAACACTGAACACCCCAAATATTTTGAAGATTTCTCACCATTATTACTCGAGTTTGTATTTTGTCCTTGATTAAACTTGGTGACCACAATTAAAATTATGGAATTTGGATCAAGTTGCCTGGACATTGCCCAGAATTCAATAAGGTTGAATATTAGCAACTGCCTTTTCCATTCACATGATTGTCGGTATAAACAGGATTGTTATAAGCATTTGGGCATTCCTCCTGCAAGAGCGAATTGCCATCCAAAATAAGGGTTGGTTTTATGAAGCTCCTTTACATAATTACTCATTTAAGGGCATCCTTCTAGTAAGTTGGAGGCACAATGGAGAAAGCAAGAGATATCCTTGGCACTAGATTAATCAACCCTCCTTTTTTTAATTGTTTCCTGTAATATATTGTATTTAATTATTGATTTTGAAAGGTGAAGTTTAAATATAATTTATCACAAGGCACTTTTTATGAGGGAGATGATGTCCTATAATTTTACATTTATTGTATCCAAAGAGACACTCTACAATTTTATTTCAAACAGAACAATTCTTATATTAGATAAAATAAAGAAAACATTTTTTTTCAAACAGAAAACAATTCTTATATTAGATAAAATAAAGATAACATTGTTGGAAATATTGTCATTGATGGCAAAGGAGCACAAAGGAGCATCACCTGAATTATCACTAAGGCAAAGGAGCAGGGAAGCAACAGCAATAAGGCAAAGAATAAGTGGAGTGATAATGCAGTATGAAAAAAAGGGGAGGCAAGGAGTAGTGAAGCAACACAGGCAGAGAAGAAGCGAAAGCAGAGAGGCAGCGAATGTAGCTAAGCAACACAGGCAGAGAAGCAACGAAAGCAGAGAGGCAGTGAATGTAGAAAGGCAGAAGAACAAGCTCAGGAGAGGAGCAACGTGGAGGACCCGATAAACAGAAGCGGAAACCATGAGTCAATGGTGAAGATGGAACAATGAAAGTGGTTTTGCAAACCACCAGAGGGTTTTCGCACCGCTTTTGGAGGATAAGTGGTTTTAAGTAAGATAGACGCGATACAGTTAGAAGGGCGACGCGTGGCATACCGAAACCGCCTATTTCGCGTAGGATCAAAAACTTTATCCATTGGCGCTGGTTGGCACGCGATAACTGTTGGATCATTCTAGGATCAACGACAGAGACTCAACAGTCTTTGACATAACGAAATTGTGAGTTAAGAGGAGGAATGAGCGTGGTTAACGTTGATCTGGGATCAATGGTACCACGGGGGCACAAACAGCCCAATAGTTAACCCAAGGGGGTGCCTCCGCAGTTGACCCGCCCATCGAACGTTGACCGCAGATCGACGACTGTCATTCACTGCAGTAGCACAACCCCGATGATCTTTCCGTACAGAGGAGTGCCTTCGCAATACGGTGAATCTAATTTAATAATTCGAGCACCTTTTGAGGTCCGGTGCCATACATTCTGTGAGACCAATACATTTTGTTGACATGCTCTGTTTTAAAGCAAAAAGTATATAAAAGAGAGAAATTATAAAAGTTGTGGGACCTGCGTGATCAACGGATGAGATTAAAGGAGATAGACGGCAGAGATTATATCAGAATCAAGTGGGACCCGATCGCATATCGGACATCGCAAGCGAATGTGATAGCCGCTGGGTGGATGCAAAGTTGTGATGCGAAGTGGCAATGCGAATCAACGATGCGAAGTTCATTGCATATCGCAAATCGCAAAACTCAGAAGAGATAGCTCTCATAAACGCCGAAGTGCGATGAAAGGGCCAGATGCGATGCAACTCAGAACTATTTTTTAAGAGATTTCAAGTCCAGGTGTATGTGATTTCCCTTTGTAAATCGCATCGGAAAGAAAAGGAGCCATATAGAAAAGAACGTTTGAAATATCAATATTGTAATAGCCGATATTACGATGCGATATTACCATCGGGGCACGAGAAAAATTGCACAAACACAGTGGTCACAGAAAATGAAAAGTGCGATATGATGACGTGGCGATGACGTGGCAGCTGACATGGACCTGACCCCACAAATCGCAAATAAATCAAGATGACGTGGCAGTGACGTGGCGATGACATGACATGATGACATGGACCTGGCCCGCATATCGCATATCACAATCGGCGATACTTATGTGATAAGAATTTGTAAGTTATAGAATTTGTGATGCGATGGATAGATGCGATGCAATCGCATATCGCAATTGGCGATACTTATGTGATAAGAACTCATAAGTTATACAAGTTGCGATGCGAAGTAGCGATACAGTCACGTGGGACCCTTCACATATCGCATATCGGGAGATCAGATGGACAAAGGCACATGGGATAACTGAATCGCCGAAGTGCGATAAAGAGAGCGGACACAATAAAGATCAAAGCCGAAGCCTAAAGCATTTCAAGTCTGGGAGTATGTGGATTTTCCTTTGTAAATCGTTTCGGAGAGCAAAAGGAGGTTTATAACATAAAACAAAAATGAAGGTATAAACGCGGGTAGAAAGGATCGGGTAAGGACTCAACACAGAGAAAAAGGCAGAATCAAATGTTTAGAAGAACGGTGAAGGTTGAACGCTGTGGGCACGAGAAAAAGAGGCATGGTCGGGCAAAAGGAGATATGATGGCACTGTAAGAAACACAATAGAATGTGTCAAGTCGGACAAAATGAGCAGTTATGCAGTAGAGCTAGACTATAACAGTAGAAACTAAAAAGACAGTGACAACAACAAAAAAGATAAATGTATGGCAAACCAAGAGCTGAAAGGGCTGAGTGAAATATATTATTGTATCTGTAAATATAAATGATTTAATTATTTTTATTGTATGTGATGCAAAGGTAAGTTTCCGTAGGCATAAGAAAAACTCCATGAGTATTGTAATGTTTATCTCTCATGTAATAACTTGAACTGAAGTATGAGGAATCGAATGGGTGGAAGGCATATGTCAAAGTGCAGCCATCGTTATTCCCCCGTAGAATGCACCGCAAGGAGTAATCAGAGCAAAGATCGGGTATCGTAATTGACACAGTGTAAGAGAACAACTTAATGGATGAGGAGAAGAAGAACAAAGAGAGTACGCAGGAGTTTAGAGAGTGTAAGAAGAAGGAGGAGCAGAGAAAGGAGTTGTGGAAGATTCTTGTATGATATAAGGCGCATATGTAAAGGTCGGAGGACAAGAAGGATGAAGGAATAGAAATCGTAGCCGTATATCCAAAATCAAACATGTGTTTTCATTGTAGTGTGAGGAAAAGTTGGTGCTTCCATATCAAGTTGTAGCTTGATAGAAGTCCAGTTGTAGCTGGCTGAGGTAGGAGCCTCCTGTAGGTTGTAGCCTGCAGAAAATAGATGGGAGTTGGAGCTTCCTTGCAAGTTGTAGCTTGCAGAATTAAAGTAGTAGCCTCCTATAGGTTGGAGCCTACAGAAAGTCGGTGGTGAGAGGGAGTTGGAGCTTGCCTTTGCATCACAACAATAATAAGATGTGGTTTTCTCCCTTATGGGTTTCCACTTATATCTGTTGTCTATGTGCATGATGATTATGTGTTGATACTCTGTATTTAATTTTCTTAATACCTGCTGCTTACTTATTAAAAAAAAATTTCCATTGTATATTAAGTTGATCACGAATTGAAGATGTAAATAAGTGTAATAGAAAGTTTTACAGGACCATGAATGCATTAAACTGATTCACCCCCCCCCTCTCAGTTTAACCAAGGGTTCAACAATTGGTATCAGAGCGAGTTCCTTCTGTATCAGTTTAACAACTAGAAGGAGATCCTTGCTCCCCAAGATGGTTAGTCTAGAAGGATGCTCAACAAATAAAGCCCCTCTGTTTACTAGCACAAACTATGCCTTCTAGAAAATAAGAATGAGGACATACATAATGTCTCTAGGAATAGAAGTTTGGGCTGCTGTGGAATTAGGATATGCCGCAAAGGATTCTGACACAGAGAAAGAAGCCAAACAAGATTTTATAGCTAACGCAAAAGCCATGAATGCTCTCTTAAGTGGTTTGTGTGAGGCAGAATTTATCAAAGTAGTGCACAACAAGGCTACCAAAGAAATATGGGATACATTAGAAAGTATCCATGAGGGAGATAAAAAGGTGAAGGCTGCCAAGCTACAAGTCTATAAAGCCCAGTTTGAAAATATAAAAATGAATGAAGAAGAAGATGTTGCCAACTTCTTTTTAAGGGTTGTAGAAATTGTAAATAACATGAAAGCTCTAGGAGAAACCATTAGAGAATGTGTAATTGTACAAAAGATATTGAGATCTTTACCATCCAGGTTTAACCCCAAAGTTTCTGCCATAAAAGATGATTGGGAAACATTGACCATGAACCAATTACTTGGAAACTTAACAGCCTATGAGATGAGACTTCCACAGAGGAAGTCAAATGTGAGGGAGGCAGCCTTTAAGACAGAGAAGAGCAAAGAAGAAAAAGAAGATACATGCTCCTGCTCTAATGAAGAAGAGGCCAAATTTGTCAGAAGATTGGATAGAGGCTCAGGAAAGTATAATGGTAAACTTCGATTTAAATGCTTTAACTGTGGAAGAGTTGGGCACTATGCATCTAAGTGTCCTCTTAAGAAAACAAAGAATCAGACTCAAGAGACAGAGAAAACCAAAACAAATAACTGGCAGAAAGGGAAGAGATTCAATAGAAGATCATTTTATGCTCAGCAAGATAGCAGTGCATCTGAAAACTCAGATGAATCCTCAAATGAAGAAGGAACCTCTGAATTTGTGTTGATGGCCAAGGAAGAGTCTGAAGGATTCCTTCTAGAAGATGAGGAAGAAGGTGAGGTAGATCTTGAGGGGGAGGTAAGAAGTGCCCTGGAGGAAATAGACAAACTTAAACTCAAGTGCAGAAAACAGAAAAAAATTCTCCTCAAATGTGTAAAAGAGGTACCAAATTCAAAAGACCTCATTCAATTGAAAGTAGAACTTGAAGAAGCTAAGAAGGTGGAAGACATTCTGCTAAAGCAAATTAAAGATAAACATCAGGAGCAAGAGAAATTGGAAGAAGAAGTGGTATGGCTGAGAAAGAAACTAGAAAACACCCAAAGAGAATTGTCAATGAACACTCCTCGAATGACAAGCACTGAACAGTTGGACAAGATTCTAAATGCTCAAAGGTCTCCTCTCATAAAGGCTGGGATAGGATATGAAGGAGAAACCAGTAAGTCCAAGGTAGAAGATAACAAGAATATCATTTTTTGTAAAAAATGTAAAGGATAATGAAACAGCTCAAAAAGGAACCACAGAAGCATAATGCAACAAGAATTTGATGTGTGATGAAACAAACAGAAACAAGCAACAACATCAAGAGACAAAGAATGAGAGGAAGAAGTTAGCAGTTGCAAAAAGCCCAATTATTCCTAAAGATCAATTGAACAAGTTCAGAATATCTCAGAGGAAGTTCTTTCCTCCTATGAGAAATGTCACTTGTTTTGCCTGCCACAAACTAGGACATATTGCTGCATACTGTTAGACAAAGATAATCGATTTCATCTAGCAAAAGATGCAGAAATTGAAAATACTACCTCAAGAAAACAAATGGAGAGGATAACCCTACACTAGGTACACTAATCATTTCCATGGGTATTGTTTTTATTGTAAGGGGTTCGACCATAAAGCCATGGAGTGCAGAACGTATGGACAAAGACTGATGCTTAAAACCCCAAGGAGATTTATTAACAATGGAGAGTTCACTCATACACATAATCCATTTAAAAATATAATCAAATGCTTTGTATGCCATCAAATTGGACACATGTCTTCCAAATGTCCTCTCAAAGAATGTGGTCCATCTTCTCAGAAAATGTGCCATACAAATAGTTGCCTGCAGTGGAAAAAGAAGTTGAATAAGTGTGACCTGGCTCTAATAGCCCAAGATCAGAAAAGCTAATGGTATTTGGACAATGGATGCTCAAAGCATATGACTGGAGATAGAAGCAAGTTTGTAACCTTTGATGAAAAGAAATCTAGAAATGTAACATTTGGCAATGATAAAGCAGGGAAAATCATGGGAAAAGGCTCTGTCAGTCTGAATAATGGAAGAGGAAAGGCTCAAGATGTACTATTTGTGGATGGGCTGAAAGCCAATCTGCTAAGCGTCAGTCAAATGTATGACAAAGGCTGTTAGGTCCTTTTTAGAGCCAAAGATTGTGAGGTAAGTTCAAGCACCACAAGAAAGACTTTGATCAAAGGTGTTAGAACAGAAAGTAATGTCTATATAGTGGAAGAAGAGAATGAAGCATGCCACATAAGCAAACTTGATGAATCATGGTTATGGCATAGAAGACTGGGACACCTAAACTTTGACCACATCATCAGTCTGAGAAAGAAGAATGCAGTCAGAGACATGCCAGCAATAAAGAAGCCTTCAAATACCATATGTAAACCCTGCCAACTGGGCAAGCAGACCCGCATATCTTTCAAGACCATAGAGATACTATCTACAAGTCGTCCTCTTCAGCTTGTACACATGGTCCTGTGTGGACCTTCAAGAACTAAAGCACCAAGCGGAGAATTTTATTTCATGCTGAAAATAGATGATTTTTCCAGAATGACGTGGGTCGCATTTCTCAAATATAAATCTGAAGCACTTGAGAAATTCAAGATATTCAAGGCATTGGCAGAAAATCAAACAGGATGCAAGCTAAAGTGCATCAGATCAGAAAAAGGAGGTGAATTCACAGATTGTGATTTTGCAGACCTATGCAATGAGCATGGGATAAAACAACAGTTTACTATTGCAGGTACACCTCAACAGAATGGAGTGGCAGAGAGGCAAAACAGGTCAGTACAACAGATTTCCAGAGCTATGATGCAAGAAAGGAACATTTCCCAAACCTACTGGGCAGAAGCAATACACACAGTTGTTCACATTCTCAACAAAGCTCATCTAAGACCAAATTGTGACAAGACTCCTTACGAATCATGGCATGGTAAACCAACATCAATCAAGCACTTTAGAGTCTTTGGAAGCAAGTGTTACATAAAATATAATGATGAAAAACTGGGAAAGTTTGATGCAAGAGATGATGAAGGAATATTTTTAGGATATGCATCCACGAGTAAGGGTTATAGGTGCTACAACAATAGACTACACAAAATTTTGGAAAGCATTGATGTAAGATTTGATGAAGATCTACCAAACAGAACAAGAAGCACAAGTTGTGCCAATCCTCCAAATGATCATGAAGCTGAGAACCAAGATAATGATGAAAATAGCAAGACAACAAAAGAGATTGAATTAAACTCAAAAGGTCCCTCAAGACACACTCAAAAGAACCATCCAGAAGATCAAATCATTGGGGACAAGAGTGTGGGAGTCCAGACAAGAAGACAAC
Source organism: Pinus albicaulis (assembly GCA_034641835.2). Classification (NCBI taxonomy): domain Eukaryota; kingdom Viridiplantae; phylum Streptophyta; class Pinopsida; order Pinales; family Pinaceae; genus Pinus; species Pinus albicaulis. Next base: position 432,908,313 of record CM076578.1, read on the forward strand.
TTGCTGAACAGACAGAAGAAGTATACGTAGCCATGCTATCTAAAATAGAGCCAAAGAAGTTTGAAGAAGCCAGCAAAGACAAAAACTGGGTAAATGCTATGAATGAAGAACTAGAACAAATTGAGAAGAACAATACCTGAGAGTTAATTCCAAGACCCACTGGGAAAAATGCCATTGGCACAAAATGGATATTCAAGAATAAGATGAATGAACAAGGGTAGGCAATCAGAAATAAAGCCAGACTTGTATGCAAGGGTATTCTCAAATTGAAGGACTTGACTATGATGAAACCTTTTCCCCTGTAGCCAGAATGGAAGTAATCAGAATGTTTTTGGCCTTTGCATGCTATCATGATTTCAAGGTATATCAAATGGATGTGAAGTTTGCCTTCCTGAATGGAGATTTAGAGGAAGAAGTCTACATGGAACAACCCGAAGGATTCTCCTTAATAGACAAAAATGACTATGTGTGCAGATTAAAGAAAGCTTTATATGGGATGAAACAAGCCCCTCGTGCATGGTATTCAAGGCTGGACAAATAATTGCAAAAACAAGGTTTTAAGAAAGGAGGAGTAGACATCAATTTGTACATAAAGGCTAATGATAATCAACTCTTGATTGTAGTAGTGTATGTAGATGACATCATGTTTGGTAGCAACAAAGATGAGTTAGCAAAAGGATTTGTTGAAGAAATGAAATCAGAATTTGAGATGTCTATGATTGGAGAGCTCACCTTCTATTTAGGACTTCAAATTCAACAAAAGAACACAGGAATATTCATTTCGCAAGAAAAATAGTTAAAAGAAATGTTGAAAAGGTTTCAAATGGAAGACTGCAAACCTGTGTCAACTCCCATGATCACTGGATGTAAACTATGTGCTGATGATGGATCAACAGAGGTAGATCAAAAACTTTATAGATCCATGATAGGAAGTCTGTTATACCTAACTTCTTCCAGACCATACATTATGTTGGCAGTAGGACTTGTGGCAAGATATCAAGAAGCACCAAAACAAAATCATTTACTTGCAATCAAGAGAATATTTAGATATCTACAAGGAACTTCACATTATGGCCTAAGGTACCCAAAAGGAAAAATCTTCACATTAACAACATACACAGATGCAGATTGGGCCAGCTGTGTGGATGACAGGAAAAGCACAAGTGGAGGTGCATTTTATTTGGGAAAAATTCTGGTGGCATGGCTAAGCAAGAAGCAAACTTCTATCTCTCTATATACAGTAGAAGCAAAATACAAGGCAGCAGCAGCACGTTGCACACAAGTAATGTGGATGAAACAAACTCTCCAAGACATGAAGGTAAGCATTGATGAACCCATTTCTATCAAATGTGACAATACAAGTGAAATAAGTATATCAAAAAATCTTGTACTTCATTAAAAAACAAAGCACATCCCAATAAAGTACCACTTCCTCAGAGAACAAGTAGCACAGAAATTAGTGAAGTTGGAATATGTACCAACTAAGGAACAAACAACAGACATTCACAAAACCTCTTGCTAAAGAACCATTCGAATATCTAAGAGACAAACTAGGGGTAGTGTCTGCAGATGTTACTCTCTAACATGATAAAAAATCAGGAAAAAAAAGAAGGGTTGCATACAAGAAACAGGATCAGTGCAGAAGACAATATCAGACAAGAAAGCATCATTCTAGGGGGGAAGTAGCCAATAAATTGTTATCAAAGAGCTAGAACAATGGAGCAATGAATGGAACAGGTCCTCAAGATCAGAGGAAATGAAAAGATACAAACTACATTGGTAGATGTGCAACCCTTTGTCATTGATGTCAAAGGGGGAGGAAAAGCAAGCAAAAGAAGAAAGGGGCTGCTGAAAAACAAGCAGAGGAATTCCTGGAGGAAGCTTTGGAGTATTGCAATCAATGCCAAAGGGGGAGACTGTTGGAAATATTGTCATTGATGGCAAAGGAGCACAAAGGAGTGTTACACTAAAAATTGTCATCTTGACATTTTGCTATGTGTATGAGCTCATTATTACTCATACTTCTCCCTTTGCAAGTCTAACATATCAGTTCCTCATATCAAGCCTTGAAAATCAAAGAAAAGTTCCTAAAAATCTCCTAAACTTTGGTGTCGCACTTTCTCTCTATCTTTCCTGCAGTCCCGCACCTAATGTTCAGCTCTCTTGCGTACCTTAACGCACTTTATCTGTGTTAAAGGTGCGGACCCCTGTAAGATCAAAAAGGCGCAAGTAAATTCCAAAAAGCTCAATAAAAGTGAATTCTAGAAGCTTCTAGAATAGATCTTGCGGTGGCAGAACCGCTCTTATGAGGTGCATGTATCCCTTACCTTATGGAGCTAACCCCTTGATGTGAGGAGCTTACCCCTTTGAAGGAGGATTCTATCCCTTCATAATTGGAACAGAAAACCTCCTCTTTTCCACTATAAAAAGAGGCATTGGGTAGCCTCAAAGGGAGGTCAAGCTTAAGAAGATTTGAGGTTAAGTGTTGTTGAGATTCAGACTCAGTTAATTAAGACTTTTGTGAGGAAAGATTACATACCTCTATTCGTCTTGGTTGGAGGAGTGCAGAGCTTATCAAAGTAAAGGAGATTCCCGCTTCGGACCCCGGAAATTCCTGTGCAACATCAAGGCTCAGGTTGTAACGATTTTCTTCTTTTGAAATTAATACAAATATACTCATTTTTCTCAATAAGCTTTCAATCAATGGTTTATTTCATAGATTCCTTGATCACTATGATAATCATGGTTTATGATGATTTCTATATAGGTGCTATGTAATATTTTTCTTGTTTGTGACTGCAGGTTTACGAGGAAAACTCCTTCAAGCGCGCGAGGGACAACAACGACTTCAAACAAGTACTGGACAAACGGTAAGTCCTTAACACCTCTATAGAGCTTTTCATAGATCGTATATGCTTAGAGAAAGATTAGTCTATTTGGCTGTTTGTGGCTAGATACTTTTAGTACTAGGGAGATCGGTCTTGTCCGCAAGAACAATTTATCCAGCCAACAAGGAGCATCACCTGAATTATCACTAAGGCAAAGGAGCAAAGAAGCAGCAGCAATAAGGCAAAGAAGAAGTGGAGTAATAATGCAGTATGAAAAAAAATGGGAGGCAAGGAGCAACTAAGCAACATAGGCAGAGAAGCAGCGAAACCAGAGAGGTAGCGAATGTAGAAAGGCAGCGAATGCAGCTAAGCAACACAGGCAGAGAAGCAGCAAAAGCAGAGAGGCAGTGAATGTAGAAAGGCAGAAGAACAAGCTCAGGAGAGGAGCAGCGTGGAGGACCCGATAAACAACAGCGGAAATCATGAGTCAACGGTGAAGATGGAACAGTGAAAGTGGTTTCAAAAACCACCAGAGGGTTTTCACACCGCTTTTGGAGGATAAGTGGCCTTAAGTAAGATGGACGTGATACAGTTAGAAGGGTGACGCGTGGCATACCGAAACCTCCTATTTCACATAGGATCAAAAACTTTATCCATTGGGGCTGGTTGGCACGCGATAACACGATGACCGTTGGATCATTCTAGGATCAACGACGAAGACTCAACAGTCTTTGACATAACGAAATTGTGAGTTAAGAGAAGGAATGAGCACGGTTAACGTTGATCTGGGATCAACGGTACCACGGGGGCACAAACAACCCGATAGTTAACCCAAGGGGGTGCCTCCACAGTTAACCCGCCCATTGAGCATTGACTGCAGATCGAAGGTTGTCATTCACTGCGGTAGCACAAGCCCGATGATCTTTCTGTACCGAGGAGTGCCTTCGCAGTACAGTGAATCTAATTTAATAATTTGAGCGCCTTTTGAGGTCTCGTGCCATACATTCTGTGGGACCAATACATTTTTTTGACATGTTATGTTTTAAAGCAAAAAGTATATAAAAGAGAGAAATGATAAAAGGTGTGGGACCGGCGCGATCAACGAATGACATTAAAGAAGATAGATGACAGAGATTATATCAGAATCAAGTGGGACCCGATCATATATCGGACATCGAAAGCGAATGCGATAGCTGCTAGGTGGATGCAAAGTTGCGATGCGAAGTGGCAATGCGAATCAGCGATGCGAAGTTCATCGCATATCGTAGATCGCAAAACTTAGAAGAGATAGCTCTCATAAACGCCGAAGTGCGATGAAAGGGCCGGATGCGATGCAGCTCAAAACTATTTTTTAAGAGATTTCAAGTCCGGGTGTATGTGATTTCCCTTTGTAAATCGCATAGGAAAGAAAAGGAGCCATATAGCAAAGAACGTTTGAAATACTGATATTGCGATGCGATATTACCATCGCATATCGCAATCGGGGCAGGAGAAAAGTCACACAAACACAGTGGTCACAGAAAATGCGAAGTGCGAGATGACGACATGGCGATGATGTGGCAAGTGACGTGGCAGCTGACGTGGACTTGACCCCAAAAATCGCAAATAAATCAAGATGACGTGGCAGTGACATGGTGATGACGTGGCAGTGATGTGGCGATGACGTGGCAAGGTGACGTGGCACAATGACATGGACTTGGCCCGCATATCGCATATTGCAATCGGTGATACTTATGTGATAAGAATTCGTAAGTTATATAATTTGCAATGCGATGGATGCGATGCGATGCAATCGCATATCACAATCGACGATACTTATGTGATAAGAACTCGTAAGTTATACAAGTTGCGATGCGAAGTAGCGATACAGTCATGTGGGACCCTTCGCATATCGCATATCGGGAGATCAGATGGAAGAAGGCACATGGGATAACTGAATCGCCGAAGTGCGATAAAGAGAGCGGACGCGATAAAGATCAAAGCCGAAGCCTAAAGCATTTCAAGTCCGGAAGTATGTGGATTTTCCTTTGTAAATCGTTTCGGAGAGCAAAAGGAGGTTTATAACGTAAAACAAAAAGGAAGGTATGAACGCGGGTAGAAAGGCTCGCATAAGGACGCGACACAGAGAAAAGGGAAAAATCGAATGTTTAGAAGAGCGATGAAGGTTGAACGTTGTGGGCACGAGAAAAAGAGGCATGGTCGGGAAAAAGGAGATATGATGGCACTGTAAGAAACACAATAGAATGGGTCAAGTCGGACAAAATGAGCAGTTATGCAGTAGAGCTAGAATATAACAACAGAAACTGAAAAGACAGTGACAATAGCAGAAAATACAAATGTATGGCGAACCAAGAGCTGAAAGGGCTGAGTGAAATATATTATTGTATATGTAAATATAAATGATTTAATTATTTTTATTGTATGTGATGCAAAGGCAAGTTTCTGTAGGCATAAGAAAAACTCAAAGAGTGTTGTAATGTTTATCTCTCATGTAATAACTTGAACTGAAGTATGAGGAATCAAATGGGTGGAAGGCATAGGGTCAGGCCTGTTCACTTCATATTCCCTGTAGAATGCAATAATTCAGGAGTAATTTGTATAAGAGATGTGATATCATAATGGATGACAGGGTAAGAGAACAGTAGAATGGATGAGAGAGGAAGAAGAATGTAAGAGAGTTGTAGGAGTTTAGAGAGTGTAAGAAGGAGGAGTAGATAAGAGAAGCTGTGAAGATTCAAAGATGATATAAGGCAGATATAAAGGATGGAGGACAGCATTGATAAAGGAACATAACAGAGTTGATATCCAGGTAAATGAGCATGTGTTTTCATTGTAGTGTGAGGAAGTTGGTGCTTCCATATCAAGTTGTAGCTTGATAGAAGTCCAGTTGTAGCTGGCTGAGGTAAGAGCCTCTTGTAGGTTGTAGCCTGCAGAAAATAGATGGGAGTTGGAGCTTCCTTCCAAGTTGTAGCTTGCAGAATTAAGGTAGTAGCCTCCTGTAGGTTGGAGCCTACAGAAAATCAATGGTGAGAGGGTGTTGGAGCTTGCCTTTGCATCACAACAATAATAAGATGTGGTTTTCTCCCTTATGGGTTTCCACTTATATATGTTGTCTATGTGCATGATGATTATGTGTTGATATTCTGTATCTAATCTGCTTAATACCTGCTGCTCACTTATTAATATTTTTGTTCCATTGTATATTAAGTTGATCATGAATTGAAGATGTAAATAAGTGTAACAGAAAGTTTTACATTAAACTGATTCACCCCCCCCCCCCTCTCAGTTTAACCAAGGGTTCAACAAACATTATAAGGCTTAACATAACATCTTAATACCAGATGATCACCAAATTATTATCTTAACTTCTAAATCTTCAAAAAAACAAAAAACTACCAACCCCTTACAAAGAGACAAACTTCTTCACTATTCCTGACAAGGAATTTATCAGATCATAACACCAACTTCCCAAATTAAAATATAGAGAGACATTCAAAGTGCTCAACTGAATCACCCTCCCCTTTTGCAAAGTATAATTTGCCTTATTGTAAATCCAACCCCTGCTTGGAAAGTAGATCAACTCCCCTATTGTATTCCATGTAGATGTGTTGAATTTTCAGGGCCTGAAACTATGCACTTAATAGACGAATACGGTCCATCGACGGTTGTAAAGAGGTCAGTTTCATATTATTCTTAAAAGAGAACCAATCCACTATAAATTTTCAATTTTGAGTCTCCCACCAACTGTAAACTAGAGATATGCTTGAAATGAGAAAAGAAAAAAATACACCATAAAGCCAAAAGCTCACCCCGAGTATTGGACCGCTGCCCACAGTTCAATTTTAAGTTGTAAATTCTCAACACTGGAAATTTTAGAACAACACCAATACCGCATCTAAATCCCCCTTCCTAAGCTGCACCATCAAAAAGACCAACTGTAGTATGACTCTCCAATAACAGAGGATGAGCTATTCTCGAAACCAGATTACTCTTTTCTTTATCAATCTCCCCCATTTCCTGCAATACCTGCTAGAAAACCTTTCCAATTGACCGCTGGACCACCTTCAAAGATAATTAAATTCCGACACCTCCAAACTTCTCAACTAATGAAGCATGGAATTTCTTTCCGATCACTCATCACCTTAATCCACTTTTGAACACATACAGGAAATTGAGCAATCCCCATACCTCTTGAATCTGAAAAAAAATTTAAAAAAATCTCCATACTTCTTTAGAAGAGAGACAATCAACCATTATATGGTTAACAATTTCTTCCTCAACTCCACATAAAACGCATATATTTGGATCAGCAACCCCTCGCTTTGATAAATTGTCCCACGTCAACACTCTATTCTCAACCAAAATCCAACAAAACAACTGAATTATCAAAGGAACTTGCCACTTCCATATCTCAACAAGCCAATCTTTAAAACCGTTGACATATTCCTCATTGAATTGGACTTCATACACCAACTTTGCCGATACCTTCCCTCCTTTAACATCCCAAGACCAAACTAAAAAATCATCGGAATCTGACAACACAAAACCAGAGTGATTAAGACCCAGTACAAAGGCATTCCATTCACCTTTTAAATCCTCTGAAAGGTTGAGTTGAGTTGCAGATTTCCACTTGAAATTAAGCCTACTTCCATAATCATCTTAAGCAGCTTGAGCTAGAAACAAAATTCCTTTTGCATGGAGCTTCAAGAGAAGATCCAAAGACCATTTAAAGTGTGACTGTGCCCCCAATAAAGGATCTATGCCAAGACAAATCCCTCAACCATTACCTGGCTGCCACACAATCCAATCATAAACAATATGAAGAGAAGAAGAAGAGCCTTGCAACAGTTAGAAACTGTTAAACTTGGACAACTAGGTTCAAACTCTGGGTTGTGCTACTCAGATGACGATCCTAATATTTTTATTGGATTCCTCTTTCAGAGAGGTGTAAGATTGATCTAAAGATCATCTCGATTGGATGAGAAGAACATGTACTTTGAATTTATTCCACTTATGTGCTAGGTCGGCCTGGAATATAATATAGACTTAAATGTCTTAAAGGACGTGTCACACACACCCAAAGATGTGTATATATTGGAGAGACTTGGACCTCATTATAAACACAATGTGTGGAGGATTTTCTTCTCTCTTGATGGCGATGGAGCTACGTTCTTAGTGCTGCGTCTTTGTGGAGTATTCTTTGTCTAGGTTGTCTTGGGGTTGTGTGTGTGACACGCTTGGCTGAATGACCTATTGGAGACTTTTTTGGTTGAAGCATCCTGTTGATCAAGAAAAGGAGCTCGATAAAAGAGGGAACTTGGCCGCAGCAAAGAGGAAGGAACAGTGTGGGCAAGAGACTGTTTCTAGGGTTATTGCAGGTGACCTAAGTGCTGTAGGAGGCCGAGGAGAAGAACTGGAAGGCTGAGACTATTGTAGATGTTTGCGGCCTTGTTTGAGGGTCAAAAAGAGGTATTAGGAGGTTGTTTTGGGGGTTGTTAGGGAGCCGCAGCAAACTGAGGTAGGCCGTAGACCTAGCCTCTCCAAAACAGGCCAACGTGGAGTTGTTTAAAGGTTTCCTATGCCCAGGGAAATAGTCAAGACCAGGCTGCAGCCAAAGAATGTTGTTTTGGTGGCTGATTGAAGGCTATAAATGTGCCCTAACCAGTTACAATATAACAATAGTTTGACGCCTGTCTCAAAGGTAAGTTTGGGATCTGTTTTATGTTGTTTTGGTGCATGCTTGATGTTTTTCTTGGGACGCAGGGGTAGCTAAAGTTATGACAGCTTGTGGAAGGTTGTTTGGAGGTAAGGGAAGGCTAGAAAGGCTCCTCCAACTCAGTCGTTGTCATCACTAGGAGGCCGCAACTCATTCAAGGATTTCTTCCTTGATCTTAAGGTTAGTTTGTTCTGCTGACTGGGAGAGCCACCTATAGGGTGCTTTGTGTGGATATTACAAAGTCCACAATATTGTTTAAGGATAGCATGTTGCATCCAGAGTGTTGTGGTAGGCCGCAGGCCATACCACAACAGCAAGCCTTGTGTGGGCCAGTTTTAAGGGTTGTTTTTAGCCCTTACCCTCATTGTACAGGAGGAGTGTCTCTCCCAGCCTGAGACCTTAAGGAGGATCGAAGTTGGTGCATTTGTTGTCCATGGAGAAGAGGTTGACTTTATCTAATTGTTGTAAGAGTTTATTTTAGAGAAGGATTGACTCTACAGTGATTTAAAGACTGGGATTTTCTCTGTGTTATTTGGACGAGTTGCCTGGAGAAATTGGAAACAAATTTCTTTGTTCTTGGGAACAATATATTTATTGGCTGGCTTCACTTTCTCTTAGTTGGAAGGTCGATCTTCGGGCTGCGTTGTTGGTATTTACTAGAGGAACTTCAGCTAAGAAAATGGCACGAAGAGCGTGCATTCATCCATTTATGGCTTAATCAATTTCCAGGAAGAAATCACTATCACTATCGGTAGAGATCCAAATCTTTTCAAACCTGGGTTGTGTATCATTTATAGTTCAATGTGGGTTCTAATGGGAGGATTTTTTTCACTGTGGGGGGCGAGTTACTACCAGAAGTGAGGTGTAAAAGGCCCGAATATGTCAGTCTAGAGCCCCACGAAATTATCCTGTTAGTTGTGCATGTAACAAGTGTTCATTGGGAAGCTATAACAATGAACTAATATACACTGTAAAGTAGCATGTGAATAATCACTGGAAATTTCACTACTGAAAATCACATTGGAGAAATTTTCTAGCAAGGGGATTCAAGCTTGAAGTACCAAGGTAGATAAGTTCTTCAGAGTCTAACACCAACTGAATTTCTCTTTCATAAGCAGAGACAACTTGTTCTGAAGACTGAATATCGCATCAATTCACTATATTAATTTCAGCAAATCGTGTGTTAATCTGGGCATGCAAAAGAATTCTGAGCACTTCACTGTATGTGGGGAAGATTATCATGCAGCGCATCAATCCCAGGTCCTTATATACAATATTCCCAGGTCAGATTGTTGACAAGATGGGCAAATCTGTAAGCCCTAGTGAGAGTGACAAGAAGAAGCTAATTTGTCATAGAGTTAGGCCAATTTTTGGTAGCCTTAGGAGCAGTCTTCTGAAATGACCAAAAGAATGACAAATGGGCAGATCTGGAAGATAAGAAGCAGTGCAGAATGCAATGTCGGATGTAGTAGATGAAGACCTCAAGTGCAGGAATCATGATATGTTAGAAGGCAGATTGGGACCCCTAGTTCAGTAAAGAAAATCTTAGAAGGCTGCTTGAGGAAGCTACAACAGATCTCCACAGAATAACAGGTAGTTGTTGTAAGGTAAGTATGAGTACTTCTGACAAAAGCTGAGGCTTGTAGATATATTCTCCCTGCTTGAATGTGACATATGGAAAAATATGTATGACCATGAAGTTTGAAATCTTCAGTACTGTGTGGCAGTATGTCAATGATGAAGAAGACAGTGATGACATATCATAGGGTATTTCTGTAATCACAAATTTGAGGAGCTAAGAAATTAATATGTGATTCTATGTCACTGTCACTATGACAGTGACATAGAAAGACACCTATGTTTACGAAATTTATAGTAGCAGTAATCTTGTGACTATATCAGTCTCATTGGAGCGTAATGATAAACTTGAAAGTGTGAACTGAGAATTTTTTGTAGCCTTCAGTCACGTTGTTGGAGTCTTGAACCGTGGTCAGCAAAGCCTGTGAAGTTTTGAACAATTGATGTATATGATAATATCACAACAACACTGAAATCCATGATTTGACAACATATGATATGTGTCAAGATACATGACAGTGTATGGCTATGATTCTTAGATGGCTTTGACAGTGGGAGAATAAGATTCAGGTCCCTGAGTACAAAACTCCTTTCCAAGTTGGTGTCTGGGATGCCCTCATTTAAAATAGATGTTTTCCCTCACAAGAGAAGCTGGCATTAAGAGGGAGAATAAAACTGTATATGCTCCTGAGATAATATCATTGCTAAAAGAAAAGAAGACCCTCATGGCTCAAAGATATATGGCTTCAAAGGGGGAAATTCCGGAAGAAAATCAAGAAGCCATATAAATACCGGAGGTATCTAACTGCCATGAGTACAATATGAGCTAGAATGATTTGGGAAAGTTGTAAAGCATCAAGTCTAGAAGGATGTGATGCACGAAAAGTATGAGTCCATAATGAAGAATGATGTCTGGGATGTGGTTCCAAGACCAGAGGACAAAGCAGTTGTCACCTCAAAATGGCTCTACAAGATCAAGCATGGATCTGATGGAGATGCTGAAAAGTTCAAGGCTAGACTCGTTGCCCGTGGCCTCTCTCAAAAGGAAGGCATAGGCTATGATGAAATATCTACACCTGTGGCTCGATATACCACCATTCGATCTATCATAACCCTTTCTGTTATGCAAGGATGGATTCTTCATTAGTTGGATGTGAAGACCGCATTTCTGCATGGTACGATAAAGGAAGAGGTGTATGTAGAGAAACCTTTGGGGATCAAAGTCCAGGATCAGGACACCCATGTCTGCAAGTTGAAGAAATCCCTCTATGGGCTAAAGCAAGCACCCAGAGCTTGGTACGAGAGAATAGATAGCTACGTGATGAAGCTAGGCTTCACTCATAGTAATGTTGATCTGAACCTTTACTTCAAGGTTGATAGAGAGAAGCCTCTCATTCTGGTATTGTATGTGGACAACCTCTTCCTGACAGGTGCTGACACTCTCATTCATCAATGCAAGAGGGAGCTCAAGATGAAGGATCTAGGATTGATGCATTAGTTCCTAGGCCTAGAGGTCTGTCAGAGACCTAGCGAGATTTTCCTTTTCAAGGAAAATACATTGTGAAGCTTCTGGAAATATTTGGTATGGTGGACTGTAAGTCTGTGTCGACACCGATGGAGCTCAACTTTAAGAAGTTGAGTGGCAGTGTTGCTGGGCCCGTGTTAGCTAATCCTACTGAGTATCATCAACTCACAAGGGCCCTGTTGTTCTTAGTGAACACCCGTCCGAACGTATGTTTTGCAGTGAACACTTTGATTCAACACATGGTTGATCATAACATTCATTGGGTTGGTGCCAAGAAACTCTTGAGACATCTCTAGGGCACGATAGACCATGGGCTAAGATACACTATCGGGAGCATGACACTCCTTGGATATACTGATGTTGATTCGGCTAGCAGTGTGGTGGATCGCAAGAGCACATCTGGATGTTGCTTCACACGTAGATCTGCTTCGGGTAGGAAACAAAATTCGTGCCTTGAGCACCGCTGAGGCCGAATACATTGCAGCATGTATGGCCTGATGTGAAGTCACTTGGTTGTAAAATCTCTTCAGTGAGCTATTCGAGCATGTGCTAGATGCCACCGTTATCCTTTGTGATAACCAGAGGGGGAATCGTTTGTCATAGAATCATGGGTTCCATGATTGATCCAAGCATGTTGATGGCTGGTACCACTTTATCTGGGATATGGTACAACGAGGCACCGTAAGGTTCGATCATATAGGAACTAATGAGTAGGTCATGGATATTCTCACAATGCCCTTGGGGAAGGTCATGTTACTAACCTTATGTGAGAATCTTAGAATCATGGAACTACCCTATTTGGAGGGTCCTGTTGGATGACAAGCTCTGGGAGCTCCAAGGGGGTTTTTGGGGATAACTTCTTGGAGCTATAAGCAACCACAGGGCTAGGCTTGCCAAACCTTTTTGATGTGCTTCTACCCCACCGTGATGATATTGAGATGGTTTACCTCTCTCTCTGTTCTGTGCCCTGTATGCATCCTACCCATGGAGTTTCAGACTCATGGGAAGTACCTCTCATTTGGCCAATGAGGTGGGAAATGTGAATAGAGACCATAGCAAGACCGCTGGATGCATCAAATATTGCCACACTCTCTATGTCTAGGATGGCATGTGTCCAACCACTTGATCTGGGATCAAGTTTAGAGAGGTTTCAGACCTCCAACTGACTTTGGGTCAGTGAAACTAACTTCGGGTTAGTATATGACTCTCTTGAGTCCTAGTGAGGTTTCGGACCTCCAACTGACTTTGAGTCAGTGAAACCAACTTCGGGTTGGTATGAGAATCTTTGTGAGTCCTATAGAGGTTTCAAAACTCTAGGCTAAATCTGTCAGTTGGGAATGATGTCTTGGTGACTGACCCACTTGTGTTCTTAAATAAAGAAGCCAGCGAAGCAAGTTACGTCGGGACGACGCATGATGTTTGGATTGCACTAATGGACGAAGTTCTCCCTAGTTGAGAGGGAGTGTTAAATTTGGACAACTGGGTCCAAACTCCGGGTTGTGAGATGACGATCCCAATATTTTTATTTGATTCCTCTTTTGGAGAGGTGTAAGATTGATCTAAATATCATCTCGATCGGATGAGCAGAACATGTACTTTGAATTTATTCCACTTATGTGCTAGGTCAACCTGGAATATAATATAGAATTAAATGTCTTAAAGGACATGTCACAAACCCCCAAAGATGCCTATATATTGGAGAGACTTGGAGCTCATTATACACACAATGTGTGGAGGATTTTCTTCTATCTTGATGGCGATGGAGCTGCATTCTTGGTGCTGCGTCTTTGTGGAGTATTCTTTGTCTAGGTGGTCTTAGGGTTGTGCGTTTGATGCGCTTGGTTGAATGACCTATTAGAGACTTTGCTGGTTGAAGCATCCTGTTGATCACCGTAACACCATCATTCTTCTTTTTCGTTGGCTTGTATTCCGTCGATCTATTTATCTATTCTATCTACTTCTGTATTTTGTGCCCTAATCTGAAATGGCATAGAACATGTTCTCAAATTAACAAAAACCCCTTTGAAATGCTTTCTCCCATCTCTTAACCAATCCACCACTTAGTTATGTTTCAAATATTTTCTATGAATAACATCATGCCAAAGACCAGGAATCATCAAACACCTCCACAAGCTCTTAGCTGCTAAAGCTCTACCAAAAGAAAATAAAAGTTTAAATCCCATTCTCCCTTTTTTTAGGCTTAGCAAGACTACTCCATTTAACCAGGTGAATACCTTCTTTCACTTTGCTACCCACCCATAAAAAACTAAACATCCTCCTACGAATCTTTTCCGAAATAGGTTTAGGAATATTTGTCATAGATAACCAATACACAAAAATGTTTTCCAAAACAAATTTAATCAAAATGAATCGACCTCCTAACGTTAACCGTCTATGACACCAATTTGCAATTCTTTTTTCCACTTTCTAAAGTAGCCATATCCAATCATTAAATGAATAAAAATTGGGCCTAAGGAAAAAACCCAAATACTTAAAACCTTCTTCTATAGATTTAACTTCGAAAGGAAAAATATGATTTAACTGAAAAATCTCTTCATCGGACAACGAACTTCCATAAATTGAGAGTTATAATTACTAAAAAGCATACATGTGGCATTGCAAAACAGATCCAACTTCTTTAAACACTTTCCATTGAAGCATATATCCTTTTCCAAACAAAATGATATCATCCACAAAGAGCAAATGAGTAATTCTCAGTCCATTTGCTAACAATACACCTTCCAGTCTCCTTTCATCAACCAATTTCTTAATGAGTCTACTCAACCATTCAACAACGAGCAAGAACAATAAAGGAGATAGAGATATGCCTTGCCTTGTCCTCTTGCTCCTTTGAAAAATCCAGAAGAATTGTCATTAACTAAAACGACGTATATCCATGTTAACATTGCATCTATCAAGCACTTAGAATGATTAAATCCCTAAAGGTGCAAATCTTTCTTCAAGTTCTGCAAAATTCTATCCCTCTTAGGCGCTTGATAAATCTTGGGTTAACATAGGTCTATGCTGGTAGTAACAGAGAGATGCGTAATGTTGATGTGATCTATATTAAAAAATAAAATAATCTGAAAAAAAATGTAAAATCAATTTAATATTTTAATATTAAAATAAATAATCAATTAAATGAGACATAAACTTAAAATATTTAAAAAAATGAAAAAAAAATAAAGTTGACTTAATAGTTTAATTTTAAAATAAAATATAAAATTATAGGAATGAAACAAAAAAAAAAAAGTCCACATGGTAGAATAGAGGGTGATGAGGTGTACTCTTAAGTCACTCTTTGATGTGAAGGTCACTGGTTCGAAACTCTGTGGTCAAAAACCCAATCATATAAAAACTGATGTAGTTGAAGCTGGATAAATCCCGGATAATTAGTCAACTTAAATTCTCTTAAATTGCAATTTCTCAAACCAAAAATCAAACTTATAACTATCTACTTAGACAACTTAATAAAAAAAAAAAACAAAATACAACATTATAAAACCAATTTAAATCCATCTCTAAAACAAAATTATTAATGAATTCATAAAATCATAGATTTTTCATCGCCATTTTATACTTCAAATTTGATTTAGAAGTATTTGGTAAATCCATAGTTCATATATGGTTTTTATTTATTACACATTAACATTGTAAAGAACTTATATTTTAAATATCTAATCAGTTATTTTAAATTTGATTTCTTAGTATTTGATAAACATATTACATATTTATTTTAGATTTGATTTCTTAGTATCTGATTAACATATTACATATTTTAAATGGTTTTTATTTATTACATATTCACATGATAAATATCTTATGTTTTAAATATCTATTTTGGTATTAAATTATGTGAATCAATTTATTTATTGATTTAATATTTATATTTTATAAATACGTATTTTAAATGGTTTTTATTTATTACATATTCACATGATAAACATCTTATATTTTAAATATCTATTTTGGTATTAAATTATATGGATTAATTTATTTATTCATTTAATATTTATATGTTATAAATTTTTATTTTAATTATTAATATTTTCAAAAATGGTTTTATTAATTAATTTTGTTTATTTTAAAAATTGGTTAAGTGTTTATAAATTTTTAGTTTTGATTATAAGTTATCAAAACAAGTTTCAAGTTAATTTTATATTTATGAAGTATTTAGGATTTCACCTTAGTTCAAAAATATATATGAGATTTCACTTTGATTGGTTTACATTTTGTTAATAAATTTTTAGTAATTGTATTTTTGATTTGTTCCCATATATTTAAGTATAGATAATTAGATTTACAAACATATATAAAACAAGTTTCTATGAAACAAGTTTTTTTTTTAAGACTAAAATGACCTTAGTATTTGTTAGGATTAATGTTTACATTAGTAGATTTTATTTAGTTTTTTTTGGAGGTTTTTGACATATTCTCTTAATCTCTCTCCGGGATTGGAATTAGTTAAATCTTACTCCAACTATATAGATGTATTATATTTTTTTGAATGCATGAATAATTTACATTTTCTCTCTTGGTATCAAAGCCGGTTCAACCCCTCTCTCACGAAAGGGGCTGGAAATGAGCTCATAGTAATTGCATGAAAATTAGAGTGATGTGTGAGTGTGAGTGTTTCTCTTTATGTACTTTTGGAGAGAACCGTTGCCAGAGGTGTTGAAGATATGCAAACAATAATTCTCCCTTGCAAAAAAACCGACGATGGAGCCATCAGAGGTAGGGGATCGTTTAGAGCAATTGTTTGGAGGTCAGAGTGACAATGTCATTGTCGAGATTGTTTTGTTTGCTCTGCTTCTGGTTGTTTTTGCACTAGTGGGGAGTTACATTTATGTGATGCGAAGGGCTAACATCACGTGGTTGTACTCCATAAGCTCTCAGATTTGATCGCCTTAAAATGAAGAAGTGGGAACTTTGTGTTACTTCAGAGGCCATTGGTCACATGGGTTCAATGCCTTATGCAACTTAAATGTGGTTTTTTTTTGGATTGGGTAAATTAGTGTACCCTCATTTTTCAGGCATATTATTGTGACACGAAATTTTCTCAAACAACTCTCGAGTTCACACTTTACACTCATGTTGCCATTGTTATTGCCTCCTTTATTGTTGCACGAGGTAACAATTTTAGAGTAGTTTTCTTTTGAACATGGAGCAAGTAGCTCTTGAAAAATTTAGTGGCCTAAACTTCCATACTTGGAAGCTAAAGGTTCAAACGCACCTAATGCATAACAAAGTATGGAGTATAGTAAAGGGAGCATAACGAACAATTGTAGATGCTAAGAAATTAATTGAATGGGAGAAAAGGGAGGATAAAATTAAGTCTATTATTGGATTGTCTCTCTCAGATTCTTAGTTACATCTTATAGATTTAATAAAATCATCTCCAGAAATATGGGAGCAATTAAGTAAGATATTTGGTGCAAAAGTTGTAAATGCAAAGTTTTCTTTGAAATTACAACTGTTCAAATTTAAAATGCATGATAAAACATCCTTGCCTACTCGCATAAATGATTTAAATTTCCTTATAAGAAAATTGGCATAAATTGGCTTTAAAGTAAAGGATGAAGATGCAAAGAAAATCTTGTTAAACAATTTATCTTTGAATTATGGCAATACTATTTTTATGTTAAGTCATTTGTCCTCTCGAACACTGGATGAAATGATAGCAACACTTCTAGAAGAAGAAAAGATGATGAAAGTAGGAGATGTAGAAACAAAAGTTAGTTCACATGTTGAACTTGCACTATTTTCCAAGAGAAGAATAAATAAAAACAAGAGTTCAATTGAATGCTTCTACTTCTAAAGACATGGGCATGTGACATTGAATTGCAAAATTTGTGCCAAAGATATTCAAAAAGGAAAAATAAAAGAACCATCAAACCTATCCGACTCTAAAAACCCACTAGATGCTATCTTTGAAGACTCATCGAATTCTCGCAACGATATTGAATTCAAATCAGAGCTTGTCATATTGTTTTCGAATATAGATATTAGTAATGTATCGTATATTTATTTTTTGTTTGTGAAACATAAAGAACCAATCATAGAATAGAGTAACATAATTTAAATGGGTGGTTCTTGGTGCTTGGAAACCCTTAAACACGTCACAGGTTTGATTATGTCTGTAGTATGTTATGATTTGCGATTCTTGGAGGATGTGGTGATCCAAGACCAACAACTACAAGTTATGTGATTTTTTGTGTGTTTTTGAATGTGTAAAAATGTCACTTTGTAATATTGATTGATGGACACAATCAGTATCTAGGTGGCTTGCCTATTTAAATGACGAATGCAATGTGCTATGTCTTCATCAGATGGGAGTTTGTTAACAGAATATTTTTGTATTGAGACTGCTTATTTGACACAATGACCAAATGAAAGTATGTTAAGAAGCGTGGGTCCTACAAATAAGTCAATGACGGTCATACACAAGTGTATCTTAAATGGACCAAGTGGTGGCTCAAAGTTGGTGGTCAAGAAAGAGCATAGTCTACGAGATTCTAGAGTGGAAGAAAGTGTTGATGAAAACCAAACTAGATAAATATCAAACTGAATTATGTTTACGTGACTTTAGTATTGTTCTTTGTGATGTGCTATATAATGTAAGCAATAAGGGAAGGTGTTAGGATCAATGCTTACATTAGTAGATTTGATTTAGGTTTGTTGGAGGTTGTTGAGATAATTTCTCAACCTCTCTTTCCAAGATTTAAATTACTTGGATCTTACTCCAAATATATAGATGTATTATATTTTTTTGAATGTATGAATAATTTGTGTGAGTATGCAATTACACTTTCTCTCTATGTTAACTTTCATTTTTTTTCAAAAGTGTTTACACCAAATTTGGGTTTTTTCATGATATTTGAGGTAAATGATGTATAATTATCCCTTGGATGGACTATGGTGGATTTCCACACGTGATACGGTCCATAATCGATTTGCACATTGGAAATGGATTACATATTTGTTGCTTGACCTTAATTGAGTGTTTTATGATATTCTTCCCTAGGGCCTTGGATATTTTCAAATAACTTGGTGACATTTTACAAAATGGCCATATGGAGATGGTTATTTGCTTGGAGAATGTATTTCTTAGGAGAAGGACCATTTTGCATCCTAGAGGAGGGCATTGGAACCCAGAAAACACATGGTATCTTGGATGCTTGCGTCAAGTCTTGAAGTTGACTTGGGAATTGACATGCCAAGATGAGTAACTCCCAAGGGATGTATTTCATTAATGAGCAATCAAATTTATACAAAGAAATGACCCTCTATTTCATTACCTAAGGAATTTTTCATCTTCCTAATTTATTTATTTACAACTTTATTCTAGGAAATTGAATCCCAAAGGATTATGTCCAACATTTCCCCCTTTAAGCCAAAAGGGTGTTTGTGATCCCAAGCATCATTATGAAATTTTCAAAATTTTCTCTTTCAAGTGCTTTAGTGAAGATGTATGCAATTTGCTCATTAGTGAAGCAATGTCTTAAATGAATAGTATTGGCACCTACATGATATCTAATCAAATGATACTTTGTGTTGTTGTGTTTGGTTTAACCATGGAATATGTGATTCTTGGCCAAATTGATTATAGAAGTATTGTCAACTAGAATATGAGTAGAATTTGCTAATTTATCCTACAAATATTAAAGTATTTTCCTTAGCCACACAATCTCTTTTGTTGCTTTTGTAATTTCCACATATTCAGCCTCTCTCATGGAATCTATAATAATTGATTGTTTGCATGAACCCAAAGAGACAATTCTATATCCAAGACTCATGCGATAGCCTGGAATCGACACTCCATTTTCTTTGTCTCCATAAAAGTATGAATCAAAACATACAATCAAAATAAATTCATCACCCTTGAATATTTGAGTCGAAAGTATTTTCTTCCTTTCAAGTAATTTAAAATTATTTTTACAGCAAACCAATGTCCTTCACAAGGCTTTTGCATAAATCTAGAAACAATTCCAACAAAAAATTAAATATCTAGTTTGGTAGTAGTGAAATGGATAATACTGCCCACAAGTTGTTTGTATTTGGTTGCATCCTAAAATTCATTTTTTATTTTTATGTGAGCTTCAAGTTTAATCCTTCAGAGTAGATAGAGGGATTCCTTCAACCATGCCAAATATTTCCAACAATTTTCCGACATACTTCTTTTGGGAGAGGAAAATATACTTTGGATGTTGAGTCACTTCAATGCCCAAGTAATAGTGAAGGTGTCCCAAATTTGTCATCTGAAAACCCTTCATATTTATATATGAAAGATATTTTTCATTATTCTTGTTATCAATAAATTATCTACATATACCACAAGATATAAAAAAAAATTCCCAACCTTCTTGACAAATAATGTTGCATCGTCAAGCTTAAAGTGTTTGAAATTTAATTTTAGAAGATGCTTAGTTAAATTTTTATACTAGGGTCATGGTGCTTGTTTTAGGCCATATAAGGATTTTATAAGTTTACATAATTTATGTTCTTTTCCTTTGAAAAGTAAACCTTCTAATTGAGTGATGAATATATTACTTTTCAATTTTCCATTCAATTGAAGTATTATTCACATCCATCCATTCCAAGCTACCAAGGCAAAAAGAGTCCTTATGATGGCCCATTTTGTTGTGGGTGCAAAATTCTCCATAACCAACATTTTATTTATGTGCAAATCTATTTTACACGAGCCTTGTTTTGTTATTATTAAGTGAGCCATCTAATTTGTAATTGTTCTTGTGGACTCACTTGCAACCAAGTGGTTTGGTTTTGAATGGAGGGTCCACCAACTTCCATATTCCATTCTTTATGAGAGAATCATAATCTCTCCCCATTGCTTCTTTCTATGTATTATTACGAGAAACTTATTTAAATAATTTTGGTTCAATGATAATAGATAAATTCAATTCATAATCATATGAAGCATCCATATCATCTACATCTCGTGAATCAAAATTATCTACACCTCCATCTTGTTTGTTGGAACCTATGGTTCCTATTTTTATGATGTTAATAGGATGAACACTTTTAAGTGTTTTGGTGAGCCTTTTTGGGGGACATTTTTGAGATGTTCCAAAATTATCCATAGATTGAGATGGGGGTGCATCAAGATTTAGCCTTCCAATCCTCCCAATCACATCACTCAAAGGGTCTTCCTGATTTTTTGAAGTGGCGAGAACTTCATGAGGGGGAGACTATGCTTCAAAAGGAGATTGCATAAATTGATTCAATATAGGGATCCCCTCTTCAAGATGTGGAATATCATTATCAAATTCTAGATATATCTTTGCATGTGTGAATATATCCAAATGATCAAGTTTCCTCTCAACAATGTTGTCATTATTGGAAGGTTCAAGAAAAAATACGTCTCTAGAAAGAATAAACTTCTTCTTTAGCTCATCGTAAAGACGATATGCCTTGGTGGTATCTTAACCCCAAGAATATGCACTTTTGACCCCTTACATCAATCTTTCTTCTTTGCTCCTTGGGAATTAAGGCATAGCAAGTGGAACCAAAGACCTTGATATGCCTTATTGAAGGAATGTGTCTATACCACATTTTATAAGAAGTCTTATTTTTTAGGGCGTGAGTTGGAAATAATTTTTTCACATACATTGAACAAACTTTATTATCCAAAAGAATTAGCTTTGCATTTTTTAAAAATATCATTGAGTGAACCATATTCAAGATAGTCTTGTTCATTATTTCAACTACACCATTTTGTTGAGGATTGTATAAAACTATAGTTTTATGTTGTTGGATATTAAGCCCTATATAAGGCCCATATTAACCCTAAAACCCCTTACTAATCCTTGGATATTGAGTCATTACATTTCTATGGTTATATTGTTATGTAGGCTAGAACCTTTCTTGGTCCCATTTTATTATAATTATACACTTTATCTTTATATATATATATACTAAGGAGACCTAGTCTTAGGATTATAAAATATTGTCTGATACATTGTATTCATTGTAAAAGAGGTTTCCTCCTCAAAGTGGACTACAATTATTGGTTTCTTATCATTTTTAAGGAACAAGGTTCAAAACATTCGTATTACAACATATAAGCCTAGGGTTTTCATACTTCAAACAAGAGATCTTGGAATTATCACTATTATTATTTTTTTGGATGTTTCAAATGGTAAAATATTGAGAATATTGAGGAGAGAACCCAAGGAACATATAATTAAAATTTCATACTTTTTTTCACTACACTTTCTGAGATATACGTTGTGGAAGTTAGGGTTGGTGATTTGTCCTGAAATCAGTTTCAAAAGAGTCATTTAGGAATTTTTGCTATAATTGTTTTTTTGGGATGTTTTAGACCATGAATTTATGAGGAGGTCAAGAAGGAATTACAAGGTATGTTTGGTAAAAGTTTTAGATTTCGGTTCAGTACAAATATTAAGATATACCCTATGGAAGTTAGGGTTTGTGAATGATTCTAAAATAAATTTCAGACAAGTGACCATGGTATTTTTTCTATAAAAAAAAATATGGGGCACTTTATACTATGAAATATTAAGACATATGATGAGAAATAATGAATTAACTTAGGTATAAATTTCAGAATCATTTTTTAAGAATTGGACAAGTGGCATGCCATACAAGTTTTCTCTTGGAAAGAGGCCAAAAAACAAGAAGTTTTGTGAAAGTAACCATCACTTGATACATCAAATTATGGTTAGACATGTGGAATTGAAAAGAAGAAATATCTGAGTATTACTTGCCAAAATTCCATATTCCAAAGGGATCAAATCTCAAAGATATATCAAGAAAAAGTTCAACCATTCACATTTCTCCAAATTAAGGTTTTAAAGGTACATAATTTACACATGAAATAACTTTGATTAGAAGATCCAATTTTTATGGTGACTGAAAGTTATGTTAAATAGAAGTAATATTTCTATGCCTCCAAATAAAGTTACTACTACAATTAAACCTCCTGAAGTCTCATCCACAACTCATGCATAAAATGAAGACTTATAATTTAGGTTCTCCCAAATACGGGAAAAAGTTAATGAAATGGATGGCGGTTTTTTGAAAAAGGTGGATTTATCAAGTTACAGAGAAAACCTTAGAAGATAAATTATGGATAAAACTAGAAAATAAGATGAATAAAAACAAGGAAGAAATATAAAAGTTTGTTAATACCATGGAAAAGCTTCTATTGGATAGCCTTCCAAAAAGAGATATTGAGATACAAGGAAATCACGAAAATAAGGAGAAAAATTGTGTTGGAACTCAATCACCTATGGGGAGTATTTCATCACAATTGGAGAGCACAAGTATTGAATCATAGATCCATAGTCATGATTTTTCACTCCAAGATCCAGATCATTAGGTCTTCAAGTGAGCACCAAGGAACTACTACAATCTAAAGATCGATATGAGGAAGTTTAATAGTAATGATCCTATAACATGGACATTATAAATGGAGCAATACTTTGATATACACAAGGGGAATCCTTACAAAAGTTAAATACTGCAGTCATGTTTTTAGAAGAAGATCAACATATATGGTATCAATGGCTTTGCAAAAGGAAAAGATATTTATTGTATCTTGGTACACTTTTACAGAGGATTCGATAACACATTATAGGGATATTAAGAGCAATGCAATTTTTGGTCAATTGGTAAATATTCAACAAAAATATTCAATGACGGATCGCATTCAACAATTTCAAAAATTGAGGCTTGTATTAAAGAACATTCCAGGGGATAATTTGTTAGACCTATTTATGGGAACTTTAAAGGAAAATGTCCAACATGAGGTGCATCTATTTAAACCCAAAACACTTGAGCATGCTTTTAGTCTAGCGAGGAAAGTTAAAAGTAAAAAGTGGCTACTAGAAAATTGGTCACTAGAAACTATAAAGAAAATAATTCTCCCTCTCCTAAACCGACTAGGTTGACACCTCAACAAATGGATGAAAGAAGAGAAAAGAGAATATGTTTCAATTGTGATATGAAGTACATTAAGGGGCATAAATTTAGTGAGAAAAAAATACTTTAGATACACTGCAAATATTAATAAGATCAAGAAGTGGAGTACCTGTCAGAAGATCTAAATCTCGAAGAGTAATGGAAAGGCTTTCCTTAGAGACATTGCCAAGCGAAAAGTGAAGCAGATCAGGTTCAGATGAAGAACCTATACAAATTGTATGTAGAAGACTATGCTTCCTTGAGCACAAAAGCAGAGAAGGTGCAGATCCGAGACACTCGAGAATTATGGCATAAGAGACTTGGTCATTTGCACCATGGAGCTTTGAAGATCATGCAACATATTTCTATAGGACATCCCAAGGGTGCACTAGAGTAGCGAGATACATGAAAAGGGTGTACACTGGGGAAGTACACCAAATACACCTTTCATGATAAGGAGGGTAGAGCATAAGAGTCCTTCAAATAGTTCACTCAGATGTGTGTGTACCTTTCTCGACAACCTCCATGGCCAAGAACATGTATTATGTTATATTTGTAGATGATTTCTCACATAAGTGTTGGATTTTCTTCATGTAAAAGAAATACCAAACATTCTCCAAATTTGGTGAATTTAAAGAACTTATCGAGAAAGACACTTGAAGGAAAGTGAAGGCTCTCAAGAGCGATAACGGTGGAGAATATGTGTCGAATTAGTTTAAGAAATTTTGTGCAAAGGAATGCATTCGACAGGAGTTAATAGCACCCCATAACCCACAACATAATGGGGTGGATGAGAGGAAGAACAAAATTATTATGGGATTTGCACGAGTGATGTTGCATGATCAGGGCCTATTGTTGCACTTATGTGCTAAAGCATGAAACACAACGGTATATCTGCATAACAGGAGTCCTCATCGGGTTCTCGGGATGAGTACACTAGAAGAAGATTATTAAAGGAAGAAAACATATGTGTCCCACTGTTGGGGTCTTGTGATTTGGCAGATTGGCATGCCAAGTGACAAGGCAACATGCAAACCAAGCTTTAGAGCTCTAGGATCTAGCCCTCCTAGTCTCAGAGGGGGATCTCTCGATATGTTTCTAAGGATGTGTCTTGAATGGTTTAGAAGTTGATTTTAAGCTAGTTATGAAGTGCAATTTTGTTTGTTTTGTTGGGTTGGAAAAATATGTTTCATGCAGTATAGATAGAGCATGGGAATCTACAAGCCATTGGGAAATGGAGTCATGTGAAAGTCCAAATAGTTCTGATTGAGAAGGAAGGGAAACCAAAGGGAAAATCTAACTTGGTCAAGGATCTGTTGAATAATATAGGTGAAATGGGATGAACATTAAGGACTAACAGTGAAAAGAAAACTAAACCCTTTCACAATGGCTTAAAAGATTCGGGGAACGCCCTATTTCCTCCAGTAAGCTCACTGCTTTGGAATCAATCAATATAAACACTCAAAGAAAAGGAGAAATGCAGAATAAAACCTTCTTAATGACTTATAGGATTCGGGGAATGCCGTATTTCCTCCTATAAGTTCACCGTTGAGAGCTTAATCAACAAAGACATACAATTGCATTCAAAGAAGAGGGAACGCCGTAGACATCTAGGACTGCAATTATAGGGTCCTTTAACACAATAATTACAATAAGGAACAGAGGATATGATTGAAACAGACCTCTCTTTCAAACTACAAGCATTAATAATCAAAGGGAGATTTTAGATACAACATTCAGTGGCAAAGAAAGAGGGAATGCCTAAACAATCTTTAGCACAACCGAATTAACCATTTCTGAAATAAATAAACTGAACATTCAAGAGATATACTATACTACCCTGTCATGTTCAGTAGCAGAAAACATATAAACAGTGAAGGATAAACAGGTCAGAGGTGCTTCTAAGATACATTTCTTTGCCTAAACTTTTTATCCTACCGTAAGTCAAAGCATAATGGAACAAAGTGATAAACGGGAAACGACATCAACAATAAGAGATTACTTCACCAAAACCAGGCTCAGGGATCCAATGGTCCAGCCTCCTTCATTAAACAGAGAAAACAAAGACTTCCACACTCCTTCAGAACACCAATGCTTCTTCAAAGCAGCAATCTATGTATTACTTTTGAAATCACCAAATGCCAACCTTTTACAATGAAACTTCAAAGAGTCTTTATAGGAAAAATGAGGAAAAGTAGGTAAAGAAGGTTTTAATGATCATTAGAGGTAGGAGAGGGCATTCGAATGCCCCATTCTGAGTCATAAACATAACATTAAATCCCAGACAGATTTGGTGACCTTGTTTCTTGTTGAGGTCCCTTTGACATGACAGAAAACACCCTATAGAGTGTCCTTTGGGAGGAAATACTATCTGCAGTGGTACTGCTATCTCCTCTGGAGCGAGTTAAGTTGAAGAATGGGATTAGAGGACTCCCATACTTCTAAATAACTACTTCTGACAGTTTGTAGTAGCTTCTTTAGTGTAATAACTGCTTGGCAAGCCTTTGAGCATGGAGATGGGCTATGTCTGTGTCAGTCAACATTCTGCACTAATAATTGCTCTGTCTCTTTGTACTTCAAAATGTTTAGCTTTGCTTATGCTTTATCTTTGCTGATTTCTCGAACTGCTTCCGTACTGATTCCCTCGAAGGTTTTATTAATCTTCTATGCCTTGTCTTCTGCCACTGGATATGCAATCCTCATCTTTCTGAGTGTTCTGTGTACAGGTGGAGGGTTTCGCTGAGCTGGAGGGTCACTGAGGGTTCATGGATCTGATCCATTGATTGACACGACCTCACCTTCTACTTTGGTTTCCTTTGACGTTGATTCTTGGCCCTGAGATAATTATCGAAGCCTCTATGTCACCTCTAGTGACTACGGAAAAAACTGCTAACAGAGTTACTCCTTTAAACCTACAAACACACAAAAACTCGTTATGAAATCCTGCGGGCTTGGTTTAGACTGCTTGCAGAGGATCTGGGGTGGCAGAGGAGCAGTGAGGAGGTGGTGTCTGCAGCGGAAAAACGGAATAAATCCTGGCAGAGCAGCTGACCAGGTCCGATGGAGGTCTGAGTGCGAAAGGGGATGTGGGCCGTTAGATCAGGTCGATCTACGGTGGAGATCTCTCGATGAGTATTTCGGGAGAGAGATGGGAGGCAAACGAATTGAGATGGTGATATAACATGGACCGTGCGATCTCAGAGATCAACGCTAGGATTAATCGAGGGAGACGTTGCGGAGGATAGCGGTATGGTGAAAAACCGAGAATGGTTTTCACGTAGAAAAATGGGGGGAGGCGGTAATTTGCATCTGGAACGCGATTCCATAGAGCGATCGACACTTGGATTTTGAAAACCAATTTTATCACGTGGAAGTAGCACACTATGGGAAGGGGAAAAAAATTGCGTGAAATGCAATGCTGGCCGTCGGATGATGGGCGGCAGATCCGACGACGCTGAGTGAGCATGATGGGATGTAAGATGCACGAGGTATGGATGTGGGGTCTATGATGACGTCAATTGTTTTGTCGCGTAGTGGACAGGTTCAATGGGTTATCGAGTTAAGTCCTGATCGTTGGATCATTCAATCAGACGGTGAAGTTCGAAAGGAGGATGTGGATGGTAAAAGGATGGGCGGACGGGAGAAAAACCCGACCGTCGTTGATCTTCTCAGATCAACGATCACAATCTGCCCTGAGATGGAAGGTCGGGAAACAGAAAACACAAAGAAGAATAGGTTTAGCATGGGGAGGGTTCATGTTCTTAGCGCCCGGTTGCGAGACTGGGGCATGTGGAGGAAGGGGCTAAAGGAAATAAGCCCTCAGGGGCTTAAATGCCTTATAGTGCAAAAGATCATTTTTAGGCTTAAAACAGGGATTTTAAAGCCAAAATGAGGGTTTCGATAGGTTAATATGCATGGATTTAAACCAAATAAACGGGAGATATAAGGTTTAAAAGAGGGTTAAGGTGATTTAGAGGTTAAATGAAGGTGTTTTTGAGGGATTTTGTGAGGGAAACAAGGATGAAAATGGAGATTTTGTGGGAGTGAAATGGAGAGGTGAATGGTGAGAAATGGAGTTTTATAAGAAATTTTCTCTTGTTGAACAGCAAGTCCTTGAGGGCTTATAGTGAAACAGCAGTGAATATTAATTCAAAGGATAAATAATCATCATACGACTTCAAAGGTGATGGATTTTCAAAGGAAATATATCTCTTGAAGGCTTGGAAACAACTTTAGCCACCAATAGGTATATTAGAATTATAGGTGGCTAACAGTGGCTCCACTTGGGGAGGAAAACTTGCCCTTTAGGTGTCCAGAACCTCAGTAATCTCTGGATTTAACATACCAGTGCCATTCCATTGGGCAGAATTCTTCATTTGACAACTTTTCACTGTCCTGCAGCAAGAAATTCATTTGAACAACACTTATACCTACCCCAAACTATTTGTCTTAGCATTGTTTTCTTCTTTGAGTGCACTTGGATTGGAAAACTCTTTTTCCAACATTTTATTTTGCAAACAAAAAAATAAACCTATCTAATGCTACCCTTATTTCTCCATGAGTTCAGATTAAGCAGTTGAACTCATAAGTTTCTCTACCTAACTATTATCTGTCAGGATTAGATTGTCTGACAGATTTTCATTCTCTATATTCTAAAATAGAAATTGAAACACAATTAAACCAGGATTAGACTTTCTGATTTGCTGTGGGTCCATGGCATAAAGACAAGCTGCACATGAACTGTAACTTGTAGAAATTCAAAACCAAAATTTTGAAGGTTGAAGATCTAAAATTCAGAACGTTCTTCCTTCTCATTGTGACTCAGATTTTGAGCTTTTTAGAGTCACCCCTTTTTTTCTTTCAGCTCTGGTTTGATCTTGTTAGAGCTGTTTTATTTTTCTTTGCTGGTTCAATTTTTGAGCATGTTAGAACCAGTTCTCTTTCTTCTATCCTACTCTGTTCTACTGATAAGCCAAGATTAAACAGTTTGGCAGATATTTTTCACTATCCTATTAGCAGTAAATTGAAATCTGCCCAATCATGATTAGGTTGTATGATTGGACAATAGAAATCCTTTAAAGTAGTGGCATTTGAGCTTGCACACTTTTGGATTTTTATGTCTCTTTTTGGTATGGGGCTGTACCTTTCTTGTTTTAGCTGCCCACTTTTCTTTTTCTCTTGTTTTTGTATTTTCTCATTTTTCTTCTACAAAGGAATAAACAAAAAGACTAACTAGATGCTCAAGAGCTGAGCTTTATTGAAACTCCTACCTACCCTAATCTAACTTGGAATATTTACATGTTTAGCTGATGAACTCTCTTTTCTAGTACAACCAATCCAGTAAATGATTCCATGATTCGTCCTTCTTCATCTCTTTGGGCAGGCTGGAAAAACAGGGCCACTCCCATTCCTTTTGTTCCTTAGCAACAGTGCTAAATAATCTTCTTGCCTTTGGTAATATACTGCTCCTAACAACCTTTATCCCTTCCTCAAATATCTTCAAGAAATGAGCATAGGGATATTGAAACAATGCCTGGTTATGAATATTTGGAAGATAGGTTTCAACCAGGATTTCTTTTTCCACTGGATCAAGGAAAAGATTCTTTTGATAAATAAACTCTTCCTCATCTTCATTATTTTCTGAACTGGAGGACTCATCATATACTGCAGTGTTGTCCTCTTGTAGCTCTGAGATATTCTGATTTGGTGGGCTGAGTTCTATGAAAAGATCCATGTATTCTTGAGCAGGGGTATGTTCCATTGCTTCCTCTTTTTCAAAAGAAGGCTCCTTGGTTTCAACCTGCTCAAAAATTTCTTCATTGTTTTCTTCTTCACCCTTTGAGATGAAAGGCTGCTTATTTCCAAATGCATGGAAAATATTACTGATGATCTGAGATAAAGCAGAGTGAAGATTCAATGAATCTTCACCTACTACTAGACTTTCATAACTTTCCTCATCAGTATCATGAATAGCCTGCATGGGCTCATTACTTTCTTGAAGTTGATGGAACTGATCTTCCTTCTACAAATCTACTAATGATCACCCTGCAAGATCAATTTCTGTTTGGAGAACATCATCATTAGATAGATCAAAATTAGGAAAATAATTAAAGTAAGTAATGCTACCAATCAAACATACTGGATTATCAGCAAGTCTTTCTTTATTCTGATTTACAAGGGAGCTTTCTAAATCTGTACCACAAAGATCAGTGGATGAATGGGCAAGAATGTTTGTTTTATAAAAGATTTCAGAGGCAGGCTGCTTGTTTAATATTTGATCAATTTATTCTTCTGTCAAAAGAGGGATTTATTTTTCAACATGGACAGAAGAACAACAGTCCTCTTTCTCTTGTGTTAACTAGTTTTGAGGCCTGATGTCTTCTTGAGCCTCTTCTAGGGGATCTTCACTTGTGCTTGAAGGGAAAATTTGAGGGTTTTCTACTGTTTCCTGATCTTTTTCTGTTTCAAACAACTCCTCATGATTATGATGATACTCAGTTAGAATACAAGGTTCGTGAGTTGTTTTTTATACATTATCAGGATGCCACTCTTCTTGTGTAATCTGAGATGGGTTATAATCTAGAGGTGGAGTTCCTATATGTGCTGGTTCTCCTTCCACATCAGATTCTGTGTTTTCTAAGTGGCTACTTGTTTCCTCAAAGCACTACTCACTATAAGTATTTTCAATTTGGTCATGAAGTTCTCTTAATAGCATAGTACAAGATATAGGTAGGCAATCAGGAATTTCTTGACAACCTTCCTCATCATCTTCTATAAAGTCTTGATCATCATACATGTCTTGCTCATTGTTTAGGTCTTGTAGAGGTTGAGTTTTTTCTTGATCTGGAAAAAGCGTGGGCTGCTCTAGATCATCAATATTTAAATTAGCCTCATACCTCTCCATTATTTTTCCAAAGATGTACAACATTCTTTCCATCTTGGTCAATAGTTTTTCTTCTAGGTCTGCATCTGAATCCATGTTGGTAAATCAAAAAAGAGGTCACTGAATCTTTTCAACCAGTTCAGAGTCTTCTACCAGTGGAGTCATTTGGTCTTTTGGGAGTTGTGGAGTCGCCAGGTGGAGGGTTTCAAAAATTTTGAGATGAGTTGTTGTCCACCATCAGCAATTGAATACCAATCTAAGGAGGTTTGTGGGTCTTCTGAGCTCTTAAGGATGTATAAGATGAAATTCACTCAGAAATTCCTATCGTGATCGTCATTATGTTGGTGTTAGCGGTGGGATAAGTCCACAGGGTGTTCTTTTAATACAGGGACTTCTGAATGTTCATAGATGTGTATGTTTAGTACTTCTTTCAGAATGTCCCACCATGATCGCCATTATGTTGGGGTCCTGTGATTTGGCAGATTGACATGCCAAGTGTCAAGGCAACATGCAAACCAAGCTTTAGAGCTCTAGGATCTAGCCCTCCTAGTCTCAGAGAGGGATCTCTCGATATGTTTCTAAGGATGTGTCTTGAATGGTTTAGAAGTTGATTTTAGGCTAGTTATGAAGTGAAGTTTTGTTTGGTTGGACAAATATGTTTCATGCAGTATAGATAGAGCATGGGAATCTACAAGCCATTGGGCAATGGAGTCATGTGAAAGTCCAAATATTTTTGATTGAGAAGGAAGGGAAACCAAAGGGAAAATCTAACTTGGTCAAGGATATGTTGAATAATATAGGTGAAATGCGATGAACATTAAGGACTAAGAGTGAAAAGCAAACTAAACCCTTTCACAATGGCTTAAAAGATTCTGGGAATGCCCTATTTCCTCCAGTAAGCTCACTGCTTTGGACTAAATCAATATAAACACTCAAAGAAAAGGAGAAATGCAGACTAAAACCTTCTTAATGAATTATAGGATTCGGGGAACGCTGTATTTCCTCCTATAAGTTCATTGTTGAGAGCTTAATAAAAAAAGACATACAATTGCATTCAAAGAAGAGGGAATGCCTTAGACATCTAGGATTGCAATTATAGGGTCCTTTAACACAATAATTATAGTAAGGAACATAGGGTATGATTGAAACAGACCTCTCTGTCAAACTGCAAGCATTAATAATCAAAGGGAGATTTCAGATACAGCATTCAGTGGCAAAGAAAGAGGGAATGCCTAAATAGTCTTTAGCGCAACCGAATTAACCATTTCTGAAATAAAAAAATTGAATATTCAAGAGAGCTACTATACTACCCTGTCATGTTCAATAGCAGAAAACATATAAACAGTGAAGGATAAACAGGTCAGAGGTGCTTCTAAGATACATTTCTCTGCCTAAAATTTTTATCCTACTGTAAGTCAAAGCATAATGGAACAAAGTGATAAACGGGAAACAACATCAACAATAAGAGATTACTTCACCAAAACCAGGCTCAGGGATCCAATGGTCCAGCCTCCTTCATTCAACAGAGAAAACAGAGACTTCCACACTCCTTTAGAACACCAATGCTTCTTCAAAGCAGAAATCTATGTATTACTTTTGAAATCACCAAATGCCAACCTTTTACAATGAGACTTCAAAGAGTCTTTATAGGAAAAATGAGGAAAAGTAGGTAAAGAAGGTTTTAATGATCATCAGAGGTAGGAGAGGGCATTCGAATGCCCCATTATGAGTCATAAACATAACATTAATTCCCAGACAGACTTGGTGACCTCGTTGCTTATTGAGGTCCCTTTGACATGATAGAAAACACCCTACAGAGTGTCCTTTGGGAGGAAATACTATCTGCAGTGGTACTGCTATCTCCTTTGGAGTGAGTTAAGTGGAAGAATGGGCTTAGAGGACTCCCATACTTCTAAATAACTGCTTCTGACAGTTTGTAGTAGCTTCTTTGGTGTAATAACTGCTTGGCAGGCCTTTGAGCATGGAGATGGGCTATGTCTGTGTTAGTGAACATTCTGCACTAATAACTGCTCTGTCTCTTTGTACTTCAAACTTTTTATCTTTTCTTATGCTTTATCTTTGTTGATTTCTCGAACTGCTTTCGTACTGATGCCCTCAAAGGTTTTATTAATCTTCTATGCCTTGTCTTCTGCCACTGGATATGTGATCCTCATCTTTCTGAGTGTTCTGTGTACAGGTGGAGGGTTTCACTGAGTTGGAGGGTCACCGAGGGTTCATGGATCTAATCCATTGATTGACACGACCTCGCCTTCTACTTTGGTTCCCTTTGACGTTGATTCTTGGCCCTGAGATAATTATCGGAGCCTCTATGTCACCTCTAGTGACTGTGGAAAAAACTGCTAACAGAGTTACTCCTTTAAACCTTCAAACACACAAAAACTCGTTATGAAATCCTGCGAGCTTGGTTTAGACTGATTGCAGAGGCTCTGGGGTGGCGGAGGAGCAGTGAGGAGGTGGTGCCTGTAGCGGAAAAACAGAAGAAACCCTGGCAGAGCAGCTGACTGGGAATGGTTTTCGCGTAGCAAAATTGGGGGAGGTGGTAATTTGTGTTTGGAACACGATTCCATAGAGCGATCAACACGTGGCTTTTGAAAACCACTTTTATCGCGCGGAATTAGCGCACTGTGGGAAGGGGAAAAAAATTGTGTGAAATGCAATGCTGGCCGTCGGATGATGTGCGGCAAATCCGACGGTGCGTAGTGAGCGCGACGGGATGTAAGATGCACGAGGTATGAATGTGGGGTCTATGATGACGTCAATTTCTTTGTCACATAGTGGACAAGTTCAATGGGTTATCAGGTTAAGTCCTGATCGTTGGATCATTTGATCGGATGGCAGAGATCGAACGGAGGATGTGGATGGTAAAAGGATGGGCGGATAGGAGAAAAACCCGACTGCCATTGATCTTCTCAGATCAATGGTCATGATTTTCCCTGAGATGGAAGGTCGATAAATGGAAAACACAAAGAATAATAGGTTTAGCATGGGGAGAGTTGAGGTTCTTAGCGCCAGGTTGCGGGACTAGGGCATGTGGAGGAAGGGGCTAAAGGAAATAAGCCCTCGAGGGCTTAAATGCCTTATAGTGCAAAAGATCATTTTTAGGCTTAAAAAAGGGATTTTAAAGCCAAAATGAGGGTTCCGATAGGTTAATATGCATGGATTTAAACCAAATAAATGGGAGATATAAGGTTTAAAAGAGGGATAAGGTGATTTAGAGGTTAAATGAGGGTGTTTTTGAGGGATTTTGTGAGGGAAACAAGGATGAAAATGGAGATTTTGTGGGGGTGAAATGGAGAGGTGAATGGTGAGAAATGGAGTTTAATAAGCAGTTTTCTCTTGGTGAACAACAGGTCCTTAAGGGCTTATAGTGAAACAACAGTGAAGATTAATTCAAAGGATAAATAATTATCATACGACTTCAAAGATGATGGATTTTCAAAGGAAATATATCTCTTGAAGGCTTGGAAACAACTTTAGCCACCACTAGGTATATCAGAATTTATAGGTGGCTAACACATACTTCAGGATCTTTGGTTCATCAATTTAATTTCATGTTTCCAAGAATGCAAGGAAAAATCTAGAGATGACAACTGAGTTGGGCATATTTGTGGGGTGCACTAATACACCTCACAACTATCAGGTGTACCTGCCATCTCACAATATGACAGTTGTTCGTAGAGATGTAAATTTCGATGAAGAGAAGGCCATGAGATTCTCCCTTGAGAGGGAGCTTCATTTGCATGCAAATGAGGAGCTTTTGGCTCCAAAGGAAGAACCTTAGGATGTTTTGGAGCAGCCATAAGCATAGGAGCAAAGAGTGGAGGCACCCACTCATGTAGAGACATCTACAAAAGGAAGGAAGCGCAACATGGAAGTTGACATATTATTGCATGACGCTAGAGAGAATGTGGGAGCACCCACATCACAACACATATAGAGGATTACATCGGATCAGTACAGTGGGCACTTGGCTCTGATGAGTGAGCTAGTTGAGATAGAACCATCCTCATTTGAGGTAGCAGTGCAAAAGCTAGTATGGGTTGATGCAATGGTAGAGGAATATGATTCTATAGTCAGAAAAAATGTTTGGGAAGTGGTCCGAAGACCATAGATCAAGTCAATGGTAGGTTCTGGGTGGATCTACAAGGTGAAGCAAGCAACAGACTGTAGCATCAAGAAACACAAGGACATATTTGTGGCCAAGGAGTTCTATTAGATGGAGGGAATTGATTATGAGGATACCTTTTCTACAGTAGCAAGGTACTCTTCTATCAGATCAATTCTAGAACTTTCAGCGTAGATGGGTTGGAAGATAAATTAGATGGATGTGAGGAAAAAATTCCTCAATGGAGTGATTGAGGAGGAGGAGTACATAAAAAAGCTAGAAGGATTTGAGACCTTCAACAGAGATATGCATATGCACAGACTCAAGCGAGCGTTGTATGGATTGAAACAAGCACAATGTTCTTGGTACACCAGGATCAAAAGTTATTTCACCGGGTTGGGCTTCACCAAAAGTGAAGTAGATTCATACCTTTACCATATTGTTGTTGAAGGTAATTTTTTATTATAGTATTATATTTCGATGATTTTATTTTAATCGATGATGAGTAGTTGATCAAATCTTGCAAAGAGGATCTTGCAAGAGAATTCGAGATGAAGGCAGGAAAATTGGCTAAGTGTTGGCCAGAGTTAGCTTGTGAGGCAGTGAGTTAGATTATACTTGTGCAGAGATTACTCAGGGTTGAGAAAGCATTGTATTTATTCTTTATTTTTTTATTGATGCAATACATATAGGAAGGGGTTTTGAGCAGTTTCTTTCCCCTATGTATATCCTCGCGATGTGTGTTAAATTTGTTAGGATATTCCAACACATAGGAAATAGTTAAGAATAACTTAGTCTAGTGTAGAGTTAGGTAAAGTGTGTTTCTTTACCATGTACATTTGTAACTTATAATCCGACGGTCACGATTTGTAGTGATCCGACGGTTATGTCTCACCTCGGTATTAACAACACTTGATCCATGGCTTAACACTCGATTGGTCCATGATCTCTATTTAAAGAGCATGGAGGGTCATTTGTCCGATAACCATTTATGAGAGAAACATATGTAACTTTTCTTTTTATATTAATAAATTTCCTGAAGTGGCCGCGTTGGCTCAGGCCGTGGACTGTTTCCCTCTTTGAGGGTTTTAACCACGTGATTATACTGGTGTACTGATTTGTGATCTGTTTGTGAGCGGTGACCTTTGGTTCTTGATCTAAGAAACTTACCCTGTAAATTCCTACATGGTATCAAAGCTATTTTGAGGGCTGCATCCGTTGTTGATCAAAATCCGAGGTCCGTTTGATTGCATGCGAATTCCATTTTGTAGATCTACTATTTCTGAAAATTTTTAGGCTTGGAGAACTACTCGGTAGTGTTCGAAGCGTCTGTTACAGTGAGAAACACTTTTCGTTTCATGCGAAAAGGTTTCCGGGTGCCCAAATTATGGCAGTTTAGATCTGGAGGTATAAAGCATTTGTTTTGCAATTATATTTGTTAATAGTTCTGCTTATTTCGGTTCCCTCCTTTTATTTTCTATTTTTAGGTTTTATTTATTTGCCGGATCTAGACCCTCTTCTCTATGTATGCTCTTTGTTGTGCACTGCGTGCGATCTTGGCAAATCAGAAATAGGAAGAAGGGAATTTTTTCACTACGTATGCTCTTTCCCCGCGTCTTTGTGCGATCTTGGGAAATTAAACATAGTGAAGAAATTGATATTTGCCGGTAAGGCCAATCGAAAATCTAACATTCTCCCGCAAGGCTTTGCATTTCGTTTTTTTTTGCTCGGTTTTTGTGTTTTTTTGTGTAGGAAAGACACGCACACAGAAGAGTTCAAAAAAAAAAAAAAAAAACCAGGCCCCCTTCCTCCTTTCAAACAATAACGTGATTCTTTTACTATCTCACTTGGTGAGGGGTTAGTTTATGAGAATGTAGGTCTTGGGTTCAAGTCTCCTTCTCAAGCTTCTTTTGTAAAAAAAAATTGTTCAAAGGGGCAGATTTTTTTTTAACTTCATCCCGTTCCCATAACTATTCGGCATCTACAACCCAGATTTTTCAAAAAGCATAACTTCTTCATCCAGAAGCCGTTTTTCGAGCCTTTTTTTTTTTGAAACGGCCTAATTTTTCAAGATATTTCCATTGGAGTAGTTAGTTTCATCTTTTCTCAGCTTCATTTATTTTTTAAATGGAAAGTGCATGCCCGATTATTCTTAACAGCACCAATTAAATCCAATGGCTACTTCACATGGTAGATATACTTAGAAGTAAAGGGCTTTACAGAATAGCGACAGGGGTAGAAACTAAACCTTCTAATGATGATAAAGTCATTAAATTGGAAAATAAAAAAGATCAAGCACGAGGGTTGATAGGAATGTCCATTTCTCAAGATATTTGATTTCATATCCTTGACATTGACACCCCTCATGAAGCCCTGGATAAGTCAAATACTGTCTTTAGCATTCAAAATCTAATCAGGGCTCACCAACTTGAAAATGAGTTGCTTACTTTGGACCCTAATAATTTCTCCTCTATTGAATATTTTTTGTCCAAATTCAAGACCCTTCGACTTCTTTTATAAGGTTGTAAGGTCAAAAAGGAAGATAGTAGCCTCATCTATTGCATTCTTGCTAAGCTTGGCCCTGCTTACTCTGTATTTGTTTCCGCCTTCCATTCCACTAGATAAGCCATCATTTATTCAGGAACCACATACAAGAATCTCTCTTTTGATTCCTTTTGTGATTCTTTGATAAGAGAACAAGAAAAACTCTTACACCTTGGTCTTATCACTTCTAGAAACGCTTCTAAGAAATCCTTAGTAGCCCAACATCAATCATATCAAAAGAATCCCAAGAAGCAGTATCCTAAAAGGTATGTTTCGAAACCAAACAAGGGTCCTATGCAATTTCAACCACAAACTGAAAAATCAACTCACCAAAATGATAAGGCATATAAAAACAAAGGAAAGAAGAAGGATAGACATTGCAACTTTTGCAATCGTGATGGCCATTTAGAGTCCAAATGTTTTAAGAAGATGGAAGCCTTAGAAGCAGCAATGAAGAAGCACAACATCAATTTGGAGCACTATTCACCTTCATCTTCAGGAATGGCACTTTCTGCTTGTGGTTTTCAAGCATCAAGATATGGTTATGCATTAAATGTATCTTCCTCTTCTCATTCTCATGAGTGGCTCATTGATTCTGGAGCTTCTTATCACATGGACAAAAATAAAGCCATGTTTTCTTCTTTAAATGATTGTAACACCAAACATATTTATGTTGGTGATGATAGATCTCTTAGTGTTGTAGGATCTAGAACCATTCATCTCAATAATGGCCAGTTTAATGATGTACTATGTGTTCCTACCTGGTCATGCAACCTTCTCTCTGTTTATCAGATAACTCATTTAGGTGAAGGGAAAATAGTAGAATTCTCACCGCATGATGTTGTAATCAAGGACCTCAAAGATCCTAAACATATTTTAGCTATTGGCATTGTTGATGATTCCACAAGGTTGTATAAGTTTGAAAAATTTGGGTCATCATGTCTTCCCTCCGTTTTTGTTGCTCACAATGATGAAGTGAGAAAACTTTGGCATGAGCGATTTGGTCACTTAAACTATCACTCTCTTCAAACTCTATGTAAGGAAAATATGGTGACGGGTCTTCCTATGGTATCTTGCTGAGATGGTGTTTTCTCCGGATGTATACTCAGAAAACATCATCAGGATAGTTTTGACAAACATGCCTCTTGGCACGCTTCAGCCCCTTTGCAACTTGTGCACAGTGATTTACTTCCTGTTGTTTCTTTCTCTTGTTGCAAATACTTCTTAACTTTCATTGATGATTTTTCCAGACGCACTTGGGTATACTTATTAAAACTCAAGAGTGAAGTTTTTAACATGTTCTTGGCCTTTAAGGCCTTTTTTGAGAAACAATCTGGACATCAAATTCTTAAGTTAAGATCAGACATGGAGGAGAATATGTTAACAACAAATTTATCAACTTCTGCACTGAGCATGGCATTCAATTGCAACATACTATTCCATATACTCCACAACAAAATGGTGTAGCTTAACGAAAGAATTGCACCTTAAAAGAAATGGCTAATTGTATGCTTCAATCTAAAGGACTTGGTCTCAATTTTTGGGCAAAAGCCATTAACTGCGCAAATTACATAGTAAATCACACTCCTACTAAGGTTTTAAAGAATATAACTCCAGAAGAAGCTTGGAGCTCAATCAAACCACATGTAATTCACTTTCGTGTTTTTGGAAGTGATGCTTGGGCCCATATTCCAGATGCGAAACATAAAGCCTTAGAACCTAAGAGTGAAAAATGCATTTTTGTTGGATATTCTGAAGATGTCAAAAGATATAGACTTCTTCAACCAAAATCCAAAAATATAATCATTATAAGAGATGTAAAATTTGATGAAAATATATCCGCAAGCAAGCCTAGTTCAGCGAGTGTGCCACCTTTGGCCTGCGAGCCTGATTCGGCATATGTGCCACCTCTCTCTCTCTCTTCTATTTTTAATAGCATTCCTTCTAGTTCAAATGATGACAACGAGGATGAAAATCCTCCTCCACCTCTTGAAATTTTTCCTTATACTCCACCGCTTCCAAGATGGGTCTGCTCTACTCGAGATGCAGCAGGTTCTCTTGCAGGTGACCCTGTCGATCGACGACTTACATGTTCTCAGTTCGAAAGTTCCTCTTCCTTATTGGCTCAGGTTCCAGAAAAACTTGATCTAGAAACATTTTAAGAAGCCTCCGGTCATCCAAATTGGGATGATGTTATGAATGAAGAGTATCGTTCCTTATTGGCAAACGATACTTGGGATCTTGTTCCTCTTCCAAAAGGAAGAAAACTTGTCAGATGCAGATGGGTTTACAGAACCAAGTTTGGACCAGATGGAAAATTGGATAGACATAAGCTCGTCTTATTGCTAAAGGATTTTCACAAGTTCAAGGCATTGAATATAATGAAACCTTCTCCCCTATTTCCAAAATGAATTCTATCTGCCTTGTTCTTTCCCTTGCTGCATCCTTTAAATGGGAAGTCCATCAGATGGATGTTAAATCTGCCTTCTTACATGGAGATTTGCACGAAGAAATCTACATGGAACAACCCTTTGGCTTTATCCAAAAAGACTCCAGCCTTTTTTGTCACCTTAGGAAGTCTCTCTATGGTCTCAAACAAGCTCCTCGGGCTTGGTATGCCAAAATGGATAGATTTATATTAGATAATGGCTTTTCTAAGTGTCATTATAACAACACTGTCTACACCAAGAAAGTGGGTAAGTCCTTCACCATCCTTGTTCTTTATGTTGATGATATTATCCTTACTGGTAATGATCTAAACCATATAAACCATGTGAAGTCTAGCCTCAAAAATAAGTTTGAAATGACAGACTTAGGACACTTGCATTATTTCCTTGGTCTTCAAGTCTTGCAATCCAAGGAAGGCATTATCCTCTCTCAATCCAAGTATGCCTGTGACCTTCTACACCACTTTCACATGGAAGGTTGTAAGTTAGCCCCTTCTCCCTTTCAGTCTGGAGTCAAGCTTTTAGTCACTTGTACTACCCCTGAAGTTGATGCTACCTTATATCGTCAACTTGTTGATAAAATTCTGTATCTAACCCATACCTATCCTGATCTTTCCTTTGCCGTTGGTCTTGTCGCTCGGTTTATGCACCAACCTCATGAAAGTCACTGGAAAGCAGCTAAAATAATACTTCGATATATTTGAGGTATAGTTCAGTTCGAGATTCATTACAGTGCAGGAGCATCTCTATTGTTGATTGGTTTCACTAATTTTGATTGGGCTGGTGACCCTGATGATCGAAAGTCTGCTGCAGGATATGTATTCACTCTTGGTTCAGGACCTATTACTTGGTCTTGTAAGAAACAAAGTGCCATCTCTCTTTCTTCAAAAAAAGCAGAGTATCGTGGTGCAGTTGAAGCCAACAAGGAAGCCATGTGGCTTCGTCAGATTCTATCTGAATTTAGCCTCATCAGCAGCATCCAACCACACTTTTGTGTGATAATCAGAGTTCCATTCAGCTATGTAAAGATCCAGTTCAGCATCAACGTATGAAAAACATTGAACTCCACATACACTTCATCAGAAAGCTCATTCATGATCGTGTTCTTGAAGTGCAGTACTGTCCAACCAATGATCAACTATCCGATATCTTTACAAAGGCTCTCACAGAAGCGAAGTTTACCAAACTTCGATCCATGCTTGGATTTCAGGAAAGTTGTCATTAAGGGGGGATAGGATCTAATGCCTCCTTCCTTCTCCTATTGTGTCACTTTTGTAAATCCTTCAATCCTATCCCAATTTGTTCTTAAGGGGGAATGTTAGGATATTTCGACACATAGGAAATAGGCTCCTTTTGTGTCACCTTTGTAAATCCTTCAATCCTATCCCAAGTTGTTATTAAGGGGGGATGTCAGGATATTCCGACACATAGGAAATGGTTAAGAATAACTTATTCTAGTGTAGAGTTAGGTAAAGCATGTTTCTTTACCATGTACATATGTAAGTTATAATCTGACGGTCACGATTTGTAGTGATCCGATGGTTATCTCTCACCTCGGTATTAACGACACTTGATTCGTGGCTTAACACCCGATTGGTCCATGATCCCTGTTTAAAGAGCATGGAGGGTCATTTTTCTGGTAATCGTTTATGAGAGAAACATACGTAAATTTTCTTTTTATATTAATAAATTGCTTAAAGTGGCCGCATTGGCTCAGGTCGTGGACTGTTTCCCTCTTTGAGGGTTTTAACCACGTGATTATATTGGTGCACTGAATTGTGATATGTTTGTGAGCGGTGACCTTTGGTTCTTGATCTAAGGAACTTACCCTGTAAATTCCTACAAAATTCTAATGCATTCGTTTGATATTGCTTCTCAATCGTGAATTGTTTTTCGCAGATGAGTAGAGTAGATTTGAGTCTTATGTTTTATAACATTACATGAGTAGTATTGAATCTAAAATTAATTTCTACATGGTATTAGAGATATATTCACAATAGAGAAGAGAATTCAAAGCTATTTCAAGAGTTTCGAATTTCAAGATCAGTGTTGTAGGATTTCTCCATGACTAAGAAGATGACTTCCACGGGACTCAGGGTTGTGTATGGTTTGGAAGGAACCATATTTTTTTTGGCATGGAAGATCGGTATGGATGCGATATTAGATGACAACAAGCTAATAGATTACATCAAGACAAATGTAGTAAAATCCCCAACAATTGATTCCTAGGATCTCGCTGAATGGAAGAAGGATGTAGCTAAAGCGAGGAGGATCATATTAGAGGGATTTCGAGATCATATTGTCTTGAATATCCATGGGTAAAGGAACTCCATTGGCAGGAAACATAATTGCCTATGTTTTGTCCAGAGTCATCTTGTAAGGCAGTGAGATAAATTATACTTGTGTATAGATTTCCTAGGATCGATTGAGAATTGTATTTCTTCTTTATTTATTGATTAATTCAATATAGATAGGAAGGGGTTTTGAGTTGTTACCTTCCCCTAGATATATCCTCGTGTATGTGTTTTAAATTATGATGCATGCTTTTGATATTGCTTCTCATTCATGAATTACTTTCTGCAAATGAGTAGAGTATATTTGAGTCTTATGTTTTAGAACATTACATGAGCATTATTGAATCTACATTTCATTTCTACAACAAGATTTTATCTTTTTAATGACACTAGTTTAAGTTTTTCAGTATTAAGGAGTTTAATCACATAAATTAACCCAATACTCTAGCTTAAACTAATATGTGTGTATCCTCAAAAAAGATTTACTAGTCAATTTTACTACGCGGTTGATTTTAAAGGTACTTGATTAATGTCTTCGGAGGGGTGTTCGCGTATGGAATTTGTGAGACCTGACTCAAACCATGCAAAAAATATGCTTTTCATTTTCAATTCGATGCATAAGACTTTTTACAAGGAGAGAGTAGCTAAACGTATTTTTCAAAACCAAACAATCATAATGCAGTTCTAACACACACAAAAAAAAATGCAGATACATAATACTTAGATAACAAACCTAGAAAAACTTTGAACAAACCAGCTAAAATGACA
Organism: Pinus albicaulis; assembly: GCA_034641835.2. Taxonomy (NCBI): domain Eukaryota; kingdom Viridiplantae; phylum Streptophyta; class Pinopsida; order Pinales; family Pinaceae; genus Pinus; species Pinus albicaulis. Next base: position 432,950,962 of record CM076578.1, read on the forward strand.
GAAAGCCTAATTTTTTTTCTTTTTATTTTTTCAAAACTAATGCAATTAAGATGATTTTTCAAAAATAAATACATGCATGCATGCAACAAACAGAAATAGAGCCCAACACAAAAGATCCAAGGATATTCCAACAAGCGATACTGTCAAATAGTGAAATCCACAGAATTGGGTGGACAACATGGGTTTCGCCTTATAACGCATGTCTCTAGATCACATAGGGTGTTATCAATAGGGGTAAATATTGCTATAGATTCTACACGCAAGGATCTATCGTTCTTTGATATTATGCCCGATTAATATCAGCAGACAACAAAGAGAATGGCTAAGTCAATTCAATAAAGGTTCCCAAACCATATGGCCATACAAGCAACTTCCATGAAATTCCTAATGTTATAAAGGATGAATGATTAGGATTTCCTCCTCGCAAGTCGATGAAGGGTTTTGGGCCTATTGCAGAGTCTTTGTGCTCCAATCAAGTGATCATTTTCTACTGCTTTCGATCTAAATCCTACACAAAAACACAAATAGACAAATATGACAAGTGACCTTCCGCAAAATATCGTCAGCTCAAAACTTCAAGAAATACATGAAAATAAATCACTACAAATACTGATATAAAGGAAAGGAACATGAATTTACATTAACTATATAAATGAAAGTACATCAATATGCCTCTAGGCTTCGTTACTCATCTCCTCATTCTGGCATAGTCTCCCCATTATAATAAAGAAGGAATCAAAATAGCATGAAGCCCTCAAATTTGAATCGCAATGGAAACATAGAATCTTTAAATATCACTCTTCAAAACTTTGGCTATCCAAAAATAGCCTCACCCTCTAAGATGGCCTAGTATAAATAGAAAGAAGAGGACTCCTAGGAGGGTGAATGTAGATTCTTAGGACAAAAAGAAGTTAGAGAATATTCTCAATAATGATTCCTAGCCAACTCGAATAGATATTATATGATGATGAGTTGAACTAATCTCCTAGGAATCACATGTCTCTAGAACAAGTTCCACAACTGCACGTAGAAAATAGTGAAATCTTGGTTATAACCCCAAAAACAGTCTATTCTCTATGTGGTTGGAAGGTTCCAACCACACACACAAGCCAAGCTCTGTGCAGTTGTGAAATAACACTGGGAAAAAGAGTGGTCAAGACCCAAAAAAAGGTCAACAACATAATGCCTCATAGGTACTAACCCTAGGGAGAAAAATAGGATGATAACAATAACGCTCTGTGATAGGCAAATACATGACAGAGAAGGGTGTTATAATTCTCTGGAAGTCATAGTAGGAGCGTATTTCGACAGTTTCACTCATAAAAAGGGGAAATATAGGTTAAGGGAAGGGCTGAGAACAAAAGCATTAGATGTGAGCAAGTAGAATGAAAAGAATTCAAGATGAAAAGAACATATAGAAGAAGAGAGATCGAGATATCCAGGATCTAGGAGATTAAAACCAGGAATCAAAGGATGATACCCAACAGAGTCACCAATTATACTCTAGGCATTAATGCATGGGTAGATGGACTGAAAACCCTCTTAGGTTTCTTGGAACCTAAGGCAGACATATCAAGGTATATGAAGTTGTTCAAGAAAAAGACATTCAAACATGCCAATGTTAGACAAGAGTTGACAAATAGAGGGTGAATGGTTGCCTGGTTATTCTTGAATAGTTCTACTGGAGCAGTCAATGTGGTAGAGAAGGAACCCTCATCCAACTCCAAGGATGAGACCCACACACAAGACAAGCAAAAATTGATTCACACAACATATATAAACCTTAAAATTTCAATATGCTAACATATAACAACATATAAAATTTGAATGCATTAACAATAAATCGTTAATCTGTATCATGGAAGCATAAACATATAAAAAGGTGAGCATTAGACCATGAAGTAGACAAAACAATGGTAGATATATATTATTAATCAATGAAGGAAGATTACAACCATAAGGTGTTGCAACAAGCCTTCCTCCGGCTCTTAGCTCCTCAACCTCTCTCTCAACAATATCTCGAAAGCATGAAAATGCATGAATTATAATCCATAATAGAATGGCCTAGCCTCCAATATATAGGCAATGGGAGGCTCAACTTTTGCCAATTTATTCACTGTTCACTTTGGGAAAAATCCAAAAGGTTGGAGGATGTTTCCTCTTCTTTATTGATCTTTCCCTGTGTAGTAGTCTTTGTTAGGATAGGAAACTTACAAAGACAAGTTTGGGGCGATCCCTTCTAGATTTGTAGAGTCAAATTTAAGTAAATGACAGAGTCACAATGATTTAACTCATGATTTTACTTCGGGAAGGCGACCTTAGTTAAGGAAAAAAACATGCTTTTCTAGGTTAATGTGGTCTACTAGTTGTTGGACCACATTAGAACACTTATTTCCAGTTTATGGGGTGCATTAACATGGAAAATAGGCTTGTAAATTAGGGTTTTACTTCAGTCCAAGTTGGTCTTCTCCTTTGATTTGATGAGGAGGTATTTTCCAATGTAACATGGGGCTTAAAGGTACTTGTTGTGATTGCTAAATCATCTGCAAGTTGATTATCTTCCCTTCCCACAACTGTAATGTTAAAGGAATCAAAATAATTCTCAATAATGTCTCATACAACATTTTGATATGATATCATTCAAGGATGTTTGGTAGTGTAGAGATTTATTACTTGCAAGACTACTAAATCTGAATCCCTAAATGCTGCAAAATTTTTTACTTCCTATTTTACAGGTTGTTTTCAGTCCTAGAATTAATGTTGTGTATTCAAAAACATTGTTGGTGGCATAGAATTCTAGTTTATAGGAGAGTGAAATGTTTTGTCCCGTAGGTGGTACTAAAATCACTCCCACACCTTTCCCTTCTTGGGAACATGCTAAATCGAAGAACAATTTCCATACCAAATCCAGTTTATATGTTTGTTCCTATTCATCGAGGGTGGATTTTGTCTCGATTGTAAATTTAGGGCTGATTGATATGCTATAACATCGCATCTATTATTCTGCAACATAGACCAGTATGTTCTTGGAATTCTTCGAATCATTGATTATGTATACGAGTTTAGCCTCTTTTTAGAGTATGTGTTCTTTCCCCCCAAATATATGTATAGTAATGTATGATAGGTCCATTTGGAGGGTTCCCCCCAATTTCCCAGCCCATAATATTGATAGGAGCATGTTGTCTGAGGCTGAGATATCAGCCACTACTATATCCATGACTAAACTCTTGTTTGGTATTTTGGTGAGGGAAACTACTAAATCCTTGATGAGTCTAAGATATTTTACTCTCCTGGAATTGAAAGAGTAAAGGTCATGGTGCAACTGGGTAATGTCTATTCCTAATTCTACCATGACAGACTTGGGAATGAGGTTATGAGATGCCCATGAATATAACATAGGTTTGTGCAGAAATTTATTGTGAACATTTATAGTAATGTAAGAAGGAGGACTATCGTCATCTTGTTCCTCCACTTGAGGCCCACAATTTTCATGAGGGCAGTCTTCTTGGATGTTCAAATTGTCGTTGTAGGTGATTTTTTTTGGGTGGGGTCATGATTTTCTGTATTCAAAGTTGGTAGGTTGGTTTTTTTTCTAATTCTAATAAAGGAATAGGGACTTTGATCTTTATCAGTTCTTGCTCAATGTTTAAAATAGGGAATAAGTTTTTCTCTGCTTCAATTGGTTGAATCTGTGGTGGTGGAGGAACGAAATCCTTAGATACTTCAAGTTCTCGTGTAGAGGTTGGGTTTTGATCTTAAGTATTCTTTCTCTTCCTAATTGGGATTTATTACAGTCTCCTTGAGGGTTTGGGAGGTGGGAGACAGTTAGTTTGAGTGGGTTTAGGGTCAGGTGACAACACTACAAGTTTGTTTGGCTTGTTTTGTTGACTCATACCAATGGGTCTTCCTGCCTTGGGTCGCAGTTCATAAGTCCTTCTGATTTCTACCATAACATTCTATAATTTTCTTATATTGAGATGGTGGGATTTTTTTTTCCTTCTACCCTTCACATTCACATGGTATATTATTTTCATGTGTCACAAGGGCATGTTTGTAGTCGTCTTTAGTAATGTAGAAAGTGGGACTTTGATATCCTACCCAATTTATGTCTTCATCCTACATATATTCATCGGGATATTCATCAGTTTGAAAGTTAAGATCCCTCCTTATGGGGGGTTGTATAGGTTGTTCCTTATGTCTTCTATCCCTATTCATTTTTTATGGATGGAATGGCTTATGCAAGAAAGGGGGGTTATGAGGGGGTTGATTAGTATTCTTGCTCGACCCTTTAGCTTTGAGCTTGGAAATTTTGTTCAATAGGTTCCTGATCAATTGACTCCTCTCTTTGATATTTTCTTCAGATGGGTCCTTCTAATAAGTAGGATGGCCAAATTTATCTTTGGTTTTATTCCTTCCTTTGTCTCAGTTTCTTCCCTTACCCATTTCTGGATCATGGTTTTCATCTGTTGTATCCACCCTTTTCAGTTTTCATGTTGTGTTTAGATTTCCTTTTATCTCACCTGCATCAAATTGCATGTCAAATAATTTTTGGGGTCATCTTTCTCTGATCATAACAGAGAAAGATGGCTCGAAAGCAACTGCATAGTTCATCACGGTGGAAATGGGAGTAGTTTTTATCTCACTGGGTATTTTTTTGCAGAGCTTATTAAACCTCTTCGTGAACTCCTCTACATTTTTGGATGGCCTTACCTCTACTCACGAAAATTTTGTGAGGTAGTACTAGAATCCCTTCTTCTCACTACATTAGGCACATAATGTCCTTCCCAAATCATCCCAGGAGTGCAATGAGTTAGCAGGAAGAGTATGCAACCATTTTCATACATCTCCCTCTAGAGTTTGTACAAATAATCTCATTAATACATATTCATCCTCGACCATGAATTTGTTTTAATTTTAGTTAACAATGGTATGTTCTATTATTAGCACATTTTACTTAAATTTTTCTTTAGCAATCCAATGACAATTTCCAATTATTTCTAGTAGCAATCACATTAACCATTAATCACATTGATATTAAATGTAGATAGAAAATAAACAAAATGCAGAAGATAAGCCAAGATAAGAGAACACCAGATTTTCTGGATGCCAGGGAAAAAACCCAATGTGGGGAAAACCCTTTGATCAATTATTCTTCTTATTATATCAAAATTTCAACACAGAGAGAGAGAGAGAGTACAAAAGTAAAATTTACTTGCCCGATTCAAAATTAGATCATCCCTAAAAAAATTCCGCAGTTAACTGCAGTCAAACTTCAGCCCTAACTAGAAAGTCAGTGTCGGCCAAAACATAAAAAAATCTTCCTCAAAGCAACTCGATATTCCTTAGTCAAAATTGTCCTGATTAGGAGGTAAAATTCAGCCAAAAAAAACTTAGTCAAAATCGTTCAAAGGAGATAAAAAAACTGATGTAATTTTTCTGTGGTCAAAATTCAATCAACCATTAAGTCAACGCAGGTCAAACATCCCATAATTTCTCATTTTTTGTGCCAGAGATTTTCCCTAGAAAAATTGAAATTTGAAACCAAATTCACAGTTAAACTCAATAAGCAAGTCCTCGATAAAGCTGGTCAAATCTGTCCCATAACTCTGAAATTTCAGCCTGCAATTCTATCCAGAAAAATCGTCCTCCTTGCCACACGTGTGAGAGCGAGAGAAGTTTCCTGATAGTTGTACAAACCAATCATATGAAGAGAGAGAAGAATGTGTCAGTGATGATGATGCAAAATGAGGTGTGAGGTCACTTGTATTTATACAATTCGCCATGGGTGAAGAGACGCATCCATTTAGTTTCTTGAGCCTACATATTGATGTGGTCAACCTCAACAATTTTCACATGAGTGGACATAAATTAAAAATCACACCTCCACTTGTCCAAATGAGATGATATTTAGATCAATTTTGGTCCTCTCAAAAAGAGGAATTTAATGCAATAATCATCTCCATCAAATGAGTTGTCCAAACGTGGAATTTTTCCCTAGTTTCCAATTATAACACTCCCTCTCAACTACGGAGAATTCTACATGCCAATCCACTTGTCGTCATGTATCATGTCTTTCATCTCTTCTCTACTCTGCTCTGCTGAACCATGATGTAATAATGAAAAATAATTGATTGAGAGTGAGTCACAAGACCTTACCACTCTCCACTGACAAAATTAAATCCAGAGGTAGAACCTCAGTTGATCCCAGATCAAGTTGTTGAACACCATGCATCCTAGACATAGGGAGTACGACATTACAAAATGCTTCCATCAGTAGTGTTGTGGTCCCTATCCACTTTTTCCAACACATTGGCTAGATGAGAGGCATTTCCCATGAGTTGTGGAATACATGGGTAGGATGTATGTTGGGGCACCAAAAAGAGAAGGTGAACCACTCACCCTACATACACATGTCCACAATTGTAGGGGAAGGTGAACCACTTACTCTACACACATATCAACCATCATGGGGTATCACAAGGGAAGGTGAACCACTCACCCTATACATAGCACACCAATAGGGAAGGTGAAACAGTCACCCTATGGTCTCTCATAGCTCCAAGAAGTACCCCAAGCCCCCAGCAGATCCCATAGCTCAATTTCCAACTCAAGCGGGACCCTCATAGGAGGGTCTTTCCATGACTCCAAGAATTTCTTGGAAGTCTAAGAATTTGACCTTCCCTGAGGGATTCGTGAGAATGTCTACGATCTGATCATCAATCCTGATGTGTTGGAGCCTTATTTCTCCCCGTTTTACCATATCCCGGATAAATTGGTACCTGATATAAATATGCTTGGAGCAGTCATGGAACATTGGATTCTCTGAAAGGTAAATCCCACTTTGGTTATTGAAGAACATCATGGTGGTATCTAGCACATGCTCAAATAACTCACTAAATATAATCCTTAGCCAAACAGATTCAAAACAGGCCATACTAGTAGTAATGTATTCGACCTCGACGGTGCTTAAAGCAACCGATTTCTGCTTCCTGCTCATCTAAGATATTGAAGCAAATACTAATGAGAAGAAGCATCTAGATGTTCTCTTATGATCCACCACACTAACAACCCAGTCAAAATCAGTATATCGATGTAGCCTCAAATTACTGGCAATGTATTTCAAACCATAGTCGATTGTGCCGCGGAGATATCTTAAGAGATTCTTGGCAGCAATCCAATGTATGTGATGCAGCTCAACCACAAATTGACTCAATGTATTCACGACGAAGAACATGTCCATAAAGGAGTTTAAAAATAATATCGAGACCCCCACAAGTTGTCGATACTCAGAAGAATTTTCCAATTCGGTGACAGTAACACTTCCACATAACTTCTTGAAGTTGAGTTCCATCGAAGTCGACACATACTTGTATTCCACCATCCCAAACACTCAAATCAATATAAACACTCAAACAAATGAGAAATGCAGACTAAAACCTTCTTAATGAATTATAGGATTCGGGGAATGCCCTATTTCCTCCTATAAGTTCACTGTTGAGAGCTTAATCAACAAAGACATACAATTGCATTCAAAGAAGAGGGAATGCCTTAGACATCTAGGACTGCAATTATAGGGTAGTTTAACACAATAATTACAGTAAGGAACAGAGGATATGATTGAAACAGACCTCTCTGCCAAACTACAAGCATTAATAATCAAAGGGAGATTTCAGATACAACATTCAGTGGAAAAGAAAGAGGGAACGCCTAAATAGTCTTTAGCGCAACCGAATTAACCATTTCTGAAATAAACAAACTGAATATTCAAGAGAGATACTACACTACCATGTCATGTTCAGTAGCAGAAAACATATAAACAGTGAAGGATAAACATGTCAGAGGTGCTTCTAAGATACATTTCTCTGCCTAAACTTTTTATCCTATTGTAAGTCAAAGCATAATGGAACAAAGTGATAAACAGGAAACAACATCAACAATAAGAGATTACTTCACCAAAACCAGGCTCAGGGATCCAATGGTCCAGCCTCCTTCATTCAACAGAGAAAACAAAGACTTCCACACTCCTTCAGAACACCAATGCTTCTTCAAAGCAACAATCTATGTATTACATTTGAAATCACCAAATGCCAACCTTTTACAATGAGACTTCAAAGAGTCTTTATAGGAAAAATGAGGAAAAGTAGGTAAAGAAGGTTTTAATGATCATCAAAGGTAGGAGAGGGCATTCGAATGCCCCATTCTGAGTCATAAACATAACATTAAATCCCAGACAGACTTGGTGACTTTGTTGCTTGTTGAGGTCCCTTTGACATGAAAAAAACACCCTACAGAGTGTCCTTTGGGAGGAAATACTATCTGCAGTGGTATTGCTATCTCCTCTGGAGTGAGTTAAGTGGAAGAATGGGCTTATAGGACTCCCATACTTCTAAATAACTGCTTCTGACAGTTTATAGTAGCTTCTTTGGTCTAATAACTGCTTGGCAGGCCTTTGAGCATGGAGATGGGCTATGTCTGTGTCAGTCAAAATTCTGCACTAATAACTGCTTTGTCTCTTTGTACTACTTCAAACTATTTAGCTTTGATTATGCTTTATCTTTGCTTATTTCTCGAACTACTTCTGTATTGATGCCCTCGAAGGTTTTATTAATCTTCTATGCCTTGTCTTTTGCCACTGGATATGCAAACCTCATCTTTTTGAGAGTTCTGTGTACAGGTGGAGGGTTTCACTGAGCTAGAGGGTCACTGAGGGTTCATGGATCTGATCCATTGATTGAAACGGCCTCGCCTTCTGCTTTGGTTCCCTTTGACATTGATTCTTGGCCCTGAGATAATTATCAGAGCCTCTATGTCACCTCTAGTAACTGTGGAAAAAATTGCTAACAGAGTTACTCCTTTAAATCTGCAAACACACAAAAATTCGTTATGAAATCTTGTGGGCTTGGTTTAGACTGCTTGCAGAGGCTCTGGGGTGGCGGAGGAGCAGTGAGGAGGTGGTACCTACAGCGGAAAAATGGAAGAAACCCTGGCAGAGCTGCTGACCAGGTCCGATGGAGGTCTGAGTGCGAAAGGGGACGTGGGTCGTTAGATCAGGACGATCTACGGTGGAGATCTCTCGATGAGTGTTTCGGGAGAGAGATGGGAGGCAAACGAATTGAGATGGCGATATAACATGGACCATGCGATCTCAGAGATCGATGGCTAGGATTAATCGAGGGAGACATTGTGGAGGGTAGCGGTATGGCGAAAAACCGAGAATGGTTTTCGCGTAGCAAAATGGGGGGAGGCGGTAATTTGCATTTGGAACGCGATTCCATAGAGCGATCGAAACGTGGCTTTAAAAAACCACTTTTATCGCGGGGAAGTAGCGCACTGTGGGAAGGGGCAAAAAATTGTGCGAAATGCAATGCTGGCCATCAGATGATGGGCGGCAGATTGCGGAGTTAGCGCGATGGGATGTAAGATGCATGAGGTATGGATGTGGGGTCTATGATGACGTCAACTGTTTTGTCGCGTAGTGGACAGGTTCAATGGGTTATCGGGTTAAGTCCTAATCGTTGGATCATTCGATCGGACGATAGAGATCGAAAGGAGGATGTGGATGGTAAAAGGATGGGCGGACGGGAGAAAAACACGACCGCCGTTGATCTTCTCAGATCAACAATCACGATCTGCCCTGAGATGGAAGGTCGGGAAATAGAAAACACAAAGAAGAATAGGTTTAGCACGGGGAGGGTTCATGTTCTTAGCGCCCGGTTGCGAGACTGGGGCATGTGGAGGAAGGGGCTAAAGGAAATAAGCCCTCGGGGGCTTAAATGCCTTATAGTGCAAAAGATCATTTTTAGGCTTAAAACAGGGATTTTAAAGCCAAAATGAGGGTTCCGATAAGTTAATATGCATGGATTTAAACCAAATAAACGGGAGATATAAGGTTTAAAAGAGGTTTAAGGTGATTTACAGGTTAAATGAAGGTGTTTTTGAGGGATTTTGTGAGGGAAACAAGGATGAAAATGGAGATTTTGTGGGAGTGAAATGGAGAGGTGAATCGTGAAAAACAGAGTTTTATAAGCAGTTTTCTCTTGGTGAACAGCAGGTCCTTGAGGGCTTATAGTGAAACAACAGTGAATATTAATTCAAAGGATAGAGAATCATCATACGACTTCAAAGATGATGGATTTTCAAAGGAAATATATCTCTTGAAGGCTTGGAAACAACTTTAGCCACCACTAGGTATATTAGAATTTATAGGTGGCTAACAGTGGCTCCACTTGGGGAGGACAGCTTGCCCTTTAGGTGTCCAAAACCTCAGTAATCTCTGGATTTAACAAACTAGTGCCATTCCATTGGGCAGAATTCTTCATTTGACAACTTTTCACTGTCCTGCAGCAAGAAATCCATTTGAACAACAATTCTACCTACCCCAAACTATTTTTCCTAGCATTATTTTCTTCTTTAAGTGCACTTGGACTGGCAAACTCTTTTTCCAACATTTTATTTTTCAAACAGAAAAATAAACCTATCTAATGCTACCCTTATTTCTCCATGAGTTCAGATTAAGCAGTTGAACTCATAAGTTTCTCTACCTAACTATTATCTATCAAGATTAGACTGTCTGACAGATTTTCATTCTCTATATTCTAAAACAGAAATTGAAACACAATTAAACTAGGATTAGACTATCTGATTTGCTATGGGTCCATGGCATAAAGACAAGCTGCACATGAACTGAAACTTGTAGAAATTCAAAACCAAAATTTTGAAAGTTGAAGATCTAAAATTCAGAACGTTCTTCCTTCTCATTGTGACTCAGATTTTGAGCTTTTTAGAGTCACCCCTTTTTTTCTTTCAGCTCTAGTTTGATCTTGTTAGAGCTGTTTTCTTTTTCTTTGTTGGTTCAAGTTTTTAGCATGTTAGAACCAGTTCTCTTTCTTCTATCCTAATCTGTTCTACTGATAAGCCAAGATTAAACAGTTTGGCAGATATTTTTCACTATCCTATTAGAAGTAAATTGAAATCTGCCCAATCATGATTAGGTTGTATGATTGGACAATAGTACTCCTTTAGAGTAGTGGAATTTGAGCTTGCACACTTTCGGATTTTTATCTCTCTTTTTGGTATGGGGTTGTACATTTCGTGTTTTATCTGCCCACTTTTCATTTTCTCTTGTTTTTGTATTTTTCTCATTTTTCTTCTACAAAGGAATAAACAAAAAGACTAACTAGATGCTCAAAATCTGAGCTTTATTGACATTCCTACCTACCCTAATCTAACTTGGAATATTTACATGTTTAGTTGATGAACTCTCTTTTCCAGTACAACCAATCCAGTAAATGATTCCATGATTGGTCCTTCTTCATCTCTTTGGGTAGGCTGGACAAACATGGCCACTCCCATTCCTTTTGTTTCTTAGCAGCAGTGCTAAATAATCTTCTTGCCTTTGGTAATATACTACTTCTAACAACCTTTATACCTTCCTCAAATATCTTCAAGAAATGCGCATAGGGATCTTGATACAATGTCTGGTTATGAATATTTGGAAGATAGGTTTCAACCAAGATTTCCTTTTCCACTGGATCAAGGAAAATATTCTTTTGAGAAAGAAACTCTTCCTCATCTTCATTATTTTCTAAACCAGAGGACTCATCATATACTACAGTGTTGTCCTCTTGTAGCTCTGAGATATTCTGATTTGGTGGGCTGAGCTCTGTGAAAAGATCCATGTATTGTTGAGCAGGGGTCTGTTCCATTGCTTCCTCTTTTTCAAGAGAAGGCTCCTTGGTTTCAACCTGCTCAAAAATTTCTTCATTGTTTTCTTCTTCACCGTTTGAGATGAAAGGCTGCTAATTTCCAAACACATGGAAACTATTACTGATGATTTGAGATAAAGCAGAGTGAAGATTCAATGAATCTTCACCTGCGACTAGAATTTCATAACTTTCCTCATCAGTATCATAAATAGCCTGCATGGGCTGATTACTTTCTTGAAGTCGATGGAACTGATCTTCCTTCCACAAATCTACTAATGATGGCCCTGCAAGATCAATTTTTGTTTGGAGAACATCATCATCAGATAGATCAAAATTAGGAAAATCATTAAAGTAAGTAATGCTACCAATCAAACATACTGGATTATCAGCAGGTCTTTCTTTATTTTGATTTACAAGGGAGCTTTCTAAATCTATACCACAAAGCTCAGTGGATGAATGGGCAAGAGTGTTTGTTTTATAAAAGATTTCAGAGGCAGGCTGCTTGTTTAATATTTTATCAATTTCTTCTTCTGTCAAAAGAGGGATTTCTTTTTCAGCATGGACAGAAGAACAACAGTCCTCTTTCTCTTGTGTTAACTAGTTTTGAGGCCTGATGTCTTCTTGAGCCTCTTCTAGGGGATCTTCACTTGTGCTTGCAGGGAAAATTTGAGGGTTTTCTACTGTTTCCTGATCTTTTTCTGTTTCAAACAACTCCTCATGATTATGATGACACTCAGTTAGAATACAAGGTTCGTGAGTTGTTTTTTCTACATTATCAGGATGCCAATCTTATTGTGTAATCTGAAATGGGTTATAATCTAGAGGGGGAGTTCCTATATGTGTTGGTTCTCCTTCCACATCAGATTCTGTGTTTTCTAAGTGGCTACTTGTTTCCTCAAAGCACTGCTCACTATAAGTATTTGCAATTTGGTCATGAAGTTCTCTTAATAGCATAGTACAAGATATAGGTAGGCAATCAGGAATTTCTTGACAACCTTCCTCATCATCTTCTATAAAGTCTTGATCATCATACATGTCTTTCTCATTGTCTAGGTCTTGTAGAGGTTGAGTTTGTTCTTGATATGGAAAAAGCGTGGGCTACTCTAGATCATCAATATTTAAATTAGCCTCATACCTCTCCATTATTTTTCCAAACATGTACAACATTCTTTCCATCTTGGTCAATAGTTTTTCTTCTAGGTCTACATTTGAATCCATGTTGGTAAATCAGAAAAGAGGTCACTGAATCTTTTAAACCAGTTCAGAGTCTTCTACCAGTGGATTCATTTGGTCTTTTGGGAGTTGTGGAGTCGCCAGGTGGAGGTTTTCAAAAAATTTGAGATGAGTTGATGTCCACCATCAGCAATTGAATACCAATCTAAGGAGGTTTGTGGGTCTTCTGAGCTCTTAAGGATGTATAAGATGAAATTCATTCAGAAAGTCCCATCGTGATTGCCATTATTTTGGTGTTAGCGGTGGGATAAGTCCATAGGGTGTTCTTTTAATACAGGGAATTCTGAATGTTCAGAGATGTGTATGTTTAGTACTTCTTTCAGAATGTCCCACCATGATCGCCATTATGTTGGGATCTTGTGATTTGGAAGATTAGCATGCCAAGTGACAAGGAAACATGAAAACCAAGCTTTAGAGCTCTAGGATCTAGCCCTCTTAGTCTCAGAGAGGGATCTATCGATATTTTTCTAAGGATGTGTCTTGAATGGTTTAGAAGTTGATTTTAGGCTAGTTATGAAGTGAAGTTTTGTTTGGTTGGACATATATGTTTCATGCAGTATAGATAGAGCATGGGAATCTACAAGCCATTGGGCAATGGAGTCATGTGAAAGTCCAAATAGTTCTCATTGAGAAGGAAGGGAAACCAAAGGGAAAATCTAACTTGGTCAAGGATCTGTTGAATAATATAGGTGAAATGGGATGAACATTAAGGACTAAGAGTGAAAAACAAACTAAAGCCTTTCACAATGGCTTAAAATATTCAGGGAACGCCCTATTTCCTCCAGTAAGCTCACTGCTTTGGACTCAATCAATATAAACACTCAAAGAAAAGGATAAATGCAAACTAAAACCTTCTTAATGAATTATAGGATTCGTGGAACGCCCTATTTCATCCTATAAGTTCATTGTTGAGAGCTTAATCAACAAAGACATACAATTGCATTCAAAGAAGAGGGAATGCCTTAGACATCTAGGACTGCAATTATAGGGTCCTTTAACACAATAATTACAGTAAGGAACAAAGTGTATGATTGAAACAGACCTCTCTATCAAACTGCAAGCATTAATAATCAAAGGGAGATTTCAGATACAACATTTAGTGGCAAAGATAGAGGGAACGCCTAAATAGTCTTTAGCGCAACCGAGTTAACCATTTCTGAAATAAACAAACTGAATATTCAAGAGAGCTACTATACTACCCTGTCATGTTCAGTAGCAGAAAACATATAAACAATGAAGGATAAACAGGTTAGAGGTGCTTCTAAGATACATTTCTCTGCCTAAATTTTTTATCCTACTGTAAGTCAAAGCATAATGGAACAAAGTGATAAACGGGAGACAACATCAACAATAAGAGATTACTTCACCAAAACCAAGCTCAAGGATCCAATGGTCCAGCCTCCTTCATTCAACAGAGAAAATAAAGACTTCCACACTCCTTTAGAACACCAATGTTTCTTCAAAGCATAAATCTATGTATTACTTTTGAAATCACCAAATGCCAACCTTTTACAATGATACTTCAAAGAGTCTTTATAGGAAAAATGAGGAAAAGTAGGTAAATAAGGTTTTAATGATCATCAGAGGTAGGAGAGGGCATTCGAATGCCCCATTCTGAGTCATAAACATAACATTAAATCCCAGACAGACTTGGTGACCTCGTTGCTTATTGAGGTCCCTTTGACATGATAGAAAACACCCTACAGAGTGTCCTTTGGGAGGAAATACTATCTGCAGTGGTACTGCTATCTGCTCTAGAGTGATTTAAGTGGAAGAATGGGCTTAGAGGACTCCCATACTTCTAAATAACTGCTTTTGACAGTTTGTAGTAGCTTCTTTGGTGTAATAACTGCTTGGCAGGCCTTTGAGCATGGAGATGGGCTATGTCTGTGTTAGTGAACATTCTGCACTAATAACTGCTCAGTCTCTTTGTACTTCAAACTGTTTAGCTTTTCTTATGCTTTATCTTTGTTAATTTCTGGAACTTCTTCCGTACTAATGCCCTCGAAGGTTTTATTAATCTTCTATGCCTTGTCTTTTTCCACTGGATATGCGATCCTCATCTTTCTAAGTGTTTTTTGTACAGGTGGAGGGTTTCGCTGAGTTGGAGAGTCACTGAGGGTTCATGGATCTGATCCATTGATTGACACGACCTCACCTTCTACTTTGGTTCCCTTTGACGTTGATTCTTGGCCCTGAGATAATTATCGGAGCCTCTATGTCACCTCTAGTGACTGTGGAAAAAAATGCTAATAGAGTTATTCCTTTAAACCTGCAAACACACAAAAACTCGTTATGAAATCCTGCGAGCTTGGTTTAGACTACTTACAGAGGCTCTGGGGTGGCGAAGGAGTAGTGAGGAGGTGGTGCCTACAGTGGAAAAATGGAAGAAACCCTGGCAGAGCAGCTGACCAAGTCCGATGGAGGTCTGAGTGCGAAAGGGGACGTGAGCCGTTAGATCAGGATGATCTACGGTGGAGATCTCTCGATGAGTGTTTCGAGAGAGAGATGGGAGGCAAACGAATTGAGATGGCGATATAACATGGACCGTGCAATCTTAGAGATCGACGGCTAGGATTAATCGGGGGCGACGTTGTGGAGGGTAGTAGTATGGCGAAAAACCGGGAATGGTATTCGAGTAGAAAAACGGGGGGAGGCGGTAATTTGCGTTTGGAACACGATTCCATAGAGTGATCAACACGTGGCTTTTGAAAACCACTTTTATCGCGTAGAAGTAGCACACTGTGGGAAGGGGCAAAAAATTGCGTGAAATGCAATGCTGGCTGTCGGATGATGGGCGGCAGATCCGACGACGCGAAGTGAGCGCGATGGGATGTAAGATGCACGAGGTATGGATGTGGGGTCTATGATGACGTCAATTTTTTTTTTCACGTAGTGGACAGGTTCAATGGGTTATCGGGTTAAGTCTTGATCGTTGGATCATTCGATCGCACGACGGAGATCGAAAGGAGGATGTGGATGGTAAAAGGATGGGTGGACGGGGGAAAAACCCTACCGCCGTTGATCTTCTCAGATCAATGGTCACGATCTGCCCTGAGATGGAAGGTCAGGAAATGAGAAACAAAAAGAAGAATAGGTTTAGCATGGGGAGGGTTGAGGTTCTTAGCGCCAAGTTGTGGGACTGGGGCATGTGGAGGAAAGTGCTAAAGGAAATAAGCCCTCGGGGGCTTAAATGGATTATAGTGCAAAAGATCATTTTTAGGCTTTAAAAAGGGATTTTAAAGCCAAAATGACGGTTCCGATAGGTTAATATGCATGGATTTAAACCAAATAAATGGGAGATATAAGGTTTAAAAGAGGGTTAAGGTGATTTAGAGGTTAAATGAGGGTGTTTTTGAGGGATTTTGTGAGGGAAACAAGGATGAAAATGGAGATTTTGTGGGAGTAAAATGGAGAGGTGAATGGTGAGAAATGGAGTATAAGCAGTTTTCTCTTGGTGAACAGCAGGTCCTTAAGGGCTTATAGTGAAACAACAGTGAAGATTAATTCAAAGGATAAAGAATCATCATACGACTTCAAAGATGATGGATTTTCAAAGGAAATATATCTCTTGAAGTCTTGGAAACAATTTTAGCCACCACTAGGTATATCAGAATTTATAGGTGGCTAACACATACTTCAGGATCTTTGGTTCATCAATTTTATTTCATGTTTCCAAGAATGCAAGGAAAAAGCTAGAGATGACAACTGAGTTGGGCATATTTGTGGGGTGCACTAATACACCTCACAACTATCAGGTGTACCTGCCATCTCACAATATGACAATTGTTCGTAGAGATGTAAATTTCGATGAAGAGAAGGCCATGAGATGCTCCCTTGAGAGGGAGCTTCAGTTGCATGCAAATGAGGAGATTTTGGCTCCAAAGGAAGAACCTTAGGATGTTTTGGAGCAGCCATAAGCATAGGAGCAAAGAGTGGAGGCACCCACTCATGTAGAGACATCTACAAAAGGAAGGAAGCACAACATGGAAGTTGACATATTATAGCCTTGAGCAATGAACTTGGCCTTGAATTTTTCAACACTCCCATCAGCTCCATGTTTGATTTTTTAAATCCTTTTAGAAGTGACCAGAAATTTGTCCTTGGGTCTAGGAACCACATCCCAAACATCATTCTTCATGATTGATTCATACTCCTCATTCGTCACATCCTTCCATACTTGATGTTTCACAGATTATTTGAATGTACATGGCTCAGATTGAACAATGGTACTCATAGCAGCTAAGTACCTTTGTTACCTATTCGACTTATTTCTTTCAAGAAATTTCCCCTTGGAGCAATATGTCTTTCAACATCTTCGAGAGAGACTTTGAGTCATACAGGTATTTTCCTTGAGGTAGAGGGATCACCAGGAGGTGGATCAATGGGATCCATAGGGGATTTAACATTGGGCATCATTGCATCTGTTAAAGATACATCCTGCTTTCCTACATCATCATCATTGCCCTTCCTCAGGATAGGAAGATATCTAACTTTCCCAAGTGAAGAATATTCATCGAAAGTGATATCATGGCTTATTTACACTTCTCTTTGACCAAGCACATATATTCTATATTCCTTCGAAGTTTCATTGTAGCTCACAAATGTTCCTTTCTTCCCAAATGCTTCTAATTTTTTTCTTTTCTCTTTAGGTGCATGAAAATACATGGGACAATGAAATATTCTAAAATAAGAAACATCAGGTTTCTTACCAGTGAAAAATTCTTCGGGTGTCTTGAAGTCCAATGCTTAATATGGGCACCTATTTTTAACATATACAACAATGTTGGCAGCTTCTCCCCATAAGAACTTTGGTAGTCCATGGTCATGAAGCATGACATGGGTAGCTTCCATGATTTTTCGATTATTCCTTTCAGAAAGTCCATTTTTCTCAGGAGTATATGGAGTAGTGGTCTCCCTCTTAATGCCATCCTATCTTCAATAGTCATTAAATTTATTTGGTTCATATTTGGTCACATTATCGGTCCTCAATATTTTTATCTTCTTCCCTATTTTATTTTCAACTAAGGATTTGAAAGAATGAAACCATTTTAACACTTTGTCCTTCTTCTTCAAGAAATAGATTCAGGTTTTGTGAGAGAAGTCGTCCAAAAAAATTGCATAGTATAAATATCATCCTAATGATGTTACAGGAAACATACTAGATATATCATAATGGAACAATTGAAGAATTTCAGTAGTTTGACTTTCACTTGAAGGGAATGGTCCCCTTGTATGTTTTCCAAATACAAAACCCTGACAAACACCTTCATGATCTATGTTTAATTCAGGCATACTTGTGACCATATTCCTTACATTAGGTAAGACTTTGTAATGAAGGTGAGAAATTATTCGGTGCCATAATTCAAATTGAAGAGAAGTATCGCAAGTCATAGCTCCCAAAGGAATTCCTCCAACCTGATAGATACCTTCAACCCTAAATCCAAGTGTAAATGCATCTTTCAGGTTTATTTTCCAAATATGTACCTTCCCATCAACAAATTCTACCTTGAGCCTTTATCTTCCATCACAAAAATAGATACCAAGTTCTTTTTCAAACCAGGTACATACAATACATCTTGTAGATGAAGGATTTTACCTTGATTTAAGTGAAGAGTGACAGTCCCTATCCCTTTCATGGGGTAGGTGGAATTGCCTCCAAGTATCATCTCCAAATTAGTCTTCTTTTCAATCAAATTAGAGAGGGCATCCTTGTACCTAGTGAAGTTCCTTGAGGCACCACTATCAATCAACCAGCTATCCAAGGTGTCTGAAGGAGAGGAAATAGTGAGAGCGGAAATAAGATAAAATTAATTTTGTTTTTCTACAAGATTAGTTTCCTCATACCTAAAATTTCTCGTCCTTTTTGGGAGGTCGACCATTACCATATCGAGTAGCGGGAGCATTTCTCTTTCCTTTGTTGTTGAACCTATTGTTCCTTTGATTTTAATTTCCTTTGAAATTGTTGTGATTGTTGTTATTTTCGCCATCCTGCGGAGTATCCTTCTTATGAGGAAAGTCTCTAGCATAATGGCCAAACTTGTTACAATTGTAGCACCTTCCCTTTCTTCCTTCTTTGAATCCATGCTTGAATCCTTGACCTTGTCTCTTTGGACCAACATTATTCTTCCTCTTTTCATGGATAGAAAATGCAATGGGATCATTTCAATTTGAAGGCTTGTCTCTCTCCATCATCCTTATCTCTGCTTGAGTGCATCTAGTCAGTAATTTGTCAAAACCAGGAATCCTATCATTGTTAAGAATAATGGCGTTAAACACATCCCATGCTCTTGGGAGACCTTCAAGATAAATAATAGTGAGATTCATGTCAGAAAATACTTCTCCAATAGTTATAATATCATTCTTGATTTCGGTAATCCTGATGAAGTAGGATCAGATAGACTTTCATCTATCCATCTTGATGTCCTTCATCTTGTTCTTGAGAAAGAGGATTCGATTTGCATTTTTTGCTTTGAACATCCCAACCAACTTGTCATACATCTCCTTAAATGTTCCTAAATCATAAATGTAAGAAACCAATTTTTTTTTAATGGAGTCTCTGATAATTGTCTTGGATTTGACCTCAATTTTCTTATACTTTTTCTTAGTAGCAGTCCGTTCAATTGAAGGAGGCTCCACCACATTTCTACACATATTCCATAACATCATTCTCTTCCAAATTCAATTCCAAAGACATATTCCATGCATGATAGTCAGATTTATCATGAACTTATCCTCAGATTTGAAGTAAGATGTAGAAGTCATTAAGGCTTGTCCTTGTCCAACAAATCTTACTTTGTGATTGATTTTCTTTCTCTTGCTAGGGCTTTGTCTTCACCAGGGCTCTGATACCGTGTTAATTTTAGCTAAAAATGGTATGTTATGTTATCACTAGGCTGAAACAAGTTGGGTTGTGTCAACCGTGAAACTAGCATAACTATTTCAAACCAAATTTAACTCGAAGTTAGCCCTTCTAGTCTGAAAGGGCTATCTCAAATTACTTATAAATTCTATGTATAAAACTCAAAATATCAGATGGCTAACTCTGGACTTTTCATGTGATTATGCAGGTGAAAGGATGTGATGACAACCACCATTGGGCATGGAGTCAATTAATGAAATTCAATTACAAACACAATTGTGTTTATGGAAGCTGAGGCAATTTTGGCTTAAACATAAACTTTTACAGTAAAACACTACAAATGAAGAAAGTTGGAGCATCTAATCAGGAATTACAAGTAGTCAAATTTCTATGAAACTGATAACAATATACAAAATATGGAGATAAAAACATATAAGCCAAAGAGAATCTTAGGTTAAAAGACAGTATGTTGCAAATGTATATTAATTGAAGAAGAAAAGATTACAAGGGTGGTTCTCTCATAACATCCATCAACCCCTTCAAAGTGAAAAGTCCCACATATATAGAGTGAGGCCTCCATTATAATCATCTGCCACCTGGAATAGACTCCTTGATTTATCTAAGAGACATAATTTTAGTTGAACTAAAATACATGGTGCCTTTATAGGGGTATTTCTGTTTCAACGGAGTTTGAATACAAAAAGGAGTCTCCCATCATTTATGAACTCAACAATTTATGCTAATGACCCTTATCGAATATAACTAACTACTGATGTGTTGGATGGTTGATGTGCTGAGTTGGTGGCCACTTGGATGTTGAACTGTTGACCTTCTAAGCTGTCTCCCCAAGTCGAATTTCAAAATTTATGCAACAAATCTGGCTAGTAAAAATTATGTAAAATAGGCCTCAAAGATAAGTGTGTATTTTCCAAACCCTGATAGTTGTGTAAAAAAAGAGAGATGATTTTGTAGATGAGCTCATGTTGAACAAAAATATGCTTCATATTTCCAAAATTCCTTTCCATTTGGTCAGAAAGTGAGATTGAAGTTGACTACTAATACAGTCATTTCCATAACTTTCATAGCAAATACTCTGTTTTTATAACTAAATTTGCTACCAAATTTCTGTGTTTGACTATTTTCTAGAAAATACTTATCCTCCTTGAAATTTTTGATGTGGAAACCTTTGACCTATTTTTTATCCACTACCTTACTGTTTGATTGCCAAAAAAATGATCAAAAACTTAATTACGCAGGAAAAAACATAGTATAGGCAATTTGGTAGCAAATGCCAATAAACACATTTTTGCAAGTTATCTGATCTCATGAAAGATATAGGGTCTTATTTTATGTTTATAAGCTAAAAAAATTCTTTGAGCACTCCCATTGTTGAATTTTAAACTTGTCTTTTCCTCCATGGAAAGCTACAACAAATTCATAGCAAATATTCACCTTCAATATGGAGAGTTGCTACGAAACTGTCAACTTTCTGAGATTTTGTCTTTTCAAGATTTCTTTCACTTCTAGGTCATTTATAATAGCCTATACAAGCATGTATACTACCAAAAATATTTATTTTATAGAGCATAAGCAAAAATTTATGATATTACCATGTTCATGGAGTGCCATCAATTTCAGAAATAATCTTGAGACCCTTCTTCAAAAGCTCAGCTTGGATC
Source organism: Pinus albicaulis (assembly GCA_034641835.2). Lineage (NCBI taxonomy): Eukaryota > Viridiplantae > Streptophyta > Pinopsida > Pinales > Pinaceae > Pinus > Pinus albicaulis. The sequence goes on from CM076578.1 coordinate 432,972,441, forward strand.
ATTTCAATTTGTGTTTCTAAAGTCTGACTTCCCCCTCCAACCTTCTCCTGTCTGCTTGTAACCATATTTTCCTCTTACACAGGTGCTTCATCATTCTATGTAAATGCAGTGTTCTCTTTAACATTCTTCAAAATTCATCTGCAACCATGTTATAAAAGTCAAGTTTCTTTGATATATCCTCCTTCAATTCCTCAGAAAGTAATTTTGATTCTATCACCTCATTTCTAGCACCTCTTAATTGTTCTTGTAGAATCTCCACTTCACTTTTCTCTTGATACTCAAATATACATGTGATAAAATGTTCTATGCTTAGCACATTTTACTTCAATGTTCCTATAGCAGCCCACTGACAATTTCAAATTATTTCCAGTAGAAGTCACATTAACCATTAATCAGATTGACATCAAATGTAGATAGAACATAAAAAAAATGCAGAAGACAAGCCAAGACAAGAGAACACCGGATTTGGCGGATGCCAGGGAAAAACCTCTATGTGAGGAAAACCCTTTGATCAATTCTTATTATTATATCAAATTGACTTGCGCAATTCAAAGTTAAAACAACCTTGACATATTTTTCAGTCAACTGTAGTCAAATTTCAGCCCTAACCAGAAATTCAACACTGGTAAAAACAACAAAAATCTTCCTCAAAGAAGCTCAATCTTCCTTAGTTAAACTCGACCTGATCAGGAGTTCAAATTCAGCCCAAAACAACCTGGTCAAAGGAGAGAGAAAATAGTTGTAATTTTTATTTTTTTAAAATACAGTCAACCCTAAAGTCAAGACAGGTCAAACAACCCATAATTTCTCAGATTTTGTGCTCAGAGATACAACTTAGGAAAACCAAACTTTTGAGACAAAAATCGCAATCAAACTCGGTCAGCAAGTCTTCTGTCAATTTTGGTCAAACCTCTCAAAAAACTCTGAAATTTCAACCTGTAATTCTGCCCGGAAAAATTGTCCTCCTTGCCACATGTCTGTGTGAGAGAAGTTGCCTAATAGTTGTACGAACCAATCAGATGAAGAGAGAGAAGAATGTGTGAGTGATGATGATTCCAAATGAGGTATGAAGTCACTTATATTTATACAATTCATTATGGGTGAAGACACAAGTCCATTGGGCTTCTTGAGCCTACATGTTGATGTGGCCGACCTGAAGAATTTTCACATGAGTGGGCATAAATTCAAAATCACACTTCCACTTGTCCAAATGAGATGATATTTAGATCAATTTTTTCCCTCTCGAAAAGAGGAATTTAATGCATTCATAATATCCATCAAATGAGTTGTCCAAAGGTGGAATTTGGCCATAGTTTCCAATTTTAACAAGTTGTCAGTAAAATCTTGGAATGTGTTGATATGTTCTTCAACAGTCCCTCTCTTTTTTCCACTGCAGCTTTAAGTAATTTTCAAGCATGTCACGTAACACCTGAGGAAAATCTAATAGGTCATACCGTGTTGCCACCCAATCCAATGGTTGATTAGGTTTATTAGGTTGATTGGGGGATTGACCTTGTCCATGCATGATGTGTTATAAAATCATGTCCCTATCGGCAAATGAAATCAGAGTTCTTATTTTATTGATTGTTTGTGGAGTTTCCTTTTCGGGTTTGTGCCTAGGAATGAGTGACTGAGGATGCTCAAGTTCTATCTATGAAGGTGTGTTGTTTTATGAGTAAGCTTGGAGCACAACAGTTCAATGATTACTATTGCTAACAGTGGAGGTGGAGTACTAGTTACTCGATTTCCCGAGGATTCAACCAATAGGGATTTATTTCTTTAGTTTGAAGTGTATACGATATGCTTAGGACCAAATATGAAATGTATCAGAGCCTGATATGGATCACTCTAGTTATGTCTTCTTGATGAAGTTAGAGTGTAAATGTGTGTGGTAGGGGGAGAATGTTAAAATGACGTAAGTTTGATTAATAAGAAAATAACAGTAAGAAAAGTATGTACAATTTAACCATGTAAGTTTTTTGGTCATTGTCGTGTAAGGTAAGTAGGTTGAGTGGTATGACAAGAAGGATTTGGGTAGTGGAGGCGCCAGGTGGAATGCACAACAAATAATATCAGAATTTTTCCACCACAAAGATCTAAAATAGATGTAATCGTTCACAGGGAATGAATTCAAATCATCCCTAGAAATGACGCCATGAGATGTTGGTCCACTAGAGTCACACTACATTGTGTTTTAATGCAGATCCTGGGAACATCTAACTATGATTCTATTTGCTGCTATGTTTATGGAAATATTTTGTGTTTGATTTGTTAATGATCATGTTATCATTATGGATATACTCATTATGTTTGATAAAATATTGAATATAATATGTTGGCATGTGTTCTTCAACCTAATGATAGTCAAAAAGTGAGATGACTCTAACACAATCAAATAAAAGTGCGTATTTAATTTGTCTCTCTAAATCTATTTGGTAAATGACTATGTAATTCAAACTTGAAAATGGTTGATATAACAAAATTTCAGTTCACATTCAAGACACATGTATTTAAATTTACCCTTAAGTGTCGCAAGAAAAATAAATTACATGAAGAATTTCATCATAGCCATTGAATCCAAATCTTTATGCAAATATAATCTTCTTAGTATAAAATCGTGAATCGGTAAAAGTACCAAAATCAAAATCACAAGCAATCAAAGAAATCAATTCATCATTCACATCTAACATTCATTATATGTTCTTCAATACAATATGAAATATACATTAAAATATTTCAAATTTTGTTAATATTTGTTGTTAATTAAAAATTTATTTGGGAATCATGGTTGAGAGGAAAACACCAAACATTGATTTCTTTTGGTAGACTATATTTTCACTGATCCTGAGTAGGAGCATTCGTAACACTTTGGTTTGACATAAAAAAAAAAAATGTAAAATATGGATGAAATATGGAGAATCAAGCCTTACCCAATTTAATGGAGCAATCAATAATTCCTTTAAATTAGGTATAACCTAGTGGATGGTTGAGGAATTAAGAATTCAGCCATTAAAAACACAGAATTTTGAAATTAACCATTTTATTACAAAAACCTTGTAATAAATATCAAGAAAGTCTAGATACTCTTGAAACTAACTTGATAGATCTTGCAAAACTAAAACAAAGCATCATACTGATGCCAAAATTCATTTCAGCTAATAAGCTTCATACAAATTTACATAATTTTCATAACAGATCAGGTTCACAACTTAAAATTCAATGAAAAATGCATAAACTTGTATTTCATTAGTAGTAAACTTCAAAAAATAAGGTGGTATGGAAAATACATGATAAGAAAAAAAATAAACCTAAGAGTTACTTCACAATTATTCCCCAAGATTACCTCAATACCTCCCAACAATTCACCAAAAAATTTGGCAAGATTTCTTCCCCATTTTTACATTTTAAAATGAGGCCTATGCATAGGAACTCAAAACCTACTCTAAAAAACTAGTGGTATTATTAAAACCACTCAAAATGTGTTACAAAATTTCTAGTTGTATTATAACTAACTTCTTCTAGAAGTTTCTTGAAGGATCTGCTAGCTGTGAAATCATCCCCTCTAGATTTAGCTTCGGTGGCACTAATATCTCTCATGGTTGGACATTTCCATATTCCTCTCTCTTGGGTTCTGACTCGGTCAAGTGCTACATTACATCAGACATTATGGTTAATTGGTCATTTGTGCGGTTGATAGAGGTAGCAATAATGTTATTTCCCCAACTGGTGACATAAGTTGTTGAGGTCAAAGTTGATGTCACATCTCTATTTGAAGTAGTGTCTATGAGCTTTGTTCCTCCCTTTGCTGGAATCTTATTCAGCTCCAATGTAAACTCTCACTTAATGGAGGACTAGAACACTACTAGTATGTTGATACACTCTTCACTTGTTGGCACATCACCTAACCATGCATCTGTTATCTCCGTTTCCATAGTAATAATAAATTGGTAGTTAAATTTCCCTTGCCCTTTGAAAAAATCCTTTAGCATGAACAAAAGCTCGAAATGATCATTGCATAGGTTCACAATGCCTCTCTCTTATGAGGCATGATCCCCTCCTTCAAGGTCACTTTGAATTTCCTTAATATCCCTCAAACCATCTAAATGGATGCATGTTTACTTGATCATCAAAGAATGGTGGGAAATTCTTCTTTCCCAATTCTTCGCACTTCCATTTAAACTCTTCTATCTCTTTTTACATGTTCCGTATCTTTTCTTCCATCTTATCAACTCCCTTATGCTTCTTATCTATCTAACTTGCTTTGGATACCAAATGAGAGTGGTCAAAGTTTTCTTTCCTAGCCTCTTCTTCGGTCATATGATTAAGAAAAATTATGACCACTCTTGATTTTTGCAAGGTCTTCCCAATGTGTTGTCTAAGCATCTCAAATTTTATATAGGCCACCTCGAATATCTTGATTTTCTCGTGCACTAACTCCAAGTTCTCTAAGTGCTTATCTACTAGACCGGTGGTCTTTTCCCAAACAAGCTTCTTAGTAGTTTTGAATTATATTTTGTTAATATTCTCCCTCCCCTAAAGAAATTATTGAATTTATAATCTCCTAACATATAATTTCACTCGATGGTGTTATTCTTCCGTTGCTACCAATTTCTGCCTCAACCTTGGGGATGATGACTACATTCCTTCAAAATATTTTGGCATGGTCCACGAGTCCATCAGTTTGAATAAGCTATGGAAGAACTTTCTCAATTCAAGAGTTGACATATGAGGGCCTCGAGCACTGGTGCTTGTACCAAGGCAACATACTTCTTCACATTTTCCCTTGATGTCTGCACATACCATAGTAGAAGAGGAAGAAGCCATTGATATGTCATAATTAATGCCTCAGAGTGTGTAAATGACATGGTGCCACATGTTTTTGGTAGAATGAGAGAATATAATGACAAACATTTTTGTAACTCACGTCCAAAGGTGGTGCAACAATTTTCAAGAGTAAATTTCGGATTTCATGCCTTTAATGACATAATTCAGTAGGGATGGAGGTCATTCTAGCTTAATTTCATACTGGAGGAGTCTAATTCCCAAAACATGCAGGGTTTTTTAACTGCTAGAGAGGAATTTATCTTGAAAGGAAATATGCTTTTTCTTTACTAGGTGAAAATTGGGGTTTAAAATGATAGTGTTTGTTTAAATTTGTTACGTAAAATATTATGCAAGAGGAATTTTTAGACACATTTGAGTTGTGGCCCAAAACATGCAGGGTTTTTTAACTGCTAGAGAGGAATTTATCTTGAAAGGAAATATGCTTTTTCCTTACTAGGTGAAAATTGGGGTTTAAAATGATAGTGTTTGTTTAAATTTGTTCCGTAAAATATTATGCAAGAGGAATTTTTAGACACATTTGAGTTGTGGCTTGAATTTGCAGGGTTTACACTTGGATCTTTATTGAATCAGGAAAATTGGAGGTTGCAGGCGTGTCAAATGGTTTGTACGATGGTTTTCCAAAATGACCAACTATCTCGTTTTTATAACCATCTAGACCTTCCACATGTGTACATTTTCGTGGTGGGAAGGTTTGATGTCATCATGCTGATGTCAATGGAGTACGAGTCAACTATGTGGCATGTTGGCAAGGCATGATGACTCACTAGGCATGAAATAATTCATAGCAAGTGACTGAGCAATGGGTGGATATGACGTGGTAGACATGTGGGATTTTTGGTTGGCTTGAGGACCATGTGGTAGGCCGTCACATGGGTGGGTGAATTTTTTTGAAAACCAAAGATGCATGTGAGAATCCCTAAGGAACAACATGTGGCATCGACCACATGGCCTCTATGACATTATATTTCTTGTAAGTTTAAGGGGCAGAACAGCCCATACCATCGAGTGAGAGGAGCTCCTCGCCATCAAATTTTGGTGTAGTTTGAATTTGGGTGCATTCTGATGGTGGGACCAGACCACTTGGAGTATGAATATATGGGGCACGATCACATGTTATATGACAGGCGTGGAAGCAGAGTGTATAGAGGAACCACTTGAAGGCTAATAGGGGAAGGAAAAACGGTGATCACATAATCCGCGTACGTACGTGCCCATCGACGCCTGACACTCATACTTTGTAGTGCAACGTGGCTTAAGGGGGACGTGTCTGCATCGCAAGCAACTGTTGGTGCCCATGAATAACCTCATTTGGAGTTGGTTCTTTGGGTACTCACCGTTGGCCTTGAATTGTACATGGGTGTTGCATTTAACACCAACATATCCATTGGAAATAAGGAGTGGAAACAACTATCTGTGGCGATTTTTAATGCATGTATCTTTCTCCTATTTGCATCTCGACCGCCTGAATACTAGTGGTTAGCATAAAAAAGTAATGATCTCCCTCAATACATAAGAGTAAGAATTAGAATGGAATATTGAGATAATAAATGTATGTTGACCAAAAATGAATTCAAGTGGGAACAATGGTTTTTGGAGTCTAGTGAAATTGGGGAAATATACACAAAAGGGGCTTACACAGTGCTAGAAAGATGTAAAATTGGATACCTATCACCTTCGCCAACGAAAATTATTGCATGTCCCTATGCAAAAAATAGTTAGTTTGAGTTTGAGTAATAATAATGTCCATGGAGGTTACCAATGTTGTAATCATTTTTTGCAGCATAGTAGTGGACATTCCTTTGATTGCCTTTCTTCCATCAAGGAATTTCTTCCTTTTTGGTCATATTATAGTCTTTATAATACTTGGTAGAAGGAAGCTTATATATCTTCGCATAATGAAATTGAGGCAAACCCAAAGCTTTTGGCAACTCACTATACACTTAATATATTATTGCACCCTTTTGAGAAATACTACAAAATCATCAAGGTTGAAGGGATCTCTTTTGGGTGAAAACAAGAAATCGGGAAATACATTTTGACATAGAAAATTATGAATTTTTATGTTTCTTCAACTTCAACTACTAGAAATTCATATTTTTTTTCAGAAATTTTCTTTATAGTAAAAAACAAAATTTGTAGAGAATTGTATTTCCTCTGTAGTCATATGTTTTTAAAAAAAAATATGGACATATAATTAGAGAAATTTGGTGTTTATTGATTGCATATACTTGAAAATTTCACTCAAGTATAAAGAGTGACTTAACAAGCCACGATGGTTTCCATAGATGGTGATTCATTTTTAGAAAAAATATATATCATCACAATATACACAGATTGCACTAGAAGATGGAATATTCTGGAAGAATTTTTAGATTCAATCACTATGTTTTATCATTTAATAAAATAGGGTAAGACAAAAAATGGCGATTTTTCATCATATTTAGTGATCCATAATTTTTCTTTTTAATGTGAAAATCAATAAATCAGCTAAAAATATTGTTTTCAAGAGGACAACAAGTGGAATCTCCATGTGAATTTTCAAATGATTTTTTCTTTCGGTTTTGAAGTTATTGAATTTTCAATTCAGGTAATTTTCAAAACTCTCAAAATCTGTAGTGACAAAGTTTAGTATAAAATTAGTAATAAAAAACAATTCTTCATGAAAATGAATAAATATTAGATCATTATAAACTAGATCTAGAGATGAATGTAATGGAATCAAATGCGTCATCTAAATCTTAAATTTGTAGGGATTTGGCTTCTTAAATGGAATCTAAACTCGCGGTTGAGAGTTTTAAATCAAATCTAAAATCTCATATGAGAACCTAAACTCTTGTATGAGAATATAAACTCTCATAGGAGAATATAAACTTTCATACGAGAGTTTTAAATGCAATATAAATTCTCATACAAGAATATAAATTCTTATACAATAATCTATACTCTCATAAGAGAATTTTAAACGGAATCTAAACTCTCGATAGAGAGTTTTAAATACAATCTAAACTCTTAGTCTAGTGTTTGTGTTTGAGATTTTTTTTAACAAAACTTCTCAATAAAAAACTTATGAAACTCTCATCTGAAAATTTTTTTGTTCACTCCGAGAAACTCATAAAAACACTACGATTTATTCCTCCATACCAAAAAAAAATTCCCATTTTCATGTTTTCACCGTTTGTATATGTCCTCTGTGGCTTGTCCCCAACCTTCTACACACCTTGTTACAACATTTTTTGTTATTGCTTCAACATATTCCTTACAATGTTCAATTACCTCTTACGCTGTAATTCCAGCTATAATTTTGTATGTATAAGTGAGTTAACCCATCAACATCCCATGGTATATTATATTCCCCTACAATCCACAAATTACACTTAAAATTGTTTTCAACCACCTGATGGTAAATTGTCCAGTCAATGTAGTTATTCAAGAATGATGAAAAATATCACGATTAAACATCCCCTACAAAATGGTTGGGGTTCCATATTGGGTACTGATGTAGAAAAAATTTGTGTTGATAGAGCTTTCATAATAGATTATTCTCCTCATTGGTTCATGCATAAATAAGCCTCAACGATTGTTTTTGGAGAGGTGATTCCATAGGGTTTGGTGGTCATGAGATATTTTCCTTCCAACATGAAATACTTCTCTTTAATATACAGATTGTACACAAGATAAGGGACTCTATATATAGGTGTATCCTCCATTAACAACCCAAGCTAAATCTTCTCAACTTCTAGTTTATCCTCTTGTTTATGTATCTTGATATTATTTTCATCCTCTTCATCCATTCCACTCTTCAATTGCTACCATTTAGTCCTATGAATTTTCAACTACTCATCCCATCTGTCTCTAAGTTTTTTGACAATTGTTTGATGCTCCCTTATTGGCATTAACTTCTCCTCATAAGTAGCCAATATCCCATTATGACTATCTTCTTTGGATTTCTTTCGTTGTTTTAGGAGGTTTACCTGAACTTATTATTCTATCATCTCAACAAGATCTATCTAAAGAACAAATTATATAATCTGAGGTCTTTTTCGTTATGATTGGATAACCTCATCGAGGGTATATTTCTCATGTGGTTCTTATTACATTATTTCCTTTAACTTTGGAAGAGGTTCTATTATTTCCACGAAAAAAAAATCTTGCAACTTCAACAAGGAATTATAATCTTTCAAAGGGTATTATTTCCTTCAAACCACACTCCAATAGTTTGATTGTGGTTTAGACTTTTCTATTTTTATTTTCAAGTATTATATTGCTTCTAAGAAGAGAAGTATATAAAGGCATCGAGTAAAGAATACCTACAATTTTATTTTGCACCACAACCTTGAAGGTATTCTTTAGTTCTGGTTTGGTAACAACTTCTTATGATTATACTACTGTGTTGGGTGTTATAGCTTCTTATTCTTCTTCGACCTACTATTCCATGTAAACTTCTAGAGTTAGAGTATGGCCTGATTTTATATCTTTACTTTATATTTCTTGTGTAGCAACAAGGTTGTCTTGTATGTCTCCCCTTGTTGATTCTTATGTAGAAGCAAGGCCCTCAATCTCCATCCTAACTCTTTCTTTTGAGAGCCTTATTCTTCCCCCATCATCTATGTTTTTTCTTGTGGGACAACATGGATTTCTTCTTGGTGTGCTATATTAGGTTCTTCTTCCACCCTTGCTAGTTCTTTTGTGTTAATAAGGGTTTCTTCCTATTCTACTTGAGTCATATAAATTGGTCTCAACTCTCTGCTACATATTGTTATATTCCTTTTATGGTTTGTTACAAAACATTGTCATGACTAACTTCTTATCACTATAGAGTTGTAGCATGGTCTTCCTCTATAGTAAGAGTTGTAGAAACTTGAACCTCTTCCTCTATGATAATGGCAATGCGATATTCTCTTGCTTCAAGAGTGTCAATGACTTTTACCTCTAGATTTACAGTAGTTGCAACCTATGGAGATGTATTATTTTTATCCTTGGGAGTCGTGAAAGACTCAATATAGGTGAATTTGTAGTACCTACAACTTCTAGTCAGGTTGTACCAATTGTTTATTCAATTTCTACTCCTACTACATCACTCTAGACCTAGCCTGCCTTATGTAATGCATGATCAATCAATAGATTTAGGAGATTTTTATGTGAGAGGATGTCTTAAAACTATTGTTCCTTATATGTTCTAAGGACCTTGAGTGTTGTAAATATATTATCCCACAGTGGAATACACAATTGAAATACCTCTCCAACACAATGCATTAGGGGAATTTTCAGGTCTAAAATGGGTCTTCTATGGAAATTATAAAATAATAATGGAAATAATAAAAGAATATTTGATTACATCATCAAATTTTAAAGGGAAAAAATAAAAATTTAGTTTTTCAACTTGTATTTTCAACTTATCTCCCAAAGTTTTTAATCAAATTTAGAGTGGGAGTACTTGTTGGATGAAAAAATTAATTCCTCATCAAAGTTCTACCCATGTTTCATACTTTCGATGGACCTTGCTACACGAAAAATAAAAAATACATGAAAAACGTGATTGCAATCACGTTTTTCTAATGTATTTCTCATTTTTTCATGTAGCAGAGTCCATGGAAAGTATGCAACATGGATACTCCTTGGATGAGGAATTAAATTTTGCATCCAATGAGTACTCTCGCTCGAAATTTGAGTAAAAAATTTGGAAGATAAGTTGAAAATATGAGTTGAAAAAATAGTTTTATTATTTTATTATTTTTTAATCTTTTAACCCTTGTACTTAAAAAATGGTGAAACATCCCCCATGGTTGACATCATCATCTTCCTATTGATTTTTATAAAGTTTATTTTGGTTGCACATTTTTCTTAGGAGGCCTATTTTAGACCTCAAAATTCCCCTAATACAGTTATGTCTCCCTAAGGGTATGAAAATGATATCTGGTCAAATCATGCATGTTTGTTTACTAAAGCCTCACCGAGCTGAGGGAAATCTCTAGTTTTAGCCTTCTTTTATATTACCATCATTATCTGGTTTGAGGGAGACCTCTAACTTCAACTACAATGTTAATGTGCTCGATTGGATTGGTAATAGATACTAATAATACAATTATAATAGAAAATAGGGTTGATATGCATGGATGAACATCAGTTTCCATTTGTTTTATAAGCCCACTCATGCCATTCATTATTTAATAATTTCATAATTATATTGGGAAAATGTGAAAAGATAAATATGGATTTAGAAATAGAAAGTAGTTAATATTTGAAATTGGTTGATGTCTAAGTCACAAGTTTAGGAAAATAAAATTGATTAAAATTGAAGTTTGTCTAATATCATTCATGGAAAAATTTAGGTGACAAGGTTCTCAAATCACAAGTGAACATGAACAAGACAAACATGTACACATGTACACCAATAATTTCACAAAATGTGTTCAACATTCTATTGAAAATTGTTTCAAGTTCGTTATGAAATAATAGGAAATTCAAAGAGTTTCATAATAAATAAATAAATATATAAAAATTAAAACAATAAAACCCTAAAACCTAAAACCTACTCGCTTTAATAAAAAAAAATTCCAGGTTCCATGCAGTAACTGAATGTTGTCTACATTAATTGAAAGTTGTTTTTGAATATCAAACTTGACAACTAGAGAACAATACTAGTTAAGTTTTGGGAGGATGTAGGAGAACACTATTTTGCTTTTAATAATATTTTTCAATTCTATTTGTTTATCTCTATCTTAATTTGATATGTTAATTTTTTATTTATACTAGACCCACTTAAATTATATAATTTTATGTATTTATAAACAATTATAATGAAAATGTAATATTTCAATAAAATATAAAAGTCAAATATACAAAAAAAAGAGAAAAAAAAAAAAACAAAAAATATGTAAATAAAAAAATGTTGTAATCTTTATCCGTGGGGTCTTGGTTACCGATGATGTAATGGTGATGAGGCAGGCAATTATACTGTTATAGAACTCATCACAGGTTCAAGTCCCTTCCGCGATCGGGGTGATGTATCTGGACATGTTTATGAAGATGGAGTAAAAAAAAAAAATATTGAACGGTACTACCAAACTTACAAATATATATATATATATATATATATATATATATATATATATGCTTTTCAAATCATCTAATGTGGTTTATCATTAGATCAAAATAGATGAAAAGAATGTGATAATAAAGTAACAATATTAAATTAAAAATACCATATTATAGTTTGCAGGGTCTTGGTTAAATGGTGATGAGGCCGACTGTTATAGCAACACAGGTTCAATTCCCTTCTCAGATCGGGGTGATGTAATTTATTATTTTTTTAATATATATATGTACTATTTCAATCAAATATAAAATGTAAATATATAAAAAAAACATATATAAATTTAAAAAAACACACACACACATATATATTAGCTACAGTAGAATTGTAATATATATATATATATATATATATATATATATATATATATATATATATATATATATATATATATATACTTTATTGAAATATTACAATTCTACTATAACTAACTATAACACACACATATATATATAATTTTTTAAAATTTATCTTATATTAATTTTTTAATATTGTCTATATTTAAATTATATATATATATAAATGTAATAGTTTAATAAATTATTAATTTTTTTTTATATAATGGAGTTTTTCAATATATTTAATTGTGGATAATACAATTTTTTTTTTACAATGTAATGTTTGTTTGTTGTTGTTTTTTTTTTAATAGATTCTTATAATTTTTTTTCACTTCAAATCTTGTTTTCCTGAGTTTCTCTGTGATTGTTTGCAGTTAAATCCCAGTTTGATCATACTTGCCACTTTTCATATCCATTGTTCAGCCATTCATCTTGGCACCAAGTTTTTTAAAGGTTTTTATTTTCTCTATGGTTGTTTGATCCATTGCCCAGTTTGATCATACTTGCCACTTTTCATATCCATTGTTCAGCCATTCATCTTGGCACCAAGTTTTTTAAAGGTTTTTATTTTCTCTATGGTTGTTTGATCGATTGACTATTTCATTCAAAGATGGTTTTACAGATCCTGGCTAAGTATTTTCCCTTTGCCACTAACTAGTTTTGATCTCTATTGTATGGATTGCCATCACGCTCTTGCTCATTGCACAATTGTGAAAAATATAAAGGTTTTTATTTTCTCTATGGTTGTTTGATCCATTGCCCAGTTTGATCATACTTGCCACTTTTCATATCCATTGTTCAGCCATTCATCTTGGCACCAAGTTTTTTAAAGGTTTTTATTTTCTCTATGGTTGTTTGATCCATTGACTATTTCATTCGAAGATGGTTTTACAGATCCTGGCTAAGTATTTTCCCTTTGCCACTAACTAGTTTTGGTCTCTATTGTATGGATTGCCATCACGCTCTTGCTCATTGCACAATTGTGAAAAATATTGTTTCCCAGTGATCAACTGTGGGCAGTGCCCACCAAATTCTACATGTGATGGCTACGGAAATTCTTTTTGTTGCCTTATAATAGAGGGAACTTGTTGAAAATTTAAATAAATATTTGTGAAATATGATTGGACGTGCTTAGTATTTAAAAATATTGTTCTACTTCTTCATTTTTTTTGTTGCTCATCCATGCAATAATGATAGGATGATGATGGAACACTTATAAGATTTATTTGTTGCTCTACGTTTTGATATCCAAATAAATCTTTGGATATTTTCTATACATCACTAAACGTGATTAACATTTAAAAATATTATTATGTTGTTTCTCTCTAAATCCCTAGAATCTACTTATTTACTTTAGACATTCATATGAAAATATTATTAACATGGATTTGGTGTTGCAATAGCTACATGGTTATGTTTTGACCATTGAACTATATACTTAAGATGCAACATGTTATTTATGTGTATATCAAGTTATTGAGTGTCTTCTAGTTTTTAGTTTAGTAAGATTTATTTTTTGTTTTAATAATTTTTAAATATTAGGTAATTTTTTTTTAATAAAATTACTCTACTTGGATTAGTGTTATTGAATGAATTTATTTAATGCATGAGAAATATGCATGTATAGGGTTTTGAATTTCTCATGTATAGGGTTTTGTATTTAAATGTATTTATTTAATTCATAAAAAATATGCATAAGTAAGATTTTGTATTTGAGTGTCTTCTAGTTTTTACTTATTTAGTTTAGTAAGATATATTTTTTGTTTTAATAATTTTTAAATATTAGGTATTTTTTTTTTAATAAAATTACTCTACTTGGATTAGTGTTATTGAATGAATTTATTTAATGCATGAGAAATATGCATGTATAGGGTTTTGAATTTCTCATGTATAGGGTTTTGTATTTAAATGTATTTATTTAATTCATAAAAAATATGCATAAGTAAGATTTTGTATTTGAATGCATTTATTTAGTGCAGGTGAAATATGCTTAAATAAAATTTATAATGGAATGCATTTATTTAAGGCATGTGAATTATGGATAAATGTGATTTATATTATTTATATATAACATGGGTAATAAAAAGAATGGTTTTGTATTAAAACAAATAAGTATATCAATAGTTATGCTTTTGTAATAAGAATAATGACAAGCAAAAAAAAATACTATGGTTGTGCAAATATATTTGTATGATTTTGTATTTGAATTAAATGTATTAGAAGTATCCTTATGCATAGTAGTTAACTTGTTGCATATTTATGGTTGAGTATTTGAGTTATTGCAACAAATAATCTTGACTATCATACAAAATGGAGTAATAATTTCTAAACATAACACTTTTGCAGCAATTGAAAGATGGATTATAACTAATACTATTGCAATGATCATGTCAGTATGTATGAATATTGTTACATGCAGAGTGGAAGATTAATTATTGCGGTAAACCATTGTGCCACCAAGACATTGTTATTGAAGAATAGTGGTGTAAAGCTTCTAGTTTGAATTTGTAAAAAAATTAACAATGGACAAGGGATGGACTTCCTTGCGACCATTGACTGAGGGGGTGAACTCCCTCACCAAATGTTTAATAAAATTATGTTCTTTCTTATTCTAATATCTATATGATATAGCTATCTTGCAAATTACATCATTCAAAGTGTTATTAACAAAACTCATTAAATGAACTTGATGTTAATGATACAAAGTTACAATACAAACCATTATGTTAGAAATTTTGATTAATAGTGATTACCTTATGAAATTTTCTATTCTTTTTCTAAGTTACTTCACTTTTATGATCCAAATTTTAAAATTTGATAATTAGTTAAGTATTTGATAGTTCATATGCCGAGGGATGTTACATGCTCTATGCAACAACAATATTATTAAAATAAACTTATGATTAGTATTTGTTATTGCTACATGCAATGTGACAGGATGATGATGGATATATATATATATATATATATATATATATATATATATATATATATATATATATATATATATATATATATATTATGTTTCTCTACGTGCTTAGTATTTAAAATATTCCTCTACTTCGTCATTTGTTGTTACACCATGGAATAATGACATGATGATGATGTAACACTAAAATCACATGTAGTTATCTACCTCTGTAATGTTTCATAAAATGGTAATATGTAGCTTTAATTAATAAATAAAATGTGTTTTTATTATTATTATTCTGGAACCCCGAGCCAACTCTCTAACTTCCTCCATTGTGTGTATTTGTATCATTCTGTACATCCCTTTTGTGTTCTAGAGGGTGAAAGGTTTTCTCTCCTCGATCTGTGAGGGGAAGGATAATGGTCACTGTATGTACCTTCACTTTCATAATCGAATGTATTAATGACTGCTAGTAATTTATCTCTTCCCCCAATCACATCATGTAAACAATACTGTTAGGTCGTGGCTTTTTCTAGTTTGAAAGTGGATTTAGTAATTAAGTTTGGTCCAATCATAAATTTTCAAGACCTGCATGTAAGAGGGAAGCTTCCCTCAAACTTAGGATCCATAAGGTTGTCTTTACTTCAGTTTTTTTAATTAATTTCTAAAAAATAATTCATAAATTTTTAATCAATGTTTCAACAAATGAATTCTAATGGCAAATTTTGTCTCCCTTTTAAAAAATTGGTTTTGTTTCCTATGGTTTTTTGTTTCCTCTCAGTTCCCCTTCGTAGTTCATATTAATTAATGTAGTAGAATCATATATTACCATAACATGAGTCATAATAATATTTTGATGACCTAGATCAGCCCTACTATCATTGGAATCGTTGTTATTAAAGTTAATTTCTAATTCTTGTTTTGGTTGTGTTATTGGTATCTTGCTTCATCCATGTGCCCCTTATCTGAGATAATACGAGTATGTGATCATGGGTTCATCCCCACATATTATGTCAATCCATTCTCAACCACATACAAATATAGCTATGATTCAGATTTTTTTTATCTATTCCCTTGTGAATTGTTCAGTGTTTTGGATAGAAATATTTTATACATGAGCACACCCTTTATATTGTGCACCCCTTATCCAATATTTTCCTTTGCCTTAGCCTTTGCTTCAGCCTATTTTCTGGATGTTTTGTTGAGTTCCAATTTTTCTCTTTTTTGAGAGCCTTCTAAGACCTTGCTTCTCCCATTTTGAACCCTCCTTAACCCCTAATTACACTTACTTCGATTATATTACCTAAGTTTTGGTCAAAAGGGTGATATGTGCTTAAGGTATGCAAATTAACTTAAAAGTGTCATTTTACCTTATTATTAAGTATTCCTTAAGCTAACGGTTTCCTCATTGAATTATCAAGTCAACTGATTTAAAGTATTATGCAGATTTGTCTTGATTTGAATTAGCTCCGTAATTTCCTGTAGACAACTTGCGATCACGAATTTCCTGCAGACGCTTCACGAATTCCTGTAGATGAGGATTTCCTGCAACCACCCAGATTTCCTACAGCAAAATCAGCGGTTGGATATGTTCCACTTAATCTCAAAACAAATGAGAACATGGGTTTTATGGAGAAATCCACCTACATGAACGATGTCATATTGGTTGTTTCAGATTCATCATCAAAACCACCCATATCTTCAAACTTCTTCTCATTGGTTGTATGAGGGAAAGCTCCAGCCATTTAACGAAATTAGTCTAATCTATTCTTTTAGTCATGGATTAGACTCAACAAATCTATTTTTGACATTTTTTTCCAGTATTGATAGCTAATAGTTCAATATAGTAGTTTTTCCTTATTCAGGCAAAGCATGGGCCTTCAAATTTGTGTATATTCCACTATGTTTCATTTTGTAAGGGGTTACGTTGGTTTTTTATCGGATATACCATATTTGTACTTGACTGTAACATTTTCCATATTAATATAATATTATATGTTCTATCCATTCTACTGATTAAACCCTTTTAATATTGAAGGGGTTGTGAGTAAGGGAGGGACCCCTTTGCTCACAACTCCATTAGTTGCAGCAGTCTGTATTTTTAATTATTTTTATGGAGTAATAATTTATTTTCACATCTAGTGTTCTCTTTCTGAAGTTTTAGCAGCATATGTCAAGTGATTAAATGATTAAGTTTATGTGTTTATGTGTTAAATTCATTTAATCATATTTTAATTTCGAAATGTCAAATTGATTCTTTTATGGCTGTGAGCTTGATCTTTTATCTTTTCTGATCAATATCAACAATACCAAGAGTTGCAGAGGGATGTTTGAATCCACTCTATAGCCTTTGCTGCCAAGTGTTGATGCAAAAAAGAGACATTAGTTCTATGTATGCATGACTTATTTAATTAGGGAGCACTTGAGGTATTAAGTATGCATATACTTTTCACGACATCTCATAATCTTACCTACCCTGGGTTGATAATTTATGTTGGAAAATTACAAGTCTATAATTTAACTAAAGATTTTGGCATCGTTGCCGGGGAGGTGCTAAGGGATGATATTGAAAGTGTTTTAGTATGATTTCTATTGTTTGAGATTTTGCAGGATTGGGGGAGTTGAAGTGGTAAGACGTAGGGCAAGGCCTATGCACCTGCAGAGATCAGAATTTTCCAAAGCCATGTCCTGATTATTTGGTAAGTAGAAGTTTTTTAATTTGTTTGCATAATAGATGAATAGGGTCCAATATTTTTACATATTTTTTGTGGCGGTGTGATCACCACTTCATTTACTAATAAATTAGAAAGGACAAGGGAGTCTACAAGAAACAAGGCAGCAAAGGAGGAATAATCCGAGCAGGAGATCTCTAGTCCTGAAAAGAGCTTGGTTGTTGATCCTAATCAAATCATTACTTCTACAATGGAATATTCTGTTGGGAAATCCTCTGTTGCTACCCATTTAGAACCTCCTCTTCCAAGGAAGTCAACATCTCTGCTTAGTGGTCAACCTAAAGAGGAGTTCATCATCAATCCTATTCAAGAACCAGAGTTTCGGACCATTGACTCTAAAGAATATGTAGTTTACAAAGGTCCTACGCTCTCTTGGTTTGATATGGTCTATTTAGAGGGTATCGATAACACAGATGGGGACTATAATGAGAAGGGAGAGGAACTGGTCACGTTTGAATTTCCTACCAGGGAGACTGGTGGAGCTACTCAAATGAAAAACATTCCTCCTTCTGTCTTGCCTAATTTTCATGGTGTCTCTAATGAAGATCATGATGCCTTCCTATTCGAATTTGATGTGTTATGCAGAAGCTATGACTATTCCTTCGATGCTTAGAAGTTGAAATTATTTCCTGCTACATTGAAGGATGCAACTTTTAGGTGGTTTATGCGTCTGGGTTCAATTTCCATTTCCACTTGGGATGAAATGAAGAAGGTATTCCTAAAGAAGTATCAAGATTATTATAAGACTAGAGGCCTCAGAGAAGAAATTTTTGGCATGACTCAGAAGGAAGGGGAGAGTCTTGAAGACTTGGTGGAGAGATTTCAATACAATCTGCAGAGATCCAAGATGAATAAACTAAGCAAAGAAACCAAGAGGACAATTTTTCTCAGTGCATCCATACCAGAATTTCTGGATATTTTAAACTTAATGGGAGCAAGTGATGTATCAAAGTTGAGTTATGATGATGTGTGTGAACTGTGTCGAAGATATTCAAGGGGAAATTCTAAAGTTGGAGGAGGATCAAGAGACAATTCTTCCAGGCTTGTCAAATCAGTTGTCAGAGTTGTAGTAACCAGAGATGAAATGGGTAATTTATTTGAAAATTTTAAGATTGATATTATTAGTACTTTGTCTTCAAAATTGGATGGTTTGCAGGCTAAGAAGAAACAAGAGGAATTGGAGAAAGCCTTGGTCATGTTCTGCTCCAAATGAAATAAGAAGCATGCTCTAAGGAAGTGCCCTAGAGACAGCAAAGAGGTATGTCAAATTTTTGAGGTTGAGCAATCTACTGATTAATGTCCTTCTCTTCTTGAGATTAAAGAAGCATATATAGTGGATAAGGGAGTTTTCAATGCACTCTATGCAATGGCACCTCAAAGACCATGGCAACCACATCCTACAGGTATGTCACAATCACATTTCAAATTCCTTATGCTCAGAATCAGATGTGGAATATTTCAATGCCCTGGTAGCCATGGTAGCCATGGCCTCCACAACAACCTTGGCAGGGGAACCTTTCTTACCCTAATGCACATAATTTTCTGTCTCAAAATTTTTATCCACCACAGCCCATACCGCAGCAAATGATACAGCCACAACAGTAGCAACTTCAGTTATTTGCCCCACCAAATCAACCTCGTCCCACACAACTTCCTGCTTAGCCATTATCTAAACCCAACAATTAAACCATCCAATCTGCTCACAATATTGGATTGGTCACTTATCCCACTTTCCCTACTTATTTTATTACACTATAGCCTCTGCAAGAAATTTATGTTCCTGCACTACTGGAATTTCCTGTGTCACTGCAGGAAATCAAAATCAGATCAGGAAAAGTGGTGACTCAGCCCGAAAGGATTGAATATATTGTAGAGGAAGGCACTCTAGAAATTCCTGAAGTTGAAAACACACCTGAACCAGTAGAAAAAACCACTTCAATATCACAAGAACCTTACTCATCCCATATTGTCCAGCCTCATTTTCCGGAGATGTTGGAAATGAAAATAAAAAAACCCGAGTTTGATCTTGTGTCTGAACTAAGAAATGTGTGCATCAAGATCTCATTTATGCAAGAACTTAAGGATATCCCTATCTATGCCAAAATAGTGAGGGAGATATGTACCAAGAAACCAGGAAGACAAAAGAAAGAACCCTCCACAATTCAAGTAGGTGGGAACTTGTAAGCCTAATGTCCACCGGATTTGTTACTGAGAAATATGCAGACCCTGAAATCCCTGTGGTTACCACCTTTATAAATGGGTATCCCATAAAGAAAACTTTAACTGATTTAGGTGCAACAATCAATGTGATGACTATGGAGACTTTATCATATAAAGGATATTTTGACTTACTTCCTACTCCTACCATGTTATAATTACCAGATAGGTCTAAGGTAAATCTTGAGCGGGTATTAAAAGACATTTTCATCTCATTGGATTCTTGGGAGTAACTTGCAGACTTTTCCCAAGATGTATCAAGATTATTGTAAGACTAGAGACCACAAAGAAAAAAAAATTGGCATGACTCAGAAGGAAGGGGAAAGTCTTGAGGAATTGGTGGAGAGATTTCAATACAATATGCAAAGATCCAAGATGAATAAACTGAGCAAAGAAACCAAGAGGACAATTTTCTCAGGGCATCCAGACCAGAATTTCTGGATATTTTAAACTTAATGGGATCAGGGGATGTATCAAAGCTGAGTTATAATGATGTGTGTGAACTGTGTCGAAGATATTCAAGGGGAAATTCTAAAGTTGTAGGACGATCAAGATACAATTCTTCCAGGCTTGTCAAATCAGTTGCTGGAGCTGGAGTAACCAAAGCAGAAATGGGTAATTTATTTGAAATTTTTAAGATTGATATTCTTAGTACTTTGTTTCACAATTGGATGTTTTACAGTCTAAGAAGTAACAAGAGGAATTGGATAAATCTATGGCCGTGTTCTGCTCCAAATGGAGGAATAAATATTCTCTAAGGGAATGCCTTGCAGAGAGCAGAGAGGTATGCCAAATTTTTGAAGCTGAGCATTCTACTAATCAATGTCCTTCTCTTCATTAGATTAAAGCAACATATATAGCAAATAAGGGACCTATCAATGCACTCTATGCAATGGCACCTCAAAGACCATGGCAACCACATCCTATAGGTATGTCACAATCACATTTTTAAATTCCGTATGCTGAGAATCATATGTGGAATATTCCAATGCCCTAGCATCCCTGAACGCCCTAGCCTCCACAACAACCTTGGAAGGGGAACCTTTCTTCCCCCATTTCACATAATTTTCCATCTCATAAATTTTATCCACCATGGCCCATACCACAAAAAATGGTACAGCCACAAAAACAACAACTTCGGTTTCCTACCCCACCAAATCAACCTTGTCCCACACAAATTCCTGCTTAGCCAATTTCTAACCCCAACAATAAAACCATTCAATCTGCTCGCAATATTGTTTAATCACTTATCCCACTTTTCCTACTTATTGTATTGCACCACAGCCTTTGCAGGAAATTTATGTTCCTGCACTACAATAATTTCTTGTGTCGCTGTAGGAAATCAAACTCAGATCGGGAAAAGTGGCGACTCAGCCCTAAAGGATTGAATAAATTGTAGAGGAAGATACTCTAGAAATACCTAAAGTTGAAAACACACCTGAACCAACAGAAAAAACCACCTCAAGATCACAAGAACCTTCCTCATCCCATATTTTCCAGCCTCCTTTTCCGGAGAGGTTGGAAATGAAAATAAAACAACCCGATTTTGATCTTGTGTCTGAACTAAGAAATGTGTGTATCAAGATCCCATTGCTGCAATCACTTAAGGATATCCCTATCTATGTCAAAATAGTGAGGGATATATGTACCCAGAAACCAGGAAGACAAAAGAAATAACCCTCCACAATTCAAGTAGGTGGGAACTTGCAATCCTAATGTCCACCGGATATGTTACTGAGAAATATGCAGACCCTGGAATCCCTGTGGTTACCACCTTTATCAATGGGTATCCCATAAATAGCACTTTAATTTATTTAGGTGCAGCCATCAATGTGATGACTATGGAGACTTTATCTCATATATGATCCTTTGACTGACTTCCTACTCCTACCATGTTAGAATTAGCAGATAGGTCTAAGGTAAAGCCAGAGGGGGTATTAGAAGACATTTTCATCTCATTGGATTCTTGGGAGTAACCTACAAACTTTTATTTTATTCAACCTAAAAATAACTTGGGAGGGAATCCTTTGATCTTAGGGAGGCCTTGGTTAGCCACGGCAGATGCTTACATAGGGTGTAGGTCTGGAAACATGACCATCACTCATGGAGCTGAAACAAAGCATATCAATTTGTATCCCCCTGCTAAACCCCTCTTAAGATAAAAAAATATTCATTACGTTGAAGAAAAGGAGCATGATTCAGAATGTACCCAAACAGTTTTAACAATTTTCCAAGCCATGAGCTTAAGGAAAACTTAGAAGAAAATTTGATAAATTGTTGTATTTCTAATCATCATTTTCCGTAGCATTTAGAAGGGCAGTCTAGTCATAACTTAGATATCATTACTAATATGTAGGATTTTTATGAACAAAGTAACACACTTGAACTACATTCATCCCTCTTATTTGCATTCTGTGCATATTCAATGACTAAAAGGGAGGGAGGCAGGGGTAAGGTAGTTGAAATTTTTCCTATAAAACTTTAAATATCAATTTTTCCTGAACTCTTGAACAAGAAAAACAATTAATTCAGGCATTGAAAATCTTTTCAGACACATTTTCTTGGGAATATACAGACATGAGGGGCATTCACCCAGATACATGCATTCAACATATCTATATAGAAGAAAATGCTAGGCCTGCGAGACCACCACAAAGGAGGATGAATCCCGCTTTAAGAGAAATTGTGAAAGATGAATTCCAGAAATTGTTAAATGTAGGGTTAATTTATCCTATCTCAGATAGCCATTGGGTATCTCCACTTTTTATTGTCCCTAAAAGTAATGGTAAATGGAAATTTTGTGTAGATCTCAGATAGCCATTGGGTATCTCCACTTGTTATTGTCCCTAAAAATAATGGTAAATGGAAAGTGTGTGTAGACTACAGGGAATTAAACAAAGTACATTAAAATATCATTTTCCCTTGCCTTTTATAGACCAAGTACTGAACACTCTAGCAAGGAAGATCTATTTTTCCTTCCCAGATGGGTTCAAGTGGTACAATAAAATTAAGATAGCTCCAAAGGACCAGGAGAAGACAACATTTACAGGTTCCTGGGGTACCTATGCATACAAGGTACTACCATTTGGTCTATGCAACACGCCAGCCACATTTCAATGGGCGGTACTTGGTATTTTCTCTGACCTTTTACATGATTGTGTAGAGGTCTATATGGATGGCTTTACATCAATGGGTGATACTTTTGGAGAATATTTACATAATCTTAAGAAATATTTGCAGAGATGTAGAGAAACTAATCTTTCATTAAGTAATGAAAAATAATTATGATTATGACTAAGGGTATTGTTTTGGGTCATCATGTTTCTGTTACAGGAATTAAAGTTGATCCGACAAAGTAAAGCTACCCCCACCAACCAGTCAAAAAGGAGTTCGAATTTTTCTTGGATATGCAAGCTACTACAGAAGGTTGGTTGAAAGTTTTACAAAGGTAGCCTCTCCAATGTTTAAATTATTGACTAAAGAATATGAATTTCATTGGACTGATGAGTGTCAAACTGCATTTGATACACTCAAGGAAAAGCTTTCTTCATCACCTATCTTGAGAGGCCCAGATTGTAAATTTCCCTTTCACATTTCCACTGATGCCATTGATTCAACCATAGGAGCAATATTGGGTCAAAAAGAAGATCTCGTAACCCATGCTATTTATTTTGTTAGTAAA
Source organism: Pinus albicaulis (assembly GCA_034641835.2). NCBI lineage: Eukaryota > Viridiplantae > Streptophyta > Pinopsida > Pinales > Pinaceae > Pinus > Pinus albicaulis. Next base: position 432,996,259 of record CM076578.1, read on the forward strand.
AATTTAACTCCTACATAACTGAATTACATGGTAACTGAAAAAGAATTCCTTGTGATTTATGATATTAACAAGTTAAGACATTACATCACTGGCTATGAAGGTTTTGTGCACACTAATCATTCTTCTATTCATTATCTCATGAACAAACCAATCACTAATGGCAGGATCACTAGGTGTCTTTTGTTGCTGCAGGAATTTGACATCACAGTATTGGATAGGCCAGGAAAATAAAATCAGGTTGTTGATTTCCTATCTAGGCTCAACCACACAGATGAGGATGTTCCTGTTAATGATATCTTTCCCGATGAGAATTTGTTTTCCATTTCTGTCAAAACACCTTGGTTTCTAGACATGTCCAATTACCTTTCTACAACAAATTTTCCACCCTACTTTTCATCTAATCAAAAAAAGAGAATTTTTAGGAAAAGTGTCGATTAATCTTGGATTAGGGGAGACCTCTTTTTCATTGGACCTAATTTTATTATTCACAAGTGTGTCAAAGAGGATGAGATATATGATATCTTGAGAGCTTGTCACGATGAAACTTGTGCAGGACAATTTGAAGATAAGCAGACAGCCTACAAGATCCTCTACTCAGGTTACTATTGGCCAAGTCTTTTCAAATATGCAAAGGAGTATGTCCAGAAATGTGATAGCTACCAGAGAATAGGGAGGCATGTTCAATCAAATTAAATTCCTTTGCAGCCACAAGTTCTCATAGAACCATACGAGAGGTGAGCTCTTGATTTTGTAGGTCCCATCAATCCTATGTCCAAAGGTAAGAAGAATATTTTAGTTTGCACTAATTATGTTATGAAGTGGGTGAAAACAAGAGCACTACCAAGAGAAATGGAGAAAGCAGTGGTAGATTTTTTTATATATATTTTTGTAAGATTTGGGGTACCAAGGGAAACAATCATTGATCAGGGTGCCTAGTTTTTGTCAAATCTTATGCATGGAATTGTAGAGAAATATCAGATTACTCATCGAAAGTCCAGCCCTTACCATCCACGGGCCAATGGGTAGGTGGAATCAACAAATAAGGTGTTGGAGATAATCCTTACAAAGGTAGTGAAATTACATAAGAAGGATTGGTCTGATTCGCTTCCTGAGGCATTTTGGGCCTATAGGATCACATGGAGAAACACCACTGGCTTCTCTCCATATGAATTGGTGTATGGAAAACAATTTTTACTACCTATTGAATCTCATATCATAACTTTCACGATGGAAACATATTTGGGTATAGACCTTGATGAGGCACAACAACAGAGCATCTTGCAGCTCAATGAGTTGGATGAGAATAGGAAGGATGATTTTTAGCATACTGAAATGATCCAACAACAACGGGCTAAATTGCATGACAGATACATTAAGAAGAACCAGTTCAAAAAGGGAGACTAGGCATTTTTGTATGATTCAAAATTTAAGAACTTTAAATGGAAATTCAACACACAATGGCAGGGTCCCTATGAAATTGATAATTTTTTTATGATGAATTTGTTCGGGTTAAAACTATTGATGATGGGAATGTTACCTTCTTGGTGAATGGGCACAAACTCAAGCTATATCATAAACCCCAATCTAAGGAGGAATTTGTGGAAGAAAATGTGAAGAAAAGGAGCTAGAAATGGTGGGAGAGGGAGTCATTCCTCTCACTACCTCTTCTTGATTTTCTGCTGACACATTGAGCTCACTTTGTTCCTCCTCATGCTCAGTAAACCATGAGAGGAATGTATATTGGGTACATGTTTATTCCTTTTTCCGGGCCCAATGGACTAGTTACGAAAAAGGAGCCCACTTTGAGTCTTCTTTTTTAGTATTTCAAACTCTCTAAAATTGAAATCTGATGAGCATGGACTGCCTTGGGCTCGTCAAAAACACAGGTCAGTAGATCCCTTGCGATCCTCTCAATAAATTATGTTTTTCAGTTAATTTTTGGATTTCTCATGTTGGACAGATGTGGGATTCCTTAAGGCCCTCCTTCAAAAAATCTTGGCCCATCGACATCAGCAAATTATCTGAGTGCAAGATCAGAGCCTTGTGATGCCTTGAATATTGTATTCCCTAATGACATGCTACCTCACCAGTAGCAATGGGGAATCATTATGACTCCTTGGTTGCTATATCCTACAAGGGGTTCGACAAAAACTCATTAATTCACACCTGATACGATGCATCAGAGTACCTTGGTCCTCACTCTCATTAATGGTGATGGGCATTGCATTGGTTAACAGTTGACCTCAATGGTTGGTAATCCAATGATATCATTTCACATTCGACATCAACACTTTAATTCATGTGCAATGAACTGTACAAAAAGGATGAGAAATGGTTTTTCCTGTAGAACTTTCAACAGTTACAGTTCCATTTCCTGTAGCAATGCCACTCGTTTCCTTAAGAACAAAAATTGTAGACAAAACATTAGCTTAAATTAATCTGATAAAGTATTGGCATTTTTATTATTGGTCAAGATCATGAACTATATAATTATGCATCTGATGTAATTTCAAAGTGGGTTATCATTTCAAGACAAAGGTTTTCGTCATCCAAGGACTGGATCATTGGAAGGTAAGATCGGTAAGGTACAGTTGGTGACAGGATGCTTAAGGTGACAGGTAATGATGATTTAATTTTTAAAATTTGCATGAATGTAAGTCATGGTAACCCATTCGGAAAAACGCGGTTGTGAGCCTTTACGTCATAAACCAAGTTCCATACCATCATAACTCTAACACGTCCTTTGGTTACATTTCTGATATCTATTCCGCAGGTCAGATCATGATGAAAATCATGATAACAACCTGCATTTTCAAAAATTGCCAAATTCTCTAATATTTCCAATTTAAACTCTCGTTGTCGAGTTTTTCTGCAAAGTCTTGGAGGCATATTTGTGAGTTAAATTAACTCTCTCTCCCGCTACTATCCATGTTGAGAATTTGTTCCCCTGTTCAATTTGAACCGCAAGGCCCCACGCTCTTAGATGTTGACCCTCGCAGTAATTCGAGACTAGAAAAACCAGGGTAGCTACCACTGTTTCAGAAATTCAGTGGCCATAATTCGGAGGTAAAAAATTCCTTTGCTCTGAATTTAAATGGTGACAAAGCACAAGTGGGGAATGTCCAATTTCGATTGATAGAGGATCTAGTGGCTCGAGCATGCGGCTCCCACCAAACCAGGTGTGTTGGTTCAAGAATCAGTGATTCGACAAGGGAATATGTGAATCATTCCTATAGAAAGAACATGCAAACCCCGATTGGAGTAAAGGGATCCCACGGGAATACCCATGAAGTAAGTATCAACACCTGTTGTTTTTCCTACATAAATACATAACATGTGAAGGTCGTTTTGGGCTTGTCCAACTACCTTGCTACAGGAGAGTTTCCACCCTACATCACAAACATCATTCACATCCAACAATCCAACACTCATTATATGTTCCTCAATACAATGTGAAACATCCATTAAAATATTTCAAATTTTGTTAAGATTTTTTGTAAATTAAAAAGTTATTTGGGACTCATGGTTGAGAGAAAAACACCCAACGTTAATTGCTTTTGGCAGACTACATTTTCATTGATCCTGAGTAGGAGCATTCATAACACTTTGGTTTGACATAAAAAATTTTAAAATGTAAAATATGGATTAAATATGGAGAATCAAGCCTTACCCAATTTAAAGGAGCAATGAAGAATTCCTAGGAGCAATCAAACCACTAACTTTTTTTTTTTTTTTTTAATGTTGCAGAGATGAGGAAGCAAGTGAGTAAACTAGTCTTGGTCCCTATTGTATGGATTTCCATTATGCTCTTGCTCATTGCTCAACTGTGGACAGTGCCCACCAAATGCTACATGTGATGGCTTCAAAAATCCTTCTTGTTTCCTTATAATAGAGGGAACTTGTTGAAAAATTAAACAAATATTTGTGAAATATAACTGAATGTGCTTAGTATTTAAAAATATTGTGCTACTTCTTCATTTTTTGATCATCCATGCAATGATGACAAGATGATGATGGAACACTGATAGGATTTATTTGTTGCTCGATGTCTTGATATCCAAATAAATATTTGGATATTTTCTATACGTCACTGAACGTGATTAGCATTTAAAAATATTATTATGTTGTTTCTCTCCTAGAATCTACTTATTTACTTTAGACATTCATATGAAAATATTATTAACATTGTTTTGGTGCTGCAATCGCTGCATGGTGATGTCTTGACCATTGAACTATATACTTAAGATGCAACATGTTATTTATGTGTATATCAAGTTATTTAGTTTCCTTTAGTTTTTGCTTGTTTAGTGAGATTTATTTTTTGTTTTAACAATTTTTAAATATTAGGTAATTTTTTGTTAATAAAATTACCCTACTTGGATTAGTGTTATTGAATGAATTTATTTAATGCATGAGAAATATGCATGTATAGGGTTTTTAATTTCTCATGTATAGGGTTTTGTATTTAAATGTATTTATTTAATTCATAAAAAATATGCATAAGTAAGCTTTGTATTTGAATGAATTTATTTAGTGCATGTGAAATATGCATTAAAAAAATTATAATAGAATGCATTTATTTAATGCATGTGAATTATGGATAAATGTGATTTATATTATTTGTATATGTTGAAACATGGATAATAAAAAGAATGATTTTGTATTAAAACAAATAAGTATATTAATAGTCATGATTTTGTAACAAGAATAATGACAAGCAAAAAAATACTATGGTTGCGTAAATATATTTGCATGATTTTTCATTTGGATTAAATGTATTAGAAGTATACTTGTACATGGTAGTTAACTTGTTGCATATTTATGGTTAAGTATTTGATGACTAATGAAAATTGTTTTTACTCTAACTTATGCATGCGCAAAAAAGTGTTTGGACGTTTAGAGGTGTAATACTTAAAGAGTATTACTCACTATGACATGATAAGTCGTAAAAATTGAATATTTGAGATAGAGATATTTTGATTTTGTCACTTGATTTATTTGATGAAAAAGGTCATAATATTTTTGGTATTGAATAATTTAAATTTAGGATAATGATGATGTTAGAGTTGTTGCAACAAGGAATCATGGCTGTTATAAAAAATGGAGTGATAATTTCTAAACATAACACTTTTTCCGCAATTGAAAGATGATTATAATTAATACTATTGCAATGATCATGTCAGTGTGTATGAATATTGTTACATGTAGAGTGGCAGGTTAATTATTGTGGTAAACCACAGTGCCACCAAGACATTGTTTTTGAATAATAGTGGTGTAAAGCTTCTAGTTTGAATTTGTAAAATTTTTAACAATGGACAAGGGATGGACTCCCTTGCTACCATTCACTGAGGGGGTGAACTCCCTCATCAAATGTTTAATAAAATAAAATTTTGCTACAATTACCTTTGGGTTTCCATGGTAATATTTATGTGCTTTCTTATTTTGTTATCTTTATGATATAGCTATCTTGCAAATTACATCATTCAAAGTGTTATTAACAAAACTCATTAAATGAACTTGATATTAATGATACAAAGTTATAGTACAAACCATTACATTATGCAGTTGGATCAATAGTTATTACTTTATGAAATTTGTTATTCCTTTTCAAAGTTACTTCACTTTTATGATCCAGATTTTAAAATTTTATGATTAATTAAGTATGTGATAGTTCATATGTCGAGGGATGTTACATGCTCCATGCAACAACAATATTTTTAAAAATAATCTTATGATTAGTATTTGTTGTTGCTACATGCAATATGACAGGATGATGATGGAATGTTAACACATACACACACACAGATATATATATATATATATATATATATATATATATATATATAGGTAGGATTATTGAATGTTTAAATTGTAGTTCCCTACTCTAGTTGACTGACAGTAATATGAATTTTAACATTATTTAGCCCTAAGACCCGCACTTTATTCTTTGAGGACCTCAGGTTGAGGATTTGGACACATGACTCTATTATTAGTGGATTTGATGGTTATGTATGTATTTATTGATACTATGATGATCATAGCAATAATGGATATGCATGTTCTCTATGGATATGATTGTAGCATTAATGGATATGCATATTCTTTATTGATATCATGATGATGATAGATTTTATGGATAGATATGTTTTCTATTGATGTTACGATGATGATTCCTTTGACGGATATGTTAATTTACCATTGATGTTATGATTATGATAAACATGATGGATGTGTCCCATATGTTAGCTACTTACATTAGTTCTGATTCAAAATAAACAATGATGTGAATGACTAGGTCATGTTGATGTTTCTATTATGATAATGACTAACACTGAGAAACTTTATTACTGATGATTATTGAGTATGATAGGGAACCACCAAAGGCACTCACATATGATGAGTTGACAACATCTAGTTTGATAGAAATTACTATTTTGTCTTTGAAATTCTAAGTTCAATTTGAAACTTGTTATATATATATATATATATATATATATATATATATATATATATATATACTCTGATGATATGTTAGTGGTTACAGGAACATGTTAGTTTCTTAGTCGAATGACTCACATATGGGTGATGGAGTTGTACAATTGGATGGAACAACATGGGAGGGGTGGGACAGTGTTCCTGATCTCACCCGCTAGCACTCCCACTGTAACTTAGGCTAGAAAGGTCGAAATACCTTTGCCTTGAAAATCACGATGTCATGGGGACAGGTCCCAAATTTGGTTCATTCACGAGGATTTTCTGGGGGGCGTGCATCAAGGTGGATTCCTTGATCCTGAGCACCATTAGTCTCACTATAGCAAGCAACATACGAGATGATAGGGGTCTCTGTCATTGCACATATAATTTCCCCTCGTAACCACTGGATACTTGAAGGGCAAGTAGTGTGGCACCCTTGGAATTTCAAGAGAAATTCTTGAAGGGCACGACCGACTTGACACCCTTGGCATCAAAAATAAATTCTTAGGCATGGCACCCTTGGAACTTCGAATGGAAGTTCTTGAAGGGCATGACCAACTTGACACCCTCGATATCATTAAAGAAACTAATAAATATAATCAATATATGAAAATCCAACTAATTCATATAAAGTGATATATGATGTTAGAACCAAAGGAATTAAATCAAGAATAAAACTTAGGGTAAGGGAGGAATAGGAAGAGATAAAATATTTTACCATGATAACTCTACCCTTTCCATGTTAAAACAAAATATTAAGTGAATAATATACATAAGTAACATAATTCGGCAAAAGAGGGAAAGAGGGACATAGAGTTAAGTATAAAGATTTATTAAAAACTTCATTAAGAGAAGAGGGTGATGAATTAAAATAAGATTAATAAATTAAAATTTAAAAATTTAAAGAACTTCCATGTGGCAAGAGCCAACATAAGAATATTCATCTAAAAGGAAAATTAAGGTAGTTAGGGGACCAAATCTAAGACTTATCAATTAACTAGAGTAATAAACACAAATTAAGAAGTAGAAAAGGGGGAATCAAGAGACAACTAGGAGAAGAAATAGGAAGTCCTGTTGGGTTGAAGAAAATACTATTTTAAATTAATAATTAAGTAAATTATTTTTGGAGAGTCTTGATGAGAGGGTGACACATGGGTGGGCGAATAATGAAATTTTGGGTTAATAAAAAAATAATTATTTATGCATGAAATTTGTCACCTATGAAGCCTTCTATAAAAGAAAGGGAAATTAAAGGGAAAATGATCTTTTGTTTACCCTATTGTTGGATGGAGGAGATTATGTCATTTTGAATGGTTACGAGCTATAGTTGAGTTTGGTGAGGTAGAGTATTATTGAGAGGGGACTCTTGAGCCAAGAGGGGCTCAATTCTATCAGCTAATATATTCCTTTGTTGTACAACCCCATCGCAGCTCAGGGGTCCGCGGGGAAGGAGAGTACCCAAGGAGTAGGCTGGGAGGTCAACCGATGGGTCATTACATTTGGATTAAACACGACAACATTCAGGCTTGGAGGTAGATGACAACAAAAAAGCTCAAGTAGCGGCAAGTCAAGTTTGGCTCTCGTCTAAGGGTGAATGGTACATGTGTTAGTTATATTGTCTTTTTATGATGACTTCATTGTGCCTATAATCAACAAGTTAAATAGATGTATGTGTTATGAAGTTAAATTATGGACTTTTATATCAGTGATTTAATTTTACTGAGTTTCAAACTTGTATGCTTATGGCTTAAATTCCTAGTTACTGTGTTATAATAATAATAATAATAATAATAAAAATAAATTAAATTAAATTAAATTAAATTAAAGCCTAGTGCTCATCTAGTAAAATATAGGGTTGGTCTCTACACTTGGTATCATAGCCAAGTTCAACCTCTAGGACCTATAGGCCCATAAATTATTAAGGTTTTCTTGTATTATTTTTTTTGTGAGCCATGAGTTTTGTAGTCTTTGTGGACTTAGAAACCTTATTAATTATGTTTTGTTCTATGACAAAATCAAACTTTGTTATATCGTTATGACTCCATCCACAACCATCACTAGCACCATGATGAAATTCATTTACCTTTGAAGGAAAAAAAAAAAAAATGAAGAATATACTCAAGACTAGTTATTCAACACATAGAATGAATACAATTTCTAAAATAAATTTGATATATGCAATATAAAATTAGTTACGACTAATGTGCATTTAGTAAAGATGGTGGTGGAATTTGGAATATATATATATATATATATATATATATATATATATATATAAAATATATTCTTAAAAGGCCAAAACCATGGAAATTGGAATATATAGAATTGAATATAAAATGTTTAAAAGGCCAAAACGACACACAGTGCTTATTATTTTACTATACAACTACATAGTGAACATAAATTTTTAATCATAACAATGCTATATCATTGTGGAGAAATCATATCCCAAACTGCTTCATACCATATATTCCTATCAAAACTTCCACCCGCGAGCAGTTCTCTATGTGTCTGCCATTTCGTTGATGTATGCCATTGACATGTTAATATAGAATGGATCTACCATTTTTAAGTTTGATAATTCCAAGCACTTCAACTTTTAATGTGGAAAAACTTATTAAATATGGTCTGCCATTATGAGCATGTTCTGATATAATTCTTTCACCCAAATTCATTTCCATTTTCCTATATGCAGTTCAGAATCATCAGAAAGCCCTCATGCTCATCAGACTTATCTTGGAATTTTTATCTCTCCTTCAGTTTTCCTCTATGTGCATGTCTAGAATCCTCTCTTTGCCCTTTGTGCTCGTCTTTTTTTAATATTCATGTTCACAATTCAATAACGAGCGTCTCACAATAGAACAAAATTAGTGCAAGGAATTTTGGTACACTATATAAGTGAAAACTTGCAGTTTGGAGCAAGATAATTTATGATTATTCAATGGAGTTTTTCATTTAGTTTTTTTGATATTATTAGAAGTAGGGATGCCACCACTTCTATAGTTCAATCCACGTCACATCACATCAAAAAAAAAATTGAAGTCTTCACCACTCATCATCTGCGGGTTCACAACAGAAAAATCAACTCAGGGAGCTTCCATTTTGTCAATTTTTGAAGCACTTTGTGGAAAATTCTTAAAATGAGATGTCAGAAAGAAGTGTGATGCCCTTCTATGGCCAGGTCCATTGTTTTGTTCCAACTACGAGTTCTGTTCTCCATGGTCTGAAGTTCTAGGAAAAATTAACAGGCGCCCCTTTATTCCAATCACTAACATCTTCTTAAAATTATTGTTTGGAGCATTAAAAAGTATTGTTGGACCTTGTGTCTTTCTCATTACCATATATTCCTATCAAATTCTGTCAAATACAATCTCAAAAAAAAGGGACAAAAATGTTGACCGTTTTCAACTTTCCATTCGATCATACAATTTCTAAAGTAATTTGATAAATTAACTCTAAAAAAAAAAAAAATACTATATGGGTCTCTAGAACCTTCTTTTGTTTTGCTGTACAAACATTGCTATTTAAAAAAAAAAAATCTCTAACCTTTGGAGAAGCAACAAAACTAAATTCCCCTCTCAAGCAACAATGACTTTTCTGCACGTTTTTGCAATTTCGGCCTTTTATAATAGAATATTTTTCCATAGTCATTGCACATTCCTGAATGATGTTTATGCAGCTTTCATTGTTGGAACTCATTTCCCAACGCTGAGCTCCTTAAGAACTATACCCTTTTGTAACTAGCCAAGTCTTTTGCCACTGAAGTTGGAGCCATAGTCCTATAAAATTTTGCAGTCGATGAGGGAAATCTCCATTTCGTTTGCATATCCCTGCTGTAAAATAAAATTAAATTAAAAATCCATTCTCAGATGTGGGGTTTTTGTGATTAAAATGGTGAAATCTAGTTTCAGCAAACCTACTAACTAAAAAAAAAAAACAAAATGAACTGGCAGAAACTAGAAATCGTATTGTCAATTTGAGAGAAGCAGATCTGCAGTTAATCACCATGTTTTTCTTTGACTTCCATTCCATCCCAAGCCCAAAATATTTGGTGATAGAGCTCAAATATTGGGAGATACTTGCAGCAGTTGCCTTAAATTTTATGCCGTAGGGTTTCAATTTCAAAATATGATCGCCGGATTCAAAGGGATCGGGATAGCTAAGATGATCTTTGGAATTAAATATACATCTAGAGTTTAATTCTCTCATGCCAACATTTTTAACATTTGTCAGCAAGAATCAGACTTAACTCATGATAATTTGTAGTTGTATTTCCTAAGACGAAGTTCAGTTTGAATAGAATAATCGTTGATATGATTCGGTTCACCACATAATACAGTGATTTTAATAGGATACAGAATCTGAAATTATGAATCAAAATTCTGCAAGATATGCGGGATGTTTCATTGTCTTCTTTAATGGCAACGGCTAAAACCTCAGATTCACAAACAATGGAAAACACCGGTCAAACAAACAGAATGGAGGGCACTGAAGCTAAGTCCTTACAAATCTACAAAGACTTATGGAGAGATCGCCGAGTTAAGATAGTATTTTACACAGCACTTAAAAGGGTAACAAGAACTCCTTTCTTGATGCTTAGAGTCTGTTGGACCCTCAGTTCAATATTCTTCTGTGCTGTAGCATTAGCTTCTCACCAGTTGCTTGTAGAATTCTGTAAGTTTTGTGTACAACCCATTTTAGTTGTTAAACAAAGAAGGTTTTCTTATACAAGTGTGGCTTAAAAAGTAACAATGCACCCTGCTTTTCAATGTCTTAGCAAAAATTACACATCGCAACGAATTGTGCTAACATGACATTGATTCCATTGGCAGTCATACAAAGACCAATAATAATATCTATAGAAGGGTATATCTTAGGATTTGATGCATGATATGTGAACATAATATAGTGTTGAAATTGGGAATGTTATTGATAAGACTTCCCATTGTAAAACCTTCTGATACAATGTCAAAAGGATCTCCTACATCTCTCAGTTCTCTGTACCAAATAGCATTGTTTCATGCATGCTTTTGGACAGAGGCAAGCGGACAGAAAATAACAACTATTATTACTGATGTTGGCTTTCGAACCTCTCGATTAAGAACCGTGCAAAGGGAATCTACTGGCTCTCGGTTATATACAAGATCCGGCTTAATTTGGCTTAATATTAAATGCAAATGTGTATCAATTATAACAAAAATAACAAATTGAATGCAGCTTGACTACAAAACTCCAAGCTAAAATATATTCTTGCACAATTCATGAAAAAATCTTAAATAATTGCAGTTTTATGCGGTTTTCTTTAAAATTGTGAAAAATGGTTTGAAGAAAACTAGTGAAAATTGCATTGAGAAAACTGGAGGTGTAAAACTAGTTTAGTTTATGGGTAATTTAAAAAAAAAAAATTCAATTCCATGTGTTACCCAATATGTTGTGCATTAAAGTAATAGTTTTTGTAGTTTAAAATTTTAAATTTATTTATGATGTGTATTAAAGTAATAGTTTTATAGTTTAAAATGTTAAATTTATTTATGTTGTGTATTAAAGTGATAGTTTTTCATATAATGTAGTATTTTAAAATTTTAAATTTATTTATGTGTATTAAAGTAATATTTTTTTTATGATGTGTAGTCTAAAATTTTAAAATGTATTTATGTTCAAAGATAATTTCTAAATTATCTAAATGATGGAAATTTAACTATATATATATATATATATATATATATATTTCATGTTTACACATGAAACAAATATGGAAGGAATATTGATTTTAGAATTAATTATAAAGAAATTGATTTGAAAATTAATTAAAATTTGATTTGGAATTTTTGATTAAATTAATAAACAAATTCTTTGATTTGAAAATTTATGAGTTTATGGAAGAGATAAATTAAAATTTTAATTAAAATAAATTAAGTGGCATGTGCTATAGATATTACACCTTTAATGAATAACTCTTGGTAGATTGATTATTTACCGTAAGCGAAAAAAAAAAAAATGTCCCAAGTAACTCCTGCATAAATTCCTATGACATTCCAGCCATATCAATTACGTGATTCTACTAATTTAACATTATCAGAATCATTACATTCATTTAATTATTAAAATTTTAATTAAAATAAATTAAGTGGCATGTGCTATAGATATTACACCTTTAATGAATAACTCTTGGTAGATTGATTATTTACCGTAAGGGAAAAAAAAAAAAATGTCCCAAGTAACTCTTGCATAAATTCCTATGACATTCCAGCCATATCATTATTAGAATCATTACATTCATTTAATTATTTAATTACTTCCTATGTAAACAATGGAATTTATTCTTATATATTATTTGATTACTAATACTTGTCTTTATACTTGATATTTATCTATGCATATTATTAATAATAAGTTGTACTTCCATTATTGACATCATAAAACAATTAGAAACTTAATTTCTCTCTCTTTACTATGAGAATCTCAGTTTATGTTATAATAATGCTACCAACCACCTCTATCATTTACATGACATAATGAAGTCTAAGCCTATTATGATGAGTTATATAAATTGTATCATTATGATTAAACCTTATAAGAAGGTTTGAAATCCATGAGTGAATTAAATCTTATAGAACCACTTAGGTTGTTTATAATTTTTAATTGATTGGTTTTATCTTATAAGAAAAATCATGTTAAATTTTGGCAGGATTCATTGGTGAACCATGGTTAGAAGAAGTACAAGGAAGAGTGGGGCAACTAGAGGACGCAACGTGGCGCCACCACAACATCGAACTCCTGCCACCCCACCCAATGATGAGGAAAACATCTCAACACAAGAACAAATACCAGTAGGAGAAGTGTTAAACTTAACTAAATCATTCCAGAACATGTCTGAGGCATTAATAAACTATATGGAACGAGATCATGGAGGACCAGTCATACAAAATGAAGCACCCCGAAACACTACAAGAAATGATGTACGTTGAGATTTGGAAAAGGTAAAATTTCCAGAGTTTTGGGGGTCCACAGATGGTCAATCTACAGAGGCATGGTTAGAAAACATGGCTATGTGCTTTACCTTGAGAGAGTATACCTCAAACATGAAGGCCAAGATGGGTATATTCCAGCTAAAGGGAAACGCACTACCTTGGTGGAAGACTTTATTACCCCAATTGGGGATGGATATCTCAGAAGTAACTTGGGAATTGTTTGAAGAAAAATTTACAGAACGCTACCTATCAGAGGAATTTCTTGAGAGGCAATTAAATGAATTCAATGCATTAAATCAGGGGAGTCGCTCAGTACCGGAGTATGAGGCTCGTTTCATGGAATTACTTCGTTATGCCCCTCACTTAAACACAGAAAGACTCAAGGTGAACAAATTTGTGTATGGATTAAATGGTAACATCCGGGCTAAGGTTAGGATCTTAACGCCTCACACCTTGCACGAGGCAGTTCAACGAGCAATTATCATAGAGGAGGAGATCATGAATAGTGGACCTAGTAAGACAAACAGGCCCGCAAGATCAGGAGTAAACAATGGAAATAGTATGGAACGTAGAAATTTTCAAAGGGATCATGTGCTCAATCATCAAAAGTGGTCTACCGGAACACCATATAGGCATCCAACTCAGCAGCTACATAGGGTACCTCAGCAAGCTTGTCAACAACAAAATCGTCGTCTTATGCGACAACACCAAGTCACACCACCTCAGCATCGATCCCAACAGTCTGGCTCTTTCCAACAGAGTTCCAGGCCAACTCGCAGTTCAGTCAATAATAGAAGCCAAGCTCCTAAGAGGGGGTGTTGGACTTGTGGAGGTGCTCACTACGAGAGGGATTGCCCTCAAAAGATAGGTAATACCAACTCAACTCAGAAAGCAACTACGGTGGGGGACCTGGGGAAGGCTCATCGCATCCATGCAGCGGTGAACAATCGTCGGGTCGAACACCGGTCCACTGTGTTGGAAACCACAAGTAATATTGATGGTATGAGTTTTGTCATTCTAATAGATCCAGGAGCTACTGATTCTTTTATTTCTTTAAATGCATTATCAAGGATTAAACATAAACCAATTTCTCAACATGATTTTAGACATGTAGAAATGGCATGTGGTATGAAAAGAAATGTAGGAAAGATGGTAAAGGATTGTGAGGTGGACCTGGGTGTATGTAAAACCAAGGTATCCTTGTATTCTACGATATTAGGAGTCTATGACGTAGTTATAGGAATGGATTGTTTGGAGCGACATGAGGCACTCCTAGATTGAAAAGACAAGGTACTATATTTCACAGATGATGATGGACAAAGAAAATCATTGAGGGGAAAGAACCGAGGGGTGTCCCTATGGTTCATCTCCTCCATGAAACTAATGAAATATAGACGAAAGGGGTGTCAAATGTTCACGGTGCCAGCTCTAAATGATAAGGGTGATTCTGAAAACTTTGATAAACATCCAATTCTTGTTGAATTCAAGAATGTATTTCCTGAAGAATTACCTGGCCTACCCCCAAAAGGGAAATTGATTTTACCATCGACCTTAAACCAGGCACTTAGCCTATTGCAAAGGCACCCTATCGTATGTCAGCTCCAGAACTAAAGGAATTGCAAATACAATTAAAGGAATTGTTGGACTTGGGTTTCATACGACCCAGCATATCTCCGTGGGGAGCTCCCGTGATTTTCATTAAGAAGAAGGATGGGTCTTGGCGACTATGCATTAACTACCTCCAGTTGAACAAAGTGACAATAAATAATCAATATCCTTTACCTAGGATAGATGACTTGTTTGATCAAATGAAGGGGGAAACTGTGTTTTCAAAGATAGATTTGAGGTCAGGATATCATCAATTAAGAATCAAGGAAGAAGATATCCCGAAGATAGCCTTTAAGACAAGATTTGGGCATTATGAATTTGTAGTTTTACCCTTTGGACTGACAAATGCCCCGAGTATTTTCATGAGTTTTATGAATGGGATATTCTAGGATTACTTAGACAAGTTTGTACGAGTATTTATCGATGACATTTTGATCTACTCAAAGACCCCAGAAGATCATGATGAACACTTGAGGATAGTTCTTCAATGTCTTAGAGAAAACCAATTGTATGGAAAACTGTCAAAGTGTTCCTTTTACCAATCAAAGATTCATTATCTTAGGCACATTATCTCTGGGGATGGTATCGCGGTAGACCTGAAAAATATAGAGGCCATCATGGAATGGCCAGCACCAACCAATGTTCATGAAATACGAAGTTTCATGGGCATGGCAGGGTATTATCGTAGATTTGTCAAATGGTTTTCGAGGGTAGCAAGCCCCATTACCGAGCTCCAAAGAAATAACAAGAAATTCATTTGGACTGAAAAATGTGAAGAGGCATTCCAAAGGTTGAAGGTATTATTAACGACGACACCAATTTTGAAAGTGCCAGATATGGAACAAGAATTTTTGGTTTGCACTGATGCCTCCAAGCAAGGGTTGGGTTGTGTATTGATGCAGGAAGGAAGAGTAATAGCATATGCATCAAGAAAAATTAGAACCCACGAAGAGAACTACGCAACCCATGATCTAGAAATGGCAGCAATTATTTATGCACTAAATATTTGGAGACACTACCTTCTACGAAGGAAGTTTGAACTTAGAACTGACCATTGTGGGCTACAACACATATTCACTCAGGACTACTTAAATGCAAGGCAAATAAGATGGTCTGAGCTAATCAGTGAATATGATTTTGATATTACTTACATAAAAGGAACAGTAAATAGGGTGGTTGATGCTTTAAGTAGGAGGCCTCGAATATTTTCAGTGATTCCCTTAAAGACAAATTTGAGAGAAAATTTGCTTGACTTGCAATTTAAGGACACCTGGTACAAGGATGTTAAACACCATGTTAAACACACACATGGTGTATGAGAAAGATGAAAAACCACACAAGAAACTCAACACACAATGAAGGATAAGCGTGAGGCTTTCTTATTTTTTCCATTATACATGATGTACATTTATAGTACAATGGTGTGACTCTTGGTTTAACATTCCAAGGTCACTTGGACTCCATTGTGACTTTTCACATTCCACACCTACCCATGGAGGATTAGGTGTTCCAACATCCCCCCTTAATCCGAAGGGGTATGTGTGAGTCCAAGAAAAGAGTTGTAATACAAATCTGCAAAGTATACATGGCAACACTTGGGCTGAATCAACTCTCTGAAATGTTGGAAAAAAGAGGTGGTTTAAGGATGACCACCAACACTGGAATGCAATACTTGTTGCAGTTCTCGGAACTCTTCCAAAACTGGCAAGAAGCTGAAAGCTTCTGCTAGAGGAATTGTCCCTCAGGAAAAAAAAAGAGACCTTCAACCTAAAAGAAGGGAGGTCTACTACCTGTGATAATTTTAGGATTACCAACAACTTTGGAATGCTTTGAAGAATTTCCTGGAACTCAACCAAAGCTAGCAAGACGCTGAAGGCTTCTGCTAGAGGAAGTGTCCCTCATATATGAAAGGGAGACCTTCAACCTAAAAGAAGGGAGGTCTACTACCTGTGATGTTTTTAGGTTATCCACCAACCAAAGATGATGGTTTAAGGTTTTCCACCAACCGAAGGCATGCTCATGGGAATCCGTGTCTCTGGCTACATCTCTGAATCTGGAATGACGAATTGTGGCTCAGGCTCGCTTGAACTGTTGTGTCTGTCTACAACTCTGAACATGGAATGAGAGATTGTGGCTCAGGCTCGCTTGATCTGTCGTCGAAGCTTGTACATGCCCACCATTTCCCCCCCTGTCAGGGACAAGGTGAGATGATGGCGAAAACTCAACTGCAAGTTTGCTCAATATCCGTGAACAAGTTCTGACATGTGTCTTAAACATCTTCTTTGCTGCTGATGCCCATTGCCAAGAAGCGATCCATCCAAGATGAATCTTGGTTCCTGCAGGAGGCTAAGGCTTGTTTCTGAAGCATCTGTGTGAAGAATGAGTGTGCCGACCACAGTGCTTGCATGGATGAAGATAAAAACATTGATCTTTCATATGGCCAACTCGATCACAGTGTTGGCATTTTAAAATCTGTTGTTGTTATTGTGGAGCAGGATCTGAAACAGCTGCAGGTGAACTGTCATGCAGGAATCCGACACTCTGAAATATGATGGGCTTGGTGTATTCTGGAATATGAAAAGACACATCCTTGTCATATCCAAGACCAGTTCGGTGCTTTTTGTGGACAAGATCTTCCCAAGGTCTGATGATGGGCTTAGGAAGTGCAGGCTGAGCTGCTGCATCTGCATGAAAATCCGCTCTTGTGCAAGGAACTGAATGAGAATCAACTTCAACTTTACTGACTTGCTGCTGATGGGAGTCCTTCTCAATCTTCTGAACAGAAATAGGTTCAGAATGGTGACTCTTTTGCTGAAGTTCATCTCGCTGAAGGTAAGATTCCAACTGCAAAAACTCAATATTTTCTTGTGCATCTAGCAAACAACTTTGAATGTCACAGAGTATCCTTGCTCATTTTTACCATATCATGAACATTTGAATGAATGAGGTTATTCAACAATTCTAATGCCTCATTGATTTTAGTCATTTTCAACAACTTGAATCGTGGGAGTGAGTGAGTGGGAGATGGGGTGGGTTGAGCGATGGGAGGGGGTTGGAAAGGGTTTATTACTGTATGCAAGGGCCGTGTGTTGAGGGGCGGGGAGAGAGTAGCGTAGGAGGGAGGAGGGCCGTGACGGGGGCATTAAGCCATGGGTTGAGGAGCGGGGAGTAGCGAGCGTAGGGAGATCGGATATGCTGGAGTGTCGAGAGTTATGAGGGGAGTTGCAGAGAGGGCTGAGGGCCAAATATTTTTTTTTTTAATATAATAATAATTATTATTATTATTATTTAATTAAAACAGCAGAGAGGAAAGTCTGAGAACCAAGACTTTAAAACATCAGGCAAACATTGCAGAAATGGGGGCAATAGTAAAAATTTCAAGTACTGAAATATAGCAGCAGATTGCAGAAATTGCCAATAAAACCCAGAAATTTTTCCAATAGCCCAGCAGCAGAGAATATTTTCCAGCAGCAGAAAAACCCGGAATTGCAAAAAAATTTCAATGGAAAAACTCAGAAATTTTTCTAATGAAAACCAGAAACTTCTTCTTCATAAACCTAATTTAAACAGTTTTTAGCAGCTCTCCAAATTGCAGAATAAAGGCAGAAATTGCAGGAAAAATAAGCAGTGATAAAACCTTCAGAGGCACAAGGCTGCATTTCTCCAAACCAATTTCTGAATGCTGCCAAGGATTTTGAATGCTGCTCCTTCTCAAAACCAATGCTGCTCTTCTTCAAAACAAATTTCTGAATGCTGCCAATTTCTGAATGCGGAAAAATGTCTGCTGCAGAAACTCGTGCTGCAAAAATGCCAAGAATTTTTGCAGATATGCACAGGCCATAAACACAAATGGCTCACTCAAGGTTGAGCTGATTACGAATTTCTTAGCGTTGATACCATGTTAAACACCATGTTAAACACACACATGGTGTATGAGAGAGATGAACAACCACACAAGAAACTCAATACACAATGAAGGATAAGCGTGAGGCTTTCTTATTTTTTCCATTATACATGATGTACATTTATAGTACAATGGTGTGACTCTTGGTTTCACATTCCAAGGTCACTTGGACTCCATTGTGACTTTTCGCATTCCACACCTACCCATAGAGGATTAGGTGTTCCAACAAAGGAGGTTAGCAAGAGTTTGAGGGAGGACGAAATGAGGATCCCAAAATATGAAGAATACTCCCTTGATAGTGATGGACTTCTACGATTTCGGGGAAGGATATATGTGCCACCGAATGAAGATATACGCCAGTTGATCTTGAATGAAGCACATTGTGCAATATACATGGCACACCCTGGTGTTAAGAAGATGAGTGCAGACCTGAAACCACTTTTATTTTGGAAAGGAATGAAGAAGGACATTGTAAACTTTGTAGCAAGATGCTTAGAGTGTCAGCGAGTAAACGCTGAACACAAACATCCAGCAGGGTTATTGCAACCCCATGAGATACTAGAATCTAAATGGGAATTTATATCAATAGACTTCATTGTGAGACTACCAATGACCTCAAGACGACATGATTCCATATTTGTAGTGGTGGACACATTGACCAAGAGTGCCCATTTTATACCAGTTAAGACTACATATAAGGCCCCAGAGATAGCGAGAGTTTTTATTGATGAGATTGTAAAATTACATGGAGTTCCTAGGAAGATCATATCAGATAGGGGAGCAGTGTTTACAGGAAGGTTTTGGACCAATTTCTAAGAAGCCTTGGGAACCCAATTGAACTTCAGCACTACATACCACCCTGAGACAGATGTTCAGATAGAGAGGACTAATCAAATCCTCGAAGACATGCTACGAATGTATGTGATGGACCAACAAAAGAAATGGGAGGAGTTTTTACCTTTGATGGAATTTGCTTACAATAACAGTTATCAAAGTTCCATCAAGATGGCACCATTTGAGTTCTTGTATGGAAGACCGTGCAGAACACCTCTTAGTTGGGACCGACTAGAGGACTGAGTATTAATAGGGCCAGAAGTGGTGCAAGAGATGGAAGAACAAATGACTATGATTAAAGGGAGGCTAAAAGAAGCACAATATCGACAAAAGAGTTACGCTGACTCTCATCAAATAGACCGAAGTTATGAAGTGGGAGATAGGGTGTTCCTGAGAGTAAGGCCCCAAAAGAGCTCTATAAGATTTGGAAAGGGAGAAAAATTTTCTCCACGGTTTGTGGGACCTTTTGAAGTTTTAGAAAGAAAAGGGTCGGTAGCATATAGACTTGCATTACCTCCATCCCTAGCGCATATTCATGATGTGTTTCATGTTTCTACTTTGCGTCATTATATTTCATATCCATCAGATGTTATTGACTTAGGTCACTTGCAGGTTTCAGACGAGGGCAAGGTGATGGCCGAACCAGTTCGCATATTGGACCAGCTAACTTTGCAGCTTAGACGACGATTATTGGACTAGGTTAAGGTCCAGTGGGACAATTACAGTCCTAGTTCAGCTACTTGGGAGGACACCGAAGAGATGCATCATCATTTTCCTTATCTATTCCAAGGACTTCGAGACGAAGTCCACTATTATGAGGGGGTGTATGTAGTGCCCTACTCTAGTTGACTGAAGGTTGTATGAATTTTAACATTATTTAGCCCTAAGACCCGCACTTTATTCTTTTAGGACCTTAGGTTGAGGATTCGAACACATGACTCTATTATTAGTGGATTTGATGGTTATGTATGTCTTTATTGATACTATGATGATGATATCAATAATGGATATGCATGTTCTCTATGGATATGATTGTAGCATTAATGGATATGCATGTTCTCTATTGATATCATAATGATGATAGATTTTATGGATAGATATGTTTTCTATTGATGTTACGATGATGATGCCTTTGATGGATATGTTAATTTACCATTGATATTATGATTATGATAAACATGATGGATGTGTCCCATATGTTAGCTACTTACATTAGTTCTGATTCAAAATAAACAATGATGTGAATGACTAGGTCACGTTGATGTTTCTATTATGATATTTTATTAATTATTAGGCTAGAAGCTAGATTAGTTATCTTAGGTTATTAATCGAAAAGGCATGATCACCAAGAGACACCTTGACACATATTTAAAGCCCGTGCGATCCCTCATTGTGGAACTATCTCTCTTGTCTCCATCTTTCATCATTAATAATATATATTTATCAAGATTTTACCGTAGTTTTTACACTCGAACTTTGCACGGAAACATTCATTTCTTCATTTTTGGGATCTGTGTGATCACCCAGAATTAAGGAATTACAAGGAAATTCCAGAATTGCAGATTTAAAAAAAAAAATAATAAAGTGCTTGCGGGCAACAACATTTGTTTTTTTTTTAAAGAAGAAGGAAGAAATATATATATAAAACATATATATATATATATTAATAAAATAAAAGAGAGAGGGAAAGTTAATATAAAGGGGAAATAAATTAAAAGAAAAAGTAAAAAGAGAGATATACGTACATGGAAGACAGTGAAATTAAAAAGGAAGAGTAAAAGTAAAATTAAAAAAGAAGAGTAATAGCTCGTGGTTTTGGGGCCCATGGTATTAAAAACCCATTTCCCATTTTCAAAACAACGTGCCTTTTCAAAACAAAGTGACCTTTAAAAACAACATTATATATATATTATAATTACATAATTCATTTATATATATATATATAATTCTCATTTAATAATTATATATATAATAATTATATAATTAAATTATATATATATAATAATTATATAGTTTAAAAAAAAAATAAATTATTAATTAATTAATTAATCAAATATTAATTAATTAATTAATTTAAAAAAAATTATTATTAATTAATTAATTAAATAAATATTAATTAATTAATTAATTAAAAAAAAAAATTAATTAATTAAATATTAATTAATTAATTTTAAAGAAAGGAGAAAAGAAAAACTGGCAAAAGAGTATTTCTCACCTCGTATCTGTTCAGTATGTCTTTATCTACGATGACAATTGATCAGATAAAAAGGCAAATATGGCTTAAACAAATGGAGACTAAGGACAAAGAGAAAAAAATATTGCAGAAATTTAATGCGATCATGAACAATATGACATAACTCTACAGTAAGCTAAATGATAAAATAGATAAGTTAAGTCCGACACAATCCCCAATAACTCCTAATAGGGAACAAAATCAACAAAACAATTCCGCAGATTCAGGGGACTCGGAAGAGCATCAAGAAAAAACTGATTCCCCACATCCCCATGAAGATACAGATGTTTATAAACAACAAAGTGTTCTATCCCCAGAATTGAACGAAACATATGAAGTTGATATAACGACAGAAGCTGTTATATCCAAAGCCACTGATATAACAACAGAAGCTGTTGAGGCCTTCGGTGATGAAGCAGATATGGTTGTTAAGAATGAAGCATTTGATGATGAGGAAAAGTTACATCAAACAATAATTGTCGGTAACTTAACTCTAAATCTTAAAAGGAATCACAAAAAATCACCAGAAGAACAAGGAATAGCTGGGAAACATGAAAAAGTATTCCAAGATCTACCCATAAAAGTGCCTTCCGATAGGAAAATCAAACATCCAATAGAAGTCAAGACAGTATCCAACTCTGTCGATATCAGATCTTTTCCCTATCCAGATCAACAAAAGATTGAACTCGAGAATTTGCTCCACGATCTTTTTAAAATATGGGAAGCAAGAGCTCATCGCTTGAGAAAACCAGACATTCGTCAACATTGTCCATCATTACATATGCTTTGAGGACAAAGCATCTTAAGAGAGGGGCAATGTTATGAATATTTTATTAATTATTAGTTAGATTAGTTATCTTAGGTTATTAACTGAAAAGGCATGATCAAAGATCATGCCTCTTCACCAAGGGACACCTTGAGGCTATATTTAAAGCCCATGCGATCCCTCATTGTAATCATCTCATCTTTCATCATTAATAATATATATTTATCAATTTTTACTCTTTGTTTACACTCCAGCTTCTATTATGATAATGACTAACACTCAGGAACTAGATTACCTAGTTGTGGATTATTATGTGTATGACATAACCACCAGAGACACTCTGATATGATGAGTGACAACATTTGGTTTGATAGAAATTAATATTTTGGTTTTGAAATTCTAAATTCAGCTTTTTGAAACTATATATATATATATATATATATATATATATATTACATATACTCTGATGATATGTCAGTGGTTGCAGGAACATGTTAGTTGCTTGGCCGAATGACTCACATATGGGTGATGGGGTTGTACAATTGGATGGAACAACATGGGAGGGGTGGAACAGTGTTCCTCATCTCACCCACTAGCACTCCCATCGTGACTTAGGCTGGAAAGGTTGAAGTACCTTCGCCTTGAAGATCACGATGTTGTGAGAGCAGGTCCCAAATTTGGTTCGCTCACGAGGATTTCTGGGGGGCGCGCATTAAGGCGGATTCCTTGATCCCCAGCACCATTAGTCTCACTATAGTAGGCAACATATGAAATGAGAGGGGTCTCTGTCGTTGCACATATAATTTCCCCTCATAACCACTGGATACTTGAAGGGCAAGTGGTGTGGCATCCTTGGAATTTCAAGAGAAATTCTTGAAGGGCACGACCGACTTGGTACTCTTGGTATCAAAAATAAATTCTTGGGCATGGCACCCTTGGAACTTCGAATGGAAGTTCTTGAAGGGCATGACCAACTTGACACCCTCGACATCATTAAAGAAACTAATAAATATAATCAATATATGAAAATCCAACTAATTCATATCAAGTGATATATGATGTTAGAACCAAAGGAATTAAATCAAGAATAAAACTTAGGGTAAGGGAGGAATAGGAAGAGATAAAATATTTTACCATGATAACTCTACCCTTTCCATGTTAAAACAAAATATTAAGTGGATAATGTACATAAGTAACTTAATTAGGCAAAAGGGGGAAAGAGGGACATAGAGTTAAGTATAAAGATTTATTAAAAACTTCATTAAGAGAATAGGGTGGTGAATTAAAATAAGATTAATAAATTAAAATTGAGAAATTTAGAGAACTTCCATGTGGCAAGAGCCAACATAAGAATATTCATCTAAAAGGAAAATTGAAGTAGTTAAGGGACCAAATCTGAGACTTATCAATTAACTTCAGTAATAAACACAAATTAAGGAGTAGAAAAAGGGGAATCAAGAAACAACTAGGAGAAGAAATATGAAGTCTTGTTGGGTTGAGGAAAATACTATTTTAAATTAATAATTAAGTAAATTATTTTTGGAGAGTCTTGATGAGAGGGTGACACATGGGTGGGTGAATAATCAAATTTTGGGTTAATAAAAAAAAATTTATTTATACATGAAATTCCAAGTGTCACCTATGAAGCCTTCTATAAAATAAAGGGAAATAGAAGGGAAAATGACTTTTTGTTTACCCTATTGTTGGATGAAGGAGATTATGTCATTTTGAGTGGTTATAAGCTATAGTTGAGTTTGTTGAGGTAGAGTATTATAGAGAGGGGACTCTTGAGCCAAGAGGGGCTCACCTCTATCAACTAGTACATTCCTTCGTTGTACAACCCCATTGCAGCTAAGGAGTCTGCGGAGAAGGAGAGTACCCAAGGTGTAGGCTGGGAGATCAACCGGTGGGTCATTACATTCGGATTAAGCACGACAACATTCAGGCTTGGAGATAGACGACAACAAAGGAGCTCAAGTAGCGGCAAGTCAAGGTTGGCTCCCGTCTAAGGGTGAACGGTACATGTGTTATTTATATTGTTTTTTTATGATGACTTCATTGTGCCTATAATCAACAAGTTAAATAGATGTATGTGTTATGAAGTTAAATTTATGGACTTTGATATCAGTGATTTAATTTTACTGAGTTTCAAACTTGTATGCTTATGGTTTAAATTCCTAGTTACTGTGTTACAAAAAAAAAAAAAAAAATTAAAGCCTAACGCTCATCTAGTAAAATATAGGGTTGGTCTCTACATAAATAAATATTTGTTATATGTTTCTCTATGTGCCTAGTATTTAAAATATTCCTTTGCTTCGTCATTTGTTGTTGCGCCATGGAATAATGACATGATGATGATGTAACACTAAAATCACATTTAGTTCTCTACCTCTGTAATGTTTCATAAAATGGTAACATGTAGCTTTAGTTAATAAATAAAATGTGTGTTTTTTATTATTATTCTGGAACCCTAAGTGAGCCAACTCTCTAAATTTGTCCAATGTGTGTATTTGTATCATTCTCTACATCCCTTTTGTGTTCTAGAGGGTGAAAGGTTTTCTATCCTCGATCTGTGAGGGGAAGAATAATGGTCATTATATGTACCTTGACTTTCACAATCAAATGTCTTAATGACTATCAGTAATTTATCTATTCCCCCAATCACATCATGTTAACAATTATGTCAGGTCATGGCTTTTTCTTGTTTGAAAGTGGATTTAGTAATTAATTTTGGTCCAGTCATGTATTTCAAGACATGCATGTAAGAGGGAAGCTTCCCTCAAACTAAGGATCCATAAGGTTGTCCTTCCTTCAGTTTTTTTAATTAATTTCTAAATAATAATTCATAAATTTTTAATCAATGTTTCAGCCAATGAATTCTAATGGAAAACCTTGTCTCCCTTATCCAAAATTGGTTTTTTTTCCTATGGCTTTTTGTTTCCTCTCTTTCCCCTTCGTAGTTCATTTCAATTAGTGCAGTAGACTCCTATATGATCATAACTTGAATCATAATAATATTATGATGACCCATATGAGACCTACTATCATTGGAATCCTTGTTATTAAAGCTAATTTCTAAATCTGGTTTTGGTTGTGTTATTGGTATCTCGCTTCATCCATGTGTCCCTTCTCTGAGCTAATACGAGTCTGTGATCATGGGTTCGTCCCCACTTATGATGTCAATCCATTCTCAACCACATGAAAATATAGCTATGATTCATAATTTTCTTATTTATTCCCTTATGAATTCTTTTGTGTTTTGGATAGAAATATTTTATACATGAGCACACTATTTATATTGTGTGCCCCTTGTCCAATATTTTCCTTTGCCTTAGCCTTTGCTTCAGCCTATTTTCTGGATGTTTCATTCTCTAACTACTTGAACCTAGGTTCCTAATACCATAGATTCTTCCAATTGCTCACATGGTTAGCTTGAGCATGGAGCATTCAAAACTCAAGTCGTTGGACCTATTACAAACCTAATCTTGGACTCGAACATTGTGTGAAGACTTAACCTTGATATTTTAACTAAACCTACAATTATCATTTAAATTAAACACAAAATGAAAGAAAATAACATATTTATAGGTCAACATTTATTTGACGATAACATAAAAGTAAAATTTATTTTCGACATATTAACAAGTAATAAATTTCATATGCAGCAATTTACATAAGTAATCAATAATCGAAGAATACTTATATCAATAGCTTGGTCGAGATGCTCTTGATTTTTTTTGAGATGCTCATGCTGCATTACCCGACTGGAATTACCTCCCAGCCAACTAGGATTGATTTCCTAGCCCAGGGAACCTCCACAGGCTCCCTATCCCTCTGAGCCCAAGTCCAACCAGTTATAGTGTGTCCAAGTTAAAACCAGCACCTTCCAATAGATATAAGTTTGATTCCGCTCATTTTCTGTCCATTCTCTCCCTTCTCTTTCTCCACATTTCTCCTCCAAAATAAATTCCTCCTATGCCAAAACAAAGACCAAGGATCCCCACTCTCCTCTCAGCCACCTCAACTACTTACCATTAATTCTGTTGACACCTAATCCTATGGGATGGGTGTGGATATGTATTTTTGTATAATAAATAATAGTAGGAAATAAGGAAAGCCAAGAGTCATTGGGAGATGAATCCCAATAGCCTCACCTCCATGTATAAATCCATATGCATTCTTCAGCTAATACACATTCTGATTTTGAGGAGTTACCTCTTGGTTTGACATGGTATCAGAGCCAGTGCCACTATTGGCATTTCTGCCTGTGGTGTAACTCCCTCTCCTTTGCTCAGTCAATTTTTATTAATAGTTTTTGCTGCTCCTTAATTGCTAGACTGTTATTCTGCATTTTTTTTCTCTGTATAGCCCTGACATTTGCAGCTCCAGCTCCTGCAGCTCCTGAAGACTCTGCAGTTCCTGAAACACTGCAAATTGCAGGCTCCTCTGCAATCCTGCAAAGATTCCATTTCAAAAATTTTTGTAACGGCCTTTTGGCCTCCTCCATTCTCCATCGACTCACTCCATTCCCTCAGCTCTCTCCCTACGTTCCACATTCATCCCTCACCTCTCAACATACAGCGCCCTGCCCTCATCTCTCAGCGCACACTCCCATCCCACAACTCCGCGCCCTCTCCCCTACCCTGCGTCCATCCTACCACTCTCTCCATACCCGTCTCCCACATCGACTTCCCCTCCGCTGCACATACATACGCCCCGCCTCTACTGCCCTTCCTCTGTCCAACCAAACCCACCGCCTACAACTCTACAGAGCTCTCCATTCCAATACGCCATAAATATCTGCAAAACGTTGTATGATGAGTTTCTGGTGTTAATACCGCCCATCGACCATACACTTAGCGCTGTCATATAATGTTTTAATACCACGCCCATACACTTATCCATTCATTCTATTCATATCACTTACGCCCTTTCATATATACACCGGTTTCATCATTGTATATCCATTGTATATTAATACAGCATTCCATTTTAAACGATGTCTTATACGCTGTCATTACATTTTAAACGCTCTATATACAACCCTGTCCATATAAAAACATTGTCACTGTTATATACAACGCTGCGTTTTAACGTTTCCGCCCACTCCATTTGTTTATAACATTTATTCCAGTTTAATACCGCCCACTCCATTTGTTTATAACATTCATTTCAGTTTAATACCGCCCACTCCATCGTTTATAACATTCATTCCAGTGTAATACCGCCCTTTCAAATTTGTAATACCGCCCTTTACCTGCGTTTTAACACAACGCGTCATTCTTTAGGCATTATTGTTGTTGAATTGCGACAGCGTATATATGTAACACCGCCTCTCCATTACATATTTAATACCACCCTCCTCCAGCGCTATCACATATTCCACTTTGTTATACCGCCCTCCCATCATACCGCCCTTTATTCTATAGTCAATACCGCCCACATACCGCCTCTCATTATATTCATTACCGCCCTTCCATATCGCCTCCCATAAAAAAAAAATTTATCCAAACAAAAAATATATATATACATATATTTTTTTGTGCAGAATTCAGTCTCTTAGCAAAGAGTTTTTTGGCCATTTAAATTCAGTCTTTAGCAAGAGTTTTTTGTGTAGAATTTAGTTTCCAACAAAGAGTTTTTTAAACTCAGAGTATTTTTCCAGCAAGAGTTTTTTCAGTATATTTTCCAGCAAAGATTATTTTTGTTTTCTCTCCTTCAAAAGAGATTCTCCAGCAAAGTTTTTTTCTCTCCTCCTTCAAAAGAAGATGACAGTCCCTTCATCTTCTAAAGAGGCTGCCTACTTGGCACAGAGAGAAAAGAGACATGCTTCAGGTCCATCCACAGGAACAGAAGGCAGAGGACGAAGAAGAAACTTCAGAGAAAAGGGGGGCAGACAATCTAAAACTCAGCGGCAAAGAAATCAAGACAAAGGTAAAACTAATGACAAAGACAAAGGTAAAGCACCTGAATCAGCTCATTCTGTTCTAGCACATTGTAACAATGGAGTAACTGAAAACCTATTTGATGTTTCATTTACTTCATGGAGAGATGATTGGTTGCTAGATTAAGGAGCAACATGTCACATGACATTTAGAAAAGATTTTTTTGAAGAATTCAGCGACATGGAACATGGAACGATGTATTTAGCCAGATAAATTAAAACTCAAGCCATCGAGCTTGGCACCATCAGGCACCATGCCTGATCTTCACTGATCATATCCTACAACAGGGTTCTATACCTCCCACGAGTTGAAGCTCCACTTGTTGTCCCACCTGGTCTAGGAACCCAATTAAGGACACTCAATTCACTTGTTTGATGGCAAGGCAGTGGGAAAAACGTCGGATCATCACTCACTTGTCCATGGAGGTAAAAGAAAGAGGGAGACTCTTAGTGAGAAAGGTTCTCTTGCTCATGCTCAAAACTTTGCATTCAGTTCATATCATGATGAAGGTACATTTCCATCAAGTCTTTTATGGCATGCTAGATTTGGACACTTAAATTATGACAGCCTTCGTTTGTTGAAGAAAAATGGTGTTGATGGACTGCCTACAATTCCTAGAAAACCTAAGGAATGTGATGCTTGTATTCTAGGAAAGCATAGAAAACAACCATTTCATGATTCACACTCCAGAGCACATAGAAAACTTGAGCTTGTTCATTCAGATTTATGTGGCCCTATGCCTGTTGCTTCTACAAATGGAAACAAATACATGATGACATTTATTGATGACTACACCAGAATGTGTTGGATTTACTTATTGAAGAATAAGTCTGATGCTTTTCAAACTTTCAAGAATTTTCATGCATGGATTGAAAATGATGCACAAACACATATTGGCTCTCTACGTACTGATAATGGAAAAGAATACACTTAAACGAATTTGAAAATTATCTTCGTCAACATGGAATCAAACATCAAACAATTGTGCCATATAATCCACAACAGAACGGTGTAGCTGAAAGAATGAACAGAACTATTTTAAATATGGTCCGCTCCATGTTATTTTTCAAGAATGTAAAATTGATGTTTTGGGTTGATGCAGTTCTATGTGCTGTTTACATAAAGAATAGGTGTCCTTCAAGTTCAATTAGAAATAAAACTCCTTTTGAAATGTGGCATGGCCACATTCCTTCGGTAAAGCATTTCGGGGTCTTTGGGTCCACCTGTTATGCCTTGATACCCAAGGGTCAAAGGAACAAACTTGGTGCTAGAAGCAGAAAATGTATCTTCTTGGGGTACTCCAATAACTCCAAAGGATATCGTCTCTATGATGAAACAAATAAGAAGTTTGTGATAGCAAGAGATGTCATATTTCTTGAATCTTCCAAGAGTGACAAGGTTGTTGAGCGGAAACTTGATCGCCTGGATAGATTCACACATGCAAATTCCTTCCAAGAATTTGATAATGTGATTCCACATCTTGAAGGGGGATTCCGATATTGAATCAAACTGTGGAATCATGTCCTGAAGCACTCTCTCCCCCACATGAAGAAACAACCACGGATGACACATTGGATGATGTGATTGACAGAATTGGGAGATTGAATCTTGAATCAATCCCAACTCAGTCAAATGACCAGCCTGGGCCATCTCAGAAAGGTCCTCCCAAATGGCTGACAAAGACACTGGAAAATGTTCATCCTAATGAGGTTGGAAAAACAGGAACAAGAAGTTCCACTCAACAAATCGAAGGTGATGTAGATAATTCTGATTCCCCTGTTGATATGGATATTGCTTATAACTTTGAATTGAGTTTGTATACAGATCATGAACCAACTTCCTTCAAAGAAGCCGCTTCTCATGATGAATGGAAAGAAGCGATGCAGAAGGAGTATGATGAATGGCACTTGGAAGCTGGTTGATCCGCCTTTGGGAACGAAACCAATTGGCTGTAAGTGGGTCTACAAGAACAAGTACAAAGCAGACGGCCCACTTGACAAGCACAAGGCCAGGCTTGTGGAAAAAGGATTCGCACAAAAAGGAGGAGTCGATTATGAAGAAACTTTTGCTCCCACTGCAAAATGGACCACCATCCGGACTCTCTTTGCCTTAGCAGCTCAGAATGGATGGAAAGTCCATCAGATGGATGTAAAAACAGCCTTCTTGAATGGAGATCTAAAGGAGAAAGTTTATATGTCCCAGCTAGAAGGATTTGTGGTAAAGGGTCAAGAACACAAAGTTTGCAAACTTGTAAAATCCTTGTATGGCCTCAAGCAAGCACCACGAGCCTGGTATGAGAAATTGACCGAGCATCTTCTGAAACTTGATTTCAAACACTTTGATCATGATGATGCAACTTTGTTTGTTAAGAAAGTTGGAAAAACAGTTGTATATCTTGTGGTATATGTAGATGATCTTTTGATAACAGGAAACAATGAGAGCTATATTGCATCCATGAAGAAAGAGTTGAAGAAAGGTTTTAAAATGACTGATTTGGGTCATGTTCATTACTATTTGGGTATTGAAGTAATTCAACATCCTAAATTCATATTTCTTTCTCAAAAGAAGTACATTGGAGATCTCTTGAACAAATTTGGCATGGATGACTATAATCCCTTAACCACTCCAATGGAACAAAACTTGAAGCTCACATCTATTGAAGGAAAGGAATTTGAGGATGCAACTAAGTATAGACAGCTTATAGGAAGTCTTATCTATCTGACCACCACCAGACTTGACATTTCATTTGTTGTTGGAATCCTCTCAAGGTTCATGCAAAAACCTTGTGAAGGACATTAGTCTGTTGCAAAAAGAGTGTTAAGGTACTTGAAGGGGACTCAAGACTTTGGACTCAAATATACACAGGTAGCCGACTTCAGCTTGATCAGATATTCTGATTCAGACTTTGATGGCGAAAAAGAAATAGGGGTGTCTACTACAGGTTACACCATGAGTCTTGGATCAGGAGTTGTCTCATGGAGATCACGCAAACAGTCAGTTCCAGCAGATTCCATGACTGAGGCAGAATATGTGGCAGCAGCTGAAGCAACAAAGGAAATTGTGTGGCTCCGAAAAATCCTGGAAGATTTGCAGATGAAACAAATGTATTCCACACCACTCATGATCGACAACACTTATGCAATAAAGTTGGCCAAGAACCCAAAGTTCCATGATCGAACAAAGCACATCAATACAAAATACCATCTAATTCGACATCATGTTCAAGCCAAAACCATCCATCTACATCATTGTTCCACAAATGAGAAAACTGCTGATATCTTCACCAAAGCACTTGGAAGAGAAAAGTTTGAAAAGTTCAGATCGATGCTTGGGCTCACCAACATCCCTTCGGATTAAAGGGGGGAATTTTGACACCTAATCCTATGGGATGGGTGTGGATATGTATTTTTGTATAATAAATAATAGTAGGAAATAAGGAAGGCCAAGATTCATTGGGAGATGAATCCCATTCCATGACTACCCCCTCATCCTTTTAATTTATTAACATTGACTTTCTTCCCATATCTTATCCAAAAGTATATATGAATATAGATATTTTATTCAGAAATGGAGAAGACCATATATTATCTAAAAGTAGATTAGAGAAGACACATTGGGAATACAAATCTAGATATTTGATTTAGAAATAAATGGGAGAATACCATATCTTATCTAAAAGTAGATTTGAGATGACACATTGAGAATACGAATATAGATATTTTATTTAGAAATAAATGGGAGAAGACCATACCTTATCTAAAAGTAGATTTGAGAATACACATTGGGAATACAAATCTAGATATTTAATCTAGAAATAAATGGGAGAATACCATACCTTATCTAAAAGTAGATTTGAGAAGACACATTAGAAATGAAACAATAAAAGTCATATCAGTAAAAATAAAATTACAAATTCACAAGAGTAGATATTACTCAAAAATTATAAGTCAATATTTTTAGATTAATTAAGCACTAATTAAAATTTTCCTAATAGGATCAAGTGGGGCATTACATCCACCCTTCCTTCAGAAAACTTCATCCTGAAGTTAGAGTGAAAATGACACAAGGAGTTTGAAATAAGTTTGAAAATAAGGCATAACAAAATAGAGAGATATAGTAGTCAAATTAAGTTAAGAAATGATACCACCTCCCATCAAGAGCTTCCAACTAGCTTATAACCTCCTATCCTTCCTAACCTACTTCCACTCCCATCATATTTGTCCTCTGTTGCAATATTCTATGGCATCGATTATACCGATATAACCACTGATAAAACCAATATGGAGAAAGCGTCGACTATATCGACCTAACTTCCCCGGCAAACAACTGGAAATCATCATCACACATCTTGGGGAGTGTGTTCATCACTGCCCTCCCACGATTCCAAGCTTGAAGGTTACAAAATGGGAAATGCGTCCACCCCTCCTAAAAACTAGGGTCAACACCCTAATATGGACCACACTACAACGTTGGTTGGATACTTGTCATCAAGTAATCCAGTCAGGTAGTCTTGTCACCTGTCATTTACACTTTACCCATGTCATAGTAGTGCATATCAAGTAAATACAAAATGTAATAGAACAATTTACATCATACCATTCCTCGTCGGATATGTCAACATTTCCCATCGGAAGAGTAGATCTTGGTTATCATATAGTTCTTTCCAATCTACAAGTTAGTTCTCATTCATGCATATACATAAGAACCAAAACATATATAGATAAAGTGATCTTATCCTCATTTTATTAATTCCAACATCCATGTCTCAATTTTGTACTTTCTAAAAGCATACTGGAAATAAATCTTACACTAGATAAATCAAAAATTTTATAAGTCATTCATTAGATAAATCATATCCCCTTAAGCCATACATCCAACAACAATAACTCTGATAAGTCATACACTAGATAAATTATAACCAAGTAAGTCATACATTAGGTAAATCGTACATCAAATAAATCATACATCAAATATTTTAATCAACAATACTTAATATATATAATGATTTATATAATTAGTTTCATTTGTCCAACTAAAATTCATCAATATTACATAGCGTTCATAAATAAATAACATGGAACTACAAATAGGGTCTTAGCATAGGTATCTATCTAAGTAAAAATGGGCATCATAGATGCTCGAAAAGTGAGGGGTAGTCACAACATATAGTCTCTGCATCCTCCCAGGTAGAAAATCCTGGGCTATACTTATCCCACTAGACCTTAACCTGGTCCACCATGTGACGTATGAGATGTCAAACCCTATAGTCCAATATGCGTAATGGTTCGACCATTATGGTTCCCACGTCTGATACCTACAATTCCCTCCAGTCCAGTTTGTGAGATTCATCAAAAACATAATGTCGTAGAATAGATACATGAAAAACATCATGAATTCTATGCAAATGGGGTGGAAGTACAAGACGGTAGGTAATTGGTCCAATCTTCTCCTTGATTCTAAAAGATCCTATAAACTGAGATGACAAATTTTCCCCTTTCCCAAACCTAATGGTGCTTTTGTTGAGCCAAATACGAATAAAAACTTGGTCTCCTACTTCATAACTATGGTGAATCCTATGAGAATTGGCATAACTCTTTTTTCTATCTTGTGCTTCCTTTAACGTTTTCTAAATCTGTCTTACTTGTTCCTCCATTTCTTGTACCAATTCTAGCCCAATCGTACTATGTCCTCTAACTTTCCCAACTCAAAGGCCTCCGATATAAAACTTGATAAGGAGGCATCCCAATGGAACTGTGGTAGCTATTATTATAGGAAAAATCTACTAATGGTAAGCACCTTTCCCACTGAGTCTAATTATCCATGACGTACATTCTGAGAATGTCTTCCATAACCCGTTTTACTCTTGCAATCTATCCATCTGTTTTTGGATGATATGAAATGCTCGGGTACAACTGAGTCCCCAATGTTGACTTCAAACTTGTCCAAAACCTAGATGTAAAACGAGTCTCTATCATAAATGATCTTTGTGGGTAACCTGTGTAGTCGAATAAATTCACTTATAAAAACTCGTTCCACATTAGTAACATTGTTAATATCTCTCACTGGGATGAAATGGGCACTTTTGGTTAATTTATCAACTACGACCAATATAGAATTGTGCCTCTATTAAGTGAGTGGAAAACCCGCAACAAAATCCATAGAAATGACCTCCCATTTAGACATAGGGATGCCATGTGGTTGTAGGAGTCTTGTTGGATGGCGATGATCAACCTTCACTCATTGAAATTCAAGACATTTAGCGACAAAATGGACTATGCCGTGCTTCATGCCTGCCCAAAAGAGGAGTTTATTCATGTATCTTCTTCACTCTAGGGTGTGCAGAATAGAGTGCTCTATGTGACTCCTCAAGAATGGTTCTTCTTATACCATCTTCCTTAGGGATGTACATTCTCCTTTGAAATCTCAATAGTCCCTAAAAAATTTTCTCTATCTGCTTCCAATTCTGGAGTTTTGATATAACCTTTAGATACCAACTATCTTCAAAGAGTTTTTCCAACACACGTTCCCTCAAATTAACCCTCAATGGTATTAGGGAGAAGATTCATGGCCTCCTGCTTAGTGCATCGACCACCACATTCTCCTTTACATTAATGTATAAGATCCCAAAACTAACTCATGAATTCTCTCCATTGCCTATGTCTAGCATTCAAATCCATCTGAGTGAAGAGGTGCGTCAAGCTCTGATGATCATTTCTTAACTCAAATCTCCTCCCGACAAGGTAGTGTCTCCATACTTTTAAAGCTATCATCATTAGCATACAACTCTTCATGTTTCTTCAATTTTCTAGATGTGTAAGCTATTACGCCACCTTCTTGCATCAACACTGCTCCTAATACTTTCTTTGAAGCATCTATGCTGACAATGAATTCATTTTCCATGTCAGGCACTCAAAGGATCGGTGCACTAGTTAGTAACCTCTTTAGTTCGAGGAATGCAATGTCACATTCATATGTCCATTCATACCTAAACCCTTTTCATTGTAATGTGGTGATGGGTTTTGAAATATTTGAAAACCCTTCCACAAATCTATGAAAATAACTTGCTAGCCCCATGCAGTTATGCACTTCTTGAGCATTTTTTTGCACTAGCCAATCCATTATGGCCTTTAATTTTTTTGTTTCAATTCAAATCCCTTCTCTTGAAATGATGTGCCCAAGATAATGAATTTTATTTTAAAAGAAGGAACATTTTTTACAATTTTCCATACAACTAATTTCCCCTTAAGCAGATTAGCACAACCGTTAGGTGCTCTTCGTGCTCCTTTTCATTCTTGGAATGCACCAGAATATTGTCCAGAAATACTTGCACAAATTGGTCCAAATATTTCATGAACACACCATTCATGAGACTCATGAATACTGTTGGTGCATTGGTTAAACCAAATGGTACAACTACGATCTTGTAGTACCCAAACCGACTTCGAAATGCAATTTTTTGAATGTCATGTTCCTTAATCCTCAATTGGTGGTATCTAGATCATAGATCGATCTTTGAGAAAATTGTTTCCCCTGTAATTTGGTTAAATAGGTCATCTATTCTAGGTATCGGGTACCTATTCTTTATTTTGGCATGATTAAATTCCCTATAATCTATGCATAGCCTTAAGGAATCATCCTTCTTCTTGACAAAAATCATTGTTGCACCCCAAGGTGAAATACTAGGTCTAATAAATCCCAAGTCCAGAATCTCTTTTAACTGCATCTAAAACTCACAAATTTTTGGGGATTTCATCCTGTAGAGTATCTTCGATATTGATTCTGCACCAAGTTTTAGGTCGATTGTGAAATCAATCTCCCTCACAGGTGGTAATCCAGGCAATTCCTTTGGGAAAACATCCTCGAATTCTGACAAAAATGGGTACTAATCTAGGGAGGGTCCTTTTTGGTCACTTACAACCTCAACCACATTTAGTTTACAACCTTGCCGGAGACAACGTTTTACTTTCATCGTGGAGATGAATCGTAGGGAAACTCCTCTCTTAATGCCACAAATCTCAATTGACCTACCTTCATCATCTAAGCAAATAACTTTCTTTTTGAAACAGTCTACCAAAGATTGATGAGCTTACAACCAATCTATTTTGATGATTACGTCGTACGTCCCCAATGTTGTGACACATGCCTTCAACTTAGTTGTACACGCCCTGAGGTTCACTTGACATTGATCAAAACTAGGTCCTACTGCTTGTTTTATCTGAGAAGCCATTTCGACTTGTTTAAAGTCATCATGCTCATAGGCTGCCAAACCATATTTTGCTAATGCAAATGGTGAAATGAAACTATCTTTAGCACCAGAATCAAACAAAATTTTAACTTTTACATTGTTTATCATACTCAATGTTTCTACCATGGCAGATTGGTGTTCAACTTGTTTTTTATACTGCATAGATTCTATGGTGCTTACTTGCTTACCCCATTGGCGTTGTTCCTTCTCTACTATTTTACTAGTTTGTAACTCAGGAAAATCACGTTGGTAATGAGGTCCCCCACATCCCCAACAAGTGATGCAAGATATACTTCTAACAGAATGTAGTGGATTTCTTTGGAAATAGGTCATTCCCTTAAGACCCCTACCCCTGCTAGTGGTTCCTCTCGTATGACCCTTATTTGTAGGAGTCTTCGAAGCTGGCAGTGAATTTGCACTGGAAACCATCGAAATCCCCATTGTCGGCATTCTGGGCACAACCCTGTTTCCATATAGCGATGGCCTCAATCTTACTCCTCTAGAGAAGGTACGAGGGGCCTTCCCCATAAACCTTGGTTGTTGTGTAAAAATGGTTGTGTTTCCATCTTTTAATTCTAAGTGTTCTTCAACATAACGGGCATGTTCAATAGCCTCAGCAATTGAGGATGGTTTCCACATTCACACCATTGCCCTAATCTTGGGGTTCAATCCAAAAATGAATCAATCTGCTTGGCGTTTATCAATGTCCATGTATGAGACATACTTGACCAATTCCCATTAGAGAACTTTTGAGGTCTAAAATGGGCCTCCTAAGAAAAATGTACAAACAAAATAAACTTCATAAGAACCAATAAGATTCAAGATGATGATGTCAACCATGGGAGATGATTCACCATTTTTGGGGTAAAAAAGTAAAAAGATTAAAAAATAATAAAATAATAAAACTATTTTTTCAACTTGTATCTTCAACTTATCTCCCTAAGGTTTTACTCAAATTTCGAGTAGGATTACTCGTTGGATGCAAAATTTAACTTCTCATCCAAGAATTACCCATGTTGCTTACTTTCAATAGACCCTGCTACATGAAAAATGAGAAATACATGAAATGAATGATTGCAGGGTTCATCAAAAGTATACAACATGGATACTCCTTGGATGAGGAATCAAATTCTGCATCCAACGAGTGTTCCCTCTCGAAATTTGAGTAAACTCATACAGAGATAAGTTGAAAATATGAGTTGAAAAGGTAGTTTTTTCTTTTTCCCTCTAAAATTTGATGATCTAATCTAATATTATTTTATTATTTCCACTATTATTTTATAATTTCCTTAGGAGGCTCATTTTAGACCTCAAAATTCCCCTAATGATGAATCTAATCTCATGTTCCTCTACTATGCGGTTTCCCTGTACCAAAGCATGGAAGCCTCCTACCTGTTGTTCTTTATAATATGTTCGTAGGCACTTTTTCCCGAATCTCTCCTCAAATAACTCCCACGTAACTGTGTCAGGAGTGAGGTGTAGTTGACGCTATAAGTTACCCCACCAATTCAAGGCACTATCTCTGAGTTGGAATATCGTTATTTTAGCTTTTGAATAGAAAACATAATCTTTTAATGCAAAGCACCTTCTCATTCCCTCTAACCATGCTTATGCTCGTTCGCTAACACGACCTCCAGTAAATTTTAGAAGCTTAATCTTTTGGAGCTCTCGATTAATGTCCTCGATTAGAGGTCCTCTATCAGACTCTCTTAACCCATCAATATTACCCTGATGGATGGTGCTCCACTTCCACCTCAGTTGTTTGGCACCCTCTTAAAGTCTCATTAATTATTTCCATGGAGCATAAGATAAGAACCAACTCTGGCGATGGAAATGGGTTACTTGTAGGAGGTCCTTGTGATGACCCTCCTTGAACTCTATTAACTCGCGTCCTCACCATTTGAATTGTCCAATTATCTATACGACACACAAGACCTATTAGCATAACTTAGGACCTTGTCAAATTCTTTCTAATCTCACACAGGTTTTGTGAAATGATAGCTGTAATTTTTCCTTTTAATATGATTGTAAACGTGTGTTACTAATACTAAGAAGATCTTCATGGATCTACTAAATCCTCTCTCATCACCGGCTAAGAAAGTGTTGTGATGCACCAGTTGTCATTCTCAAATACCTTTATATGTGTAAACAATCATCCTAAATCCATATTATACATTTTGAGCATTCACATAAGCACTTAATTACCATTTTTAATCGAATTATTATAACTAGGTGTCCTTTTGAAATACCATCAACAATGTTAGATAGTTATTTTAAGTATCTTTGTGTTTTCAAAGTATGTGCCTAACAGTCTCAATTAACTCAATATTGTCATTATTGTTAGATATTTACTATCCAATTGATATATATAGAATGGTTAGTGCTACATGTTTGAAGATTACAATACTGTATATTATCTTAAAAGTGGCTCTAACATACCAATCCATTGTTGTTAACCTTTGACTATTTTAATGTATTAACACGCTTGATTTCTCTTTTATAAACATATGTAGTTTAAGACAAGTAAAATCTAGTAAAAGGAAAAGAGAATTATGTTTTATGTGGTGAAATGGAGCTTGGACCTTAAAGTTTTAGAATATAGGCCCCCTTTTATTTCATAAATGTGTTTTCGTATGGAAAAAAAGATATGTATTGTCTCGAGTGACATGCTTTTCTTTTGTAAGTGGTGTACTTATTAGGCCGAGAGATTTTTTTTTTAATACTTTTCTTTTTAGATGAAAGAAAATCATTATATATATAAATAGTAGTTATATATTAATATCCATTTTACCATATAAATTAAAATAATAATCCCTAACCATATTTAAATTTAATTAATAAGCACATAAAAAATTAATATAAATATTCACCCCCATTTTACCATGGATATTATTGACTTCTAGATAAGTTTCCTTACAATACCATGGGTTAATACCATGGCTTATCAATACCATATAACCAGAATCATAACTCATTTCAAAATAAAATAAAAATACAACATAATGTATATTTTCATTTATTTTAATTTTATAACATTTTTCAAATTAAAACTTAATACTTACAATAAATATACAATATTCCAAGATGGTGAACCACGAATATTCACCACTATTATACCATGGATACTTTAACTTGTAAATAGGATTTGTTACAAAACTACACGCCAATACTATGGGCTATACCAAAATATTGCATTTTGTTTTTTTTTACACGAAATGTGTCCTCCATTTAATTAATGTTAGTAATTTTCATTAAAAATATCCATTCACTGGTTACAAATAAAACAATCGAAATAAATACTCAAAGCTAAAGCACATAACTTCTTAATAATACCTACGAAACAATATTATATATGATAACAAATCAGATCAGTCCTTAGTCAGCCTGCAATCATTGTGTCATAAATTTATTTCTTAATTTCAAGTCACCTTGCTTCGTATAATAGGTAATTAATTATTGAATTTATTTTCAAGTAGTATTTAAAAATGTCGTAGTTGGGACCATCGAACAATTCTGAGGTTGCAGTTTTCATAGTTTTCTAAGGACGCAATCAAGTATTGCGTTAAAAAATTTTCAATATTTTATAATAACGATCACTCCCACCAAACTAAACTATTGACATTAAATAGAGTCCTAATTTTAACAAATTTGAAGAAGAGGTTCACATGCATGTGTTTCTACTGCAGTCGTTTGCTTGTTTTTAAGGTCATTCTTACCTAGAATGCAAATACCTCTTCACTTATATTAAGAAAAAATAAAATCAAAGAGAACTTGAACATGGAGCTTTTGAAACTCAACCTATGAATGAGTTTAGAACCAGATATATAGGGGAACTGATGTTGGGAAATATCGAAATAATAGGTAAATAATTTAACTGATGTTCGGAAATATCGAAATAATAGGTAAATAATTTAACTGATGTTCGGAAATATCGAAATAATAGGTAAATAATTTAACGGGTTGAAGTATTTGTGTATGACAATCTCTCCATGATTTATGCTCTAAATGATTTACCAGGTTGGAATATTTCTGTACGATAGTCTCTCAAACAACACTAGAAGGCACCCCATCTCTTACCAGGCTGAAAGCCTTCGGTATGACAGTGTCTTAAACAACACTTAAAAAAAACATCATCTCTCAGA
The DNA here is from genome assembly GCA_034641835.2 of Pinus albicaulis. Lineage (NCBI taxonomy): Eukaryota > Viridiplantae > Streptophyta > Pinopsida > Pinales > Pinaceae > Pinus > Pinus albicaulis. The sequence goes on from CM076578.1 coordinate 433,037,381, forward strand.
TCTGAAATTTTTCGGTATGACAATCTCTCACACAAGACTAAATGACACTGCATCTCTCACATCCAATAAAAGAACCTCAGGCATCATAATATTTCAGATATTTTATTACTTTTGGATATATAATTAATTCTTTTTTTTTAATTTTAGGGTGAATTTCTTATAACCCAAAATTTCATTTTTTTAAATTCTAAGATGGATTTGTTATAAGGATAGAAGCTTGGCATGTCGGTGGGTTTTAAGGTCCATATTTTGAATCTACGCTATGATGCCATATGTGAAGACCTAACCTAGATCTTTAACTAAAACTAGAATTATCATTTAAATTAAACACAATATGAAGGAAGATCGCATATTTATAGGTCAACATTTATTTGACGATAACATACAAGTAAAATTTATATGCAACATATTAACAAGTAAGAAATTTCATATGCAGAAATTTACATAAGTAATCAATAATCGAAAAATACCTGTATCAAAAGCTTGGTCGAGATGCTCTTGATTTTTGTTGAAATGCTCCCACTGCATTACCTGATTGGATTTACCTCCTAACCAACTAGAATTGATTTCCTAGCCCAGGGAACCTCCACGGGCTTCCTAGCCCTCCGAGCCCAAGTCCAACCAGTGGTAGTGTATCCAATTTAAAACCAACACCTTCCAATAGATCTAAATTTGATTCCTCTCATTTTCTCCATCCTCTCCCTTCTCTTTCTCCACATTTCTCCTCCAAAATAAATTCCTCCAATTCCAAAAAAAAGACCAAGGATCCCTCTCCCCCCTCCTCTCATCCTCCTTCCCTTTTATGTCTCTTCCTCTCATCTACCTAAACTACTTATCGTTAATTCCATGACTAACCCCTTGCCCTTTTAATTTATAAGCCTTGAATTTCTCACCATATCTTATCCAAAAGTAGATATGAATATAATATTTTATTCATAAATAAATTGGAGAAGACCATATCTTATCTAAAAGTAGATTACATAAGACACATTGGGAATAAAATTCTAGATATTTTATTTAGAAATAAATAGGAAAAGACCATATCTTATCTAAAAGTATATTTGAGAAGACACATTGGGAATAAAAATCTAGATATTTGATTTAGAAATAATGGGAAAATATCATACCTTATCTAAAAGTAGATTTGAGAAGACACATCGGGAATACAAATCTAGATATTTGATTTAGAAATAAATGGGAGAAGACCATACCTTATCTAAAAGTAGATTTGAGAAAACACATTATAAATGAAATAATAAAATTCATATCAGTAAAAATAAAATTACAAATTCACAAGTGTAGATATTACTCAAAAATTATAAGTCAATATTTATATATTAATTAAACACTAATCAAAATTTTCCTGATAGGATCAAGTGGGGCATTACACATTGATTGCATGCCTTTCAGGTGAAGGTGTGAAGAGAACATCTGGAAGGAATTTTATTTCACTTATATAATCTGACTGTTATGATTTAAATATCACTCTAAGTTTCCCATGATCCCCACGTGTGATCATCCACAAAAGTAGCTTCAAAATTTCCACTTCAAACACTAGATGGGTATCCTTAAAAATTTATTAGTAGAGGAAACTCAACTAAAGGTAATTGCAATAGGCTACCTACTATCTGGATAATATTCCTCTCAAATATTACTCTAATCTTTGCATGACCTATGAGTTCAAAGTTGTGGGCTAATTTGTGGGAGTGCTTTAGGGGAACGATGGTGTACTCAGTTATATTGTTGCTTCATATCCCAACTTATATATTGAAATATGCATTCTCTCATCTCCAACGTTGGATTAGAAATAACTGTAAAATAAAAGTACAAATAACGGTTAAGAAATATCATGAATACCTCATTTTTAATGACTTATTTTATTCAAGGAAATGATGATAATGTACCTGCCAAAACCACATCAGATAAGAGCTAGCCATTCGGGATACTAAGGACACTTGTGCCCTGAATTTTTCTTTTTTAAGTGAAGATGTGAGACATCATATAGCTTCAATTACAAGTTCTTATGGTTCATTGAAAAATTTGAAGTTGTTTAGTTTATGGCCAAACTATTCAACCTTAAGTTGAAATAAAATGACCCCTTGGCCCTAGCCTCAGAGATTAGTCATCATGCATGATGTAGATGCCACTGGATTTAAGATGGAATTTATCTCACGATATTTTTCAAGGCCCTTTATCCCACATACTCTTATTATCTTGAATCCCTACAAGCTAGTGCACAACTCAAGGCCATTATTTTTGACACCCTAGTGGAAAAGTTTACAAAATGAGAGAAAGCCTTTGAGAAGAGGAATACATAACCTCCATCCTTTGAAGAAGCAATGCGCCTTTCTTAGAAATAGAAGAACCAATCATGTGATTCTCCTAAAACAAGTGGAAGTGGAAGAGGACATGGAGGAAATAACTCCAGAGGTTAGGGGGGTAAACACCATCAAGGATAAATATTTGATATTGACTACATTACCTACAAAAAAATATGGACATGACGCAACATGTAGAACTCCTGGGAGAAAATCAAAGATAACAAATAAATAAATAAAGGTAAAACATCAAATCCACCTAAAGGTAAAGTACCTAAATTTTCTCATTATATTGTTTCCCAATTCAATATTGGAGTAACCAAAGATTTGTTTCATGCTTCATTTTCTCTTGAGAGATGCATAGTTCCTCGATATAGGTGAAACTTTCCATATGACCTTTCTAAAATACTTCCTTGAATACCTCGGTGACAATATATATGGAGTAGCATATTTTATAGACAAGTCAAGTCTCAATCCATCCAGACTTAGCACCATCAGGCTTAAACTACCTGGACAACCTAATTTTATTATGCATGATGTACTCTACCTTCCATAGGTACAGAGAAACCTAATATCCCTTAATCACATCTTCCAACAAGGCCACTATATTCACATGTTTTATGGGAAAGTAGAGATAAGGAAAGTATATAAAAACACAATTTTCATGACTGAAGTACAGGAGGAAAGACTACTAAAGCTACAGGGAAAATATGCTCATGCATAGAACTATGCATGCCTTTATCAATACAATGAAGGGACATTTTAATCTAGTATTCTATGGCATGTATATTTGGACATCTTAATTATCATGTTACTCATTCTTTAAATAAGAATGGTGTTTCTTATTTTCCAACCATTCAAAATAAATTGAATCAATGAGGTGCTTGTGTCCTAGGAAAACTTAGCAAATGACCATTTCATGATTATACTTCCAAAGCACGTAGAAATATTGCACTAATTCATTCTGATTTGTGTGGCTTTATGCTTGTTCCTTCTACAAATTGAAATATGTATATGATGAATTTTATTTATGACTACACCAAGAGGTGTTGGGTATAATTGTTCAAAAGTAAATCAAAAGCTTTCAAAACTTTTAGAAATTTTCATGCATCGATTGAAAATTATGCACAATCACAAATTGCCTCCCTTACTCCGAATAATGGAAAATAATATACTTCTAATGAATTTTAAAATTATCTTTGTCAACATGGGATTCAAAATCAAACTACTTTCCATACAATCCTCAACAAAATGGTGTAGTTGAAAGGATGAATAAGAATATTTGAATATGGTTCAGTCCATGATGTTTTTAAAAAATGTGGAATTGATATTTTGGGTTGATGAAGTTATATGTGCAATATATGTGAAAAACACATGTTCGACGCATTCTCTCATAAATACGACTCCTTATGAAATGTGGTATGGCTTTTCATGCATGGATTGAAAATTATGCACAATCACAAATTGCCTCCCTTACTCCAAATAATGGAAAATAATATACTTATAATGAATTTTAAAATTATCTTTGTCAACATGGGATTCAAAGTCAAACTACTTTCCATACAATCCTCAACAAAATGGTGTAGTTGAAAGGATGAATAGGAATATTTGAATATGGTTCAGTCCATGATGTTTTTAAAAAATGTGGAATTGATATTTTGGGTTGATGAAGTTATATGTGCAATATATGTGAAAAACACATGTTCGACGCATTCTCTCATAAATAAAACTCCTTATGAAATGTGGTATGGCCACATTCATTCGATAATGCATCTAAGGATCTTTACTTCCCCTTTGTTATGCCCTAATTCCTAAGGAAAAAGGAAGCAGTTTTGATGTAAGGAACCAAAAATGCACCTTCTTGGGGTATTCAGACACCACCAAAGTACATTTTATTTGTGATCAGGTAAAGGAGAATTTTTCCTTGTCTATAGATGCGATTTTTCTTGCAACTTCCAAGAGTGATAAGATTCTTGAGTGGTATCTTTATCGAGATAAATTCAACCATGCAAAAACTTATCATGAATTTGATAATAAGATTCGACATCTTGAAGGGGGGATCCCTATATTGGATCAATTTATGTAATATCATTTTAAATAATTGTCCCACCCTCATGAAGTTTTGGGCAGTTATTCAGGTCAAGAAGACCCTTTAAGTGATGTTATTGAGTGAATTGAAAGGTTGAATTTTGATGCAACACCATCTAAATTGGTGGAACAACCTAGACCATCTCATAAAGGTTCCCAAAAATTGATCACCACAACACTTGAAAGTGTTCAGCCTGATGGGGTCGAAAAAACAAGAACCATAAGCTCTACCAAACAAGATGGAGGTGATGTAGACAATTCTGATTTAGTTGATGATATGGATGTTTCATATGATTTTGAAATGAAACTTTGCACTAACTTTCATTAAATAAGTTTATTCTCATGATGAATGGAAAGAAACAATAGAGGAGTATGATGCTATCATAAACAATGGAACATGGAAGCTGGTGGACCCTCCATTTGGAACCAAACCAAATGGCTACAAGTGAGTCTACAAGATCAAGTAAAAATTAGATGGATCACTTGAAAAGAACAATCCAAGGCTTGTGGAAAAATGATTTTCATGAAAATAAGTTCTCAATTATGAGCATACATTTTCCAACACAATAAAATGGGCCACCATCCAGACTCTCTTTTCCTTAGCAACTCATAGTGGATGGAGATTTCACCAAATGGATGTGGATATTCTTTATTGAATGGATACTTGAAAGAAAAATTCCTCATGTCTTAGCTAGAAGGTTTTGTTGTCAAGAGACAAGAAAAAAAAGTATGCAAGCTCATCAAATCCTTATATGGCCTAAAATAAGCACTGTGAGTTTTGTATGAAAATTTGGTTGAGCATATTCTAAAATTAAATTTCAAAAACTTTAATCTTGATGATGCAACTCTATTTTTCAATAAAATTGGAAAAACTATTGTCTATATTGTGGTATATGTAGATGATATATTGATAACAGGGAGCATTTACAACTAGCATGAAACATGAAACATTACAAATAGCATGAAAAATTCTTAGTTGACAAAGCCACGTAATGTATTTCCTAGTTTGTTTGAAATCCTCAAGATTGCCCATGTAGTTTTTGGATTTCCTAAACATATTTCTACACCAATCCCAAATCACGTAACTAAGGAATATCTTTAATGTCCTATGTTGGAAATGTATAAATTCATGCCACCAAGAATGAAGGATAGGCTCTTATGGCCTCACCCTTAACAAAAGGTGAACACGATTATGAAATGGGTAAAATTACACAAGCTCAAAAATCTTAATTAACTCCAACACCTCACCATGCCTTAGGTTCAAAGAAGCAAGAGAATATGATTGTTTGCAAATAGTTTGTTGGGGTGTGTGGAATAAGGCCCAATTTCTTGTAGTAAACAAACAATGTTATGTTTTATATTGAAAACGAAATGAATTTTTAATAAATGTCTTGATAGATATATAATTTATAGAATGATATAATGGTGATGTTACAAATAAGGGCCCCCATTACAAATACTAGGCGAGGTGTCCTTTCATATGAAGAGTCATGTATTTTTGGATAAGACACACCTTTACACCTTTTCACATATATTATTATCTATTATTATTATTTTTGTTACATTTCCACCCTTTTAAGGAATGCTTTGTCCTCAAAGTGTAATGAACAAGATTCTCTCTCGCTGTGCACGTTGCTTATCTAGCTCATCGTGCTTAGTCTTCTTCCTTGTAGACCCCACTACTCATTTAATTTATTAATTTATTATTATTATTATTATTATTATTATTATTATTATGCACATCAGGGTTAGTATTCTTCCTTGCAGACCCCACTTCTACTTTAATTTACTATTTACTTATTATTCTGATTATTATATATTAATAAAGTAACTTTATAAAATTAATCAATAAAGTAAATTTGTAAAAAAAAATGTAAGCTTGGCAGGACTACATCTTCATCATGTCCAATATATCACCTTGATTAGGGAAGGGAATTGAACCGGTGACTTCACATCAAGGTGCCTTAAGAAAGCACCCGATCAACGTCTATCCAAGACCCTGTGGAAAAAGTAACTTTATAATTTAACAAAGTAATTTTATGATAATTAACTAATGTTTATGAATCTTATTCCCTTTTTATATTAATATTTAAAATTTTAACACTTAATATAATTAAATTATTTTTGAGAGTGAGTTGTATGGTCGTGTCTATACAGTCTTTATTAGTGTTACTAGTCAACAATAATATATGTTTATAGAAAACCATATATGACAGACGCATTGTCTTGCTCCCCTTTGTATTTTATCCAAATCTCATTGTAAACGGACTCCCATGAAAGAACGATATAGCTCACCCCATGAAACTTGGGTTAAAAATGATAGTCATATCCTGTTCCACCCACACATTCCTTTCAAACTCCAAGTGCAAGTGAAAATCACATAAACATAGAGCACCATAAATTTTTAATAAATAAACCTTTCCTTATAATGAGATGGGAACAATATACTTAAACATGTCCATTGTATATATAAATTTTGAAAGACGTGTCCAAATTTCAATATTTACATCCAAGAACAATGTGTGTGTCGACTATGAGCTAATGTCGTTGAGCTTTATCAGATTCTCGACTACTCTCAACATCACATCCATGGTCGTGCTTAAATTTTTGCACTAGATTTATGGACATATATTTGATGTATCTAAAGTCCTCAAATACCACTACTACTATGGTAAAAATTCATTATATATGTGAAGGGATGGTCCAGATCATAGTATGTCCACCTCACCACATCGTGTCTAATTTCCTCCAAAAAGGGTTCTCCATTTGGCCATATGTGGCATTATTCATTGGGAACACTGTCAAGAAGGATGAATGCACACAGTTCCAATACTCAATTAGGGATTTTTGATAGCCGCTTTTCTCGAGTTTTATAGTCTAGAAACTAGATTTCATTCATGATGTTGGGATCCTTCTCCCTTAGATATAACAATAGACTCAAGTTTTATAATGGTGTGGTTTGTGAACTTTGAACCAAATATCGAAGTCTATTCACCATGGGTCCAAGCAGCATGGAAACCAAAATGAGATGGCATAGATGATTATGGAAAGATGGAAGAACTTGATCTCTTATAAGATTTACATGTGTTTTCATGAGGGAAAAAGAGAACATTTTTCAACCATGTATATGTTTTTTGTTTCCACTAATAGTTGGTTGAAAAGATGTGCAACCACGGATATATTTTGAACTTGACTCCAGGATGTATTGTGATGACATGTGATATGGACAAACCATGTATGAGTTGTTGTATGATTATTACTACAACCATGTTTTTGCTAATGTAACATCATTTTTATTGGTTGAGAGTCCAAATCGTTAGTATGTTGAGTCATCATGGTGATAGGATTGTTTTGGAAGAATCTTATGGAGTCATAATTGCAACCACATGTATGGGCTAATGATGATGTAATTGTAATGATGTATTATGTACTTGAGTCATTGGTCCATAGAGGATGATCGTAGCAGCCATTTATTTATTGATATATTCATGTAATATGCTCATCGAGCCATGTACTTGTGTTGTACTATCTTTTGGGTCTTATAGCCATGAGTCATGAGGTCACGTTATGGTCATATATTGGTCATGTATGAGGTATTATGTCGTTGCTACAACCATGTATTTATCAATGTATATGTCACTTGATTCATGGTCATGTGGAGTCTTGGTACATATGGTGCTTTTATTTTTCAAAGGAAGCATTTTTTACAGTGGACGCAGTCATTTCATCCCAATAATTGGTATCTCTACAGCTTGGAGATGGCACGTGTTTAGGGGGAGCATCATTTTCTCTTATTATTTCATCCATACATTGTTGGCATTATGATCTTCTTGGAGGTATTCATGCTATGCCTCATACTATGTTATGATAGTGGGGTTCTTCGCCTCATGTGATGAGATATTTTGGTAGTTGTTGCTATGTAGTTATGGGGTATATTGTTTTTGGTTTCCTCATGTGATGATGTTATGTGGAGGATTGATGGATGATTCTCATATGCATACTTGATGCTGCTCATATTCACTATTATATCATGTTTCATATGTTGATGATGGTTGCCTTATGTTGCCATGATGTTGCTTGATTACTAGTAGTTTTTGGATGGTTTCCTACTTTGAATGATGATTGATCTATTTGTTTCTTTTTTCTATGATGATTGGAGGCATGGATGATATCGGATATGCATTATATTTATGCTCTCGTATAAATATAATTATGCTCCCGTATGTACTTATTCTTGTTGCCTAATCTATGGAGTTGACCCTTTTCTATTGATTTCAAAGGGGGAGATAATTTGGATGGATAGAGTGCAGATTCAATTTTTGGAGATGTATGGAGATCAACCTCACATGTTGTTGAGGTTGACATCAATGCCAAAGAGGGAGTTTGTTGCCATTGATGTCAACAAGTTCATGGTGTTGCTTGTTAGGTGCATATGTGTTTGGTTTGGTGGTCCTAGTGGTTAACATTGATGTCAACAGTATGATGTCACTTGTGTTGGTATGTGTTGGAATTGATATTGGTCCTATGATGATGGAAAACTTGATGGCACATTAGTAGCTTGATGTTATCATGATGGTCTAGGAGGAGTTTGCATGTGTTCGCACATGCATTGATCTACATTTCATGATGGTTTTTGATGTTGTTGCAAGTTGAGGAGGCTACTACAAGTTGATGACTAGATCTACATGTGATGGTTATGGCTCATGGAATACTAGTTTAGTTGTCAACTAGGTCCTAATTAGTTATCAATGTTTATGCCTATGAGGATGACTTGTAGTAGTGGTGTGATGGCATGATGTTGATGATGTTTATGTTGCGGAGGTTTGACAAAGGTGTTGTTGCTGTGTAGAGATTTGATGGAGAGTAGAGGACTCGTTGGCACACTTTCCAACCTTTTTTTTTGGCCCTTCTAGGTCAACTTGGAAGTGACACTTAAGGCATGTTTGATCTATTTTTAGATGTGTTAGAGGTCATGTCAGATTTATGGAGGTTGGAACAGATGTTGTAGGAGAGGATACAACATTTAGCGGAGGTCTTGAGCTAAAGGATTGATGGTTTTCCTCATTTTTTTCCATACTCACATGCATATAATCCTATGGGAGAAGTTGGAATGATCTGGACATTGGGCAAGCTTGTGGGAGCGGTTATAGCCTCAGTCGCATAGAGACTGTATTATGGGTGCGACTAAGGGTTTTCACGATATTTCCTCTACATTCCTTGCGCTATTCAGAAGGAAATTAACTTGGAAATTCCAAAAGGCCTCCTGAATTAATGAAAAAGGTCTCAAATGGTTTGAAAATGTCCTCTCATGATGTGAATGAATTTAGTGCACTAATAGTGACCTTAGTGGATTGATTTGGTCCAATTTGTGTACCTTTGATCTTATCCCCAGATCAATTTCTCCCTACATGTTTTATATACTCGATCTTGCAACTATGGTTGATTGTGAGTTGGAGGTATGTGTATGTGAGTGAGAAGGCTGCAGAGAAGTAGTGTATGCTTCAGACCTATTGGAGATCATATATGTTTCATTCTATCAGTGTTAAAGATTGAATAATGGAGAAAATTTGAAGCATGTTGCAGAATATATCAGAATTCAAGCTGCTGGTGTAGAGATTGGTTGGAGAGTTTGGTATGTTGTTGGATTATATCTTAGTGATCCTCTCACACTTTTTTTTCAGGAGCTGCTTATGAAAATTCCTACACCGGAATCCTATTGCAGAAAATGTAAAATATTGACCTAATTGTTAAGTTTTACTTAACAATTTATTTGTAGTTATCTACGGCAAACATTGAATACATCATTGTTAATTTTGGGCAACTAGGTCCAAAATCCATGTTGCACTATTCATATGACGATGGCCATATTTTTTGTTAGATTCCACTTTCGTAGAGGTGCAAGATTTATCTAAAGATCATATTGATCGGATGCGCAGAAAATTGATTTTGAATGTATTTTCCACATGTGAAAGGTCGGCCAGATTTATCCCACATGCCTAAGAGATGTGTCACACACCCTCATTGATGAATATAAATTGGAGAGACTTGGAGGATTTTCTCATCATCTCATCACAAATTCTTTGATTGTGATATGATTGGTTCGATAGCCTTTGGAGGCATTTTTCCCCTCACACATGTGGAGTGAAGCTGTTATTTTCTACGCTGATATCTTTAGGGCTTTCTGTTTTCTACGTTGATCTGTTTAGGGCTTTTCTACTGCAGCATTTATCGTGGCCAACCCTTAGTCGTTTGACCTCAATATTCTACAGAAATTTTGATTTTAGGAGGCCATACAGCTGGGCACTAAAATCGACAAATTCCGAGTTCTTTGACCAAAGCCTAGTTTTTTGCGTTGACTTTTCTGAAGCTTCCTGCATTGACTTTTTAGAGCTTTCCCTGGTTTGACTTGCATTGACTTGTGATGAGCTAACTTTGAGGGTTGTGGGTGTGACACATGAAAGTGTTGGCTGACCGAGAAAGACTTTATTGGTTGAAGCATCCTGCTGACCATCGTAACGCAACAATATGTTATATCTTTGCTGGAAATAAGGAATTGTAAATTTGATCTATATTTGGATTGTCTTCTATTGATCTATTATTGTGTTCTATCAAAATTTTACTTCCAAGTTTTTGTGATTTTCATTTTGTATTGGGACTAAGAAAGATTGAAGTAAAAGTGCATCAAGCATAGAACACCATTGTTATCTAAATTTAACATGGTATAGGCGTTGAGGTGAAGACAAAGTCCAAGATTCCAAGCTGGTGTTAGAAGCTATCTCTGAAGGAAGAAATCCTATCAAGGACAAATGGCCTACTCAACCTACAAGGGTTTCAAGGCTGATGATAAATTCACTGATAAGTCTGATTATCATGCATGGAAGATGTCCTTAGATTTGGCGCTAGAAAATCAAGATATCATGGACTATGTACAGGGGAATATTCAAGAGCCTCCATTAAATTCCACTGCAGCCACGAAGTTTATGTATAGAAAAGGGGAATTCAAAGAAAAGAGGATTATCCGAGATTCTATTCATAAGCACTTGGTTGCTTAAATTTTTGAGCTGAAGACATCTAAGGAGATGTATGATAAGCTGGTGAACATGTTAAGGGCTAGCAATGCTAATCAAATCCTCTTCTTCAAGAATCAATTGAAGAATATCAAGAAGGGTAAGGATGAATCTATTAAATTATATTTTATGAAGCTCACTGAAATCATGAATAACCTCCTAGTTATTGGGGAAGAAATATCTGATCGAGAGATGGTTCTTATTGCACTTGGAGGTCTCCCCCGTGATTGGCATGTATTCAATACCACTATTCTCAATAATAATGTGATACCCGATTTTGATGAAATATTAACGAGATGCACTCAAGAGGAAACAAGAATTATGGTGTATGCCAATGGTAATGGAAGTGACCCTACTGCCTTCATCGCTCATGCAAAGAACAAGAACCATGGTGGCCCAAGAAATCAAAATCATGGTAGTGCGAGGCCCAAAGGAAGGAAGGGAAGATGTTACACTTGTAACAAGACTGGTCACTATGCAAGAGAGTGCCCTAATAGAAGGGACTCTCCCAGGGATAATGAAAACAACAACTCGAGAAGGAATGGAAGGAACAACAAGTTCTAAGGAAAAAGGAAGGCTCCCTCTGATCGTAATGGAAATGGGAAACCTTTCAAGAGGTCAAGAAATTCCAAGTACGATGAGTCTAATGTTGTTGATAATAAGAGAAATTATTTTATTTTTATATCTGCCCTCTCTGTTGCATCTCCACCCGACACCTTGGATGTCTGGTTAATTGATAGTGTTGCTTCAAGGCACCTCACCGGTTATAAAGAAGCCCTTTCTGATTTGGTTGAGAAGGATACTAATTTGGAAATTATCATTGGAGATAATGCCACCTATACCGTGAAAGGGACAGGGCCTGTGACCCTCCATTTATCTCGAGGTCAAGTAATCTGATTACAAGATGTGTTGTATGTTCCTGATTTGAAGAAGAACCTTGTGTCCATTTTGGCGATGGAAGACAAAGGGTTCAAGGTGGCATTCGTTGATGGAAAGGTACTTATATGGAAGAAAAACTTCAACGAAGCTCATTCTATTGGTTTTAGAGTTGATACACTCTACCAGGTTGGAGGAAGTCCATTGGGGGCTATGACATGTGATACAACTCTTCAAATAGAGTTATGGCACCGGAGGTTTGCACACCTTAATTACAAAGCCCTTCCTAAAGCAAGGAAGGTGGTGACAGGGATGCCTAAATTGAGAGATGATCATGAAGGTATATGCCAGGGTTGTGCCGAAGGGAAGCATACAAGGGGACCATTCCCTCAAGTGTCACAAAGACAACTGATATCTTGCAGTTGATACATTCTGACTTATCTGGTATGCTGCCTGTGAAATCATTGGTAGGGTTTTCCTATTACATGACTTTTACAGATGACTTCTCCTTAAAAACCTGGATATATTTTTTGAAGAAGAAGGATGAAGCATTCAAATGGTTTCGTACCTTCAAGGCCTTGGTGGAAAATCAAACCGAAAGAAAATCAAAGTTTTGAGGACCGAGTATGAGTCAAATGAGTTTAATGACTTTTGTAGAGAATATGGCATTAAGAGGGATACCACAACTACGTACACTCCTGAGAAAAATGGTGTTGCTGAAAGAAATAATAGGACCATTCTGGACGCTCCATGTTCCATGCTATGTGACCAAGGTCTTCTGAAGTTTTTATGGGGAGAAGCTGCGAACACTGTTGTGTATGTTCAAAATAGATGCCCGCATTCCGCTCTAGAATCCAAAACGCCCAAATAAGTCTTCTCCGGTAAGAAACCTGATGTTTCTCATTTTAGAGTTTTTGGTTGTCTTGTTTACTTTCATGTGTCGAAAGAAAAGATAAGAAAGTTGGATGTTTCTGGAAAGAAAGGAATGTTTGTGGGCTACAATGAAAATTTGAAGGCATATAGAATCTATGTGCCTGGTCAAAAAGAGGTGGAGATATGCCACGATGTCACCTTCGATGAAGATGTTTCCCTCAAGGAAGTAATAAATCTTCCTAGCTCCAAGGAAGACAAATAAGATGAAGAAGCAGGGAAGATGGAAGAGCCAAAGGATGACCTGATGCCCGATGCTGAAGGACCTATGGATCTAACTAATCCACCTCCTTCAAATAAGAGAAGACCCTCATGGCTTAGGGATACTCTCGAAGATGTCGAGAGACATATTGCCCAAAGGGGGACATTCCATGAAAGCAAGAAGCTGAAGAGATACCAAGGGTATCTAGCAGCCATGAGTACGATAGTACAATCTGATCCTGGAACATTTGAAGAAGTCATAAAGCATCAAGTTTGGAAGGATGCTATGCTTGAATAATATGATCCCATTATGAAGAATGATATCTGGGAAGTGGTCCCAAGACTGGAGGATAAATCTGTTGTCACCTCGAAATGGCTCTATCAGATCAAGCATGGATCTGATGGAAGTGCTAAAAAGTACAAGGCAAGATTCGTTGCCCAAGGCTTCTCTCAAAAAGAAGGCATATATTATGATGATATATTTGCAACTGTGGCCTGCTATACCACCATCCGATATATTATTGCCCTTGTTGCTACACAAGGATGGAGTCTACATCAGATGGATGTGAATACCACTTTTCTACATGGATCTATAAAGGAAGAGGTGTATGTGGAGCAACCTCTAGGGTTCGAAGTCCGAGATAGAGACACCCATGTATGCATGTTGAAGAAATCCCTCTATGGGCTGAAGCAATCCCCCAGGGCTTGGTACGAGAGTATAGATAGCTAATTGATGAAGTTGGGCTTCACTCGAAGTAATGTTGATTTAAACCTTTATTTTAATGTTGATGGAGAAATGCCTCTCATTTTGGTTCTCTATGTGGACAATCTCTTCTTGACAGGTGTTGACCCTCTCATTCATCAGTGTAAGAGGGATCTAGCTTCCGAGTTTGAGATGAAATACCTAGCACTGATGCACTACTTCCTAGGCTTGGAGGTCTGGTAGAGGCCAGGCAAGATTTTCCTTTCTCAAGGAAAATATGTTGTGAAGTTGTTGGAGATATTTGGTATGGTGGATTGTAAGTCTGTGTCGACACCGATGGAACTCAACTTTAAGAAGTTGAGTGGAAACGTTGTTCGGATCATGCTAGAAAATCCCACTACGTATCGACAACTTGTGGCGGCCCTGATGTTTTTAGTGAACTCCCGTCCGGACGTATGTTTTGTAGTGAACACTTTGAGTCAACATATGGTTGAACCTCATCACTTTCACTGGATTGGTGCCAAGAATATATTGATCTATCTTCGAGGCACAATCAACCATGGGTTGAGATACACTATCGGGAGTTTGAGACTCCATGGATATACTGATGCCAATTGGGTTGGCAGTGTGGTGGATCGCAAGAGCACATATGGATGTTGCTTCACATTGGGTTCTGCTTCGATATATTGGATGAGCAGGAAGCAGAAGTCGGTGGATTTGAGCACCGCTGAGGCCAAATATATTGCAACAAGTATGGTATTTTGTGAAGTTGTTTGGTTGCGGAATCTCTTCAGTGAGTTGCTCGGGCATGTGCTAGATACCACCGTTATCTTTTGTGATAACTAGAGTGGGATTCGTCTTTCTGAGAATCTCATGTTCCACGATCGATCCAAGCATATTGATATCAGGTACCACTTTATTCGGGATATGATACAATGAGGCGTCAAAAGGCTCTATCATATAGGAACTGATGAGCAGGTCATGAATATTGTCACGAAGCCCCTGGGGAAGGTCAAGTTCCTAACCTTCTATGAGAAGCTTGGAATCGTGGAAAGACCCTATTCTTAGGGTCCTACTTGAGTTGGACTATGAGCTCTCGAAGCTTTAAGGGACTTGGGGATAGCTTCTTGGAGCCATAAGCACATACGGGGCTAGGCTTGTCGAACCTTGTTGTGCTTCTACCCCACCGTTATGATATTGAGTTGGTTCGCCTCTCTCTGATATGCAGTGTGGTGGATTGCAAGAGTACATCTGGATGTTGCTTCACCTTGGGTTCTGCTTCGATATATTGGATGAGCAAGAAGCAGAAGTCGATGGATTTGAGCACCGTTGAGGCCAAGTACATTGCAGCAAGTATGGTCTGTTGTGAAGTTGTTTGGTTGTGAAATATCTTCAGTGAGTTATTCGGGCATGTGCTAGATACAACTGTTATCCTTTGTGATAACTAGAGTGGGATTCGTCTTTCTAAGAATCTCGTGTTCCACGATCGATCCAAGCATATTGGTTCTAAGCATCCCTGCAAAATTTGAGACTTAGAGCACACCCGATGCTACTAGAAATCAACATTGTTGATGCATTTAGCATATATCCATGTGTCTTATGATGTTATTTGTATTATGAAACATTTTATTATTGTGAGGGTTTGATAGTATTCATATTTGTGTGACCACAGTTTACTATTGGAGAGTGCATGTTTTGTGCATTTGTTTTATTTTTATTGATGATGAGATCTTGTTGTTGAGAGCATTTATGCAAATTTGATTTCTAGTTGAGCATAGTGTCTTGGTATCCAGTTTGAAAATAGATTAAAGGAGGTCCACATGGTGGTGAGGAGCAGTGGCTTCATGGAGGTGGCGCAATGATATCGAAGCTTCAGCGAAAGGAAGAAGTTTCTTGGTCCAATGGTGGTTGGATCGTCTAATGGTAGTTGGGAGAGGATCGATTGGTCATGATGGATTTCAATGGATGGTGGCCCATAGATCTATAGAGAACAGAGTATTTTGAGTTGATAAATAGTATCGAGTCTCCTATCCAATCAGAGTTGGAATTTGTATGAGTTTGAGTCTCCATGTTGATGGGAGTTAGCACACTATGTAAAAAATCAATTTCTTGACATAATAGAAATTCACAGTAGAGTTGGTTTTTCTCCAGGAAGGGTTTCCATTAGAAATATTGTGTCTCATGTATGATGATATGATCGTGTGTCGTTTATGTTTACATTTCTCTCGTTGTTTATGATTTAGTTGCTCATACGATTATATGCATGGATTATCTAATGTGTTAATTGTGCATATATGTGTGATTCGGTAAAAAGTAATTCAAGGCAAGAATTGTTAAGAAGATCACACTATTGATTCACTCCTCCCCCCCCTCTCAATAGTGCTCAAAGGCTTCCAAAAATTGGTATCATAGTGGGTCTCTTGGTTGCAACTTGATTACTGGAGAGTAGATATGGGGTTTGTTGGTGGAATTTGATTTTTTTTTCGAAATGTTTGTCCTCACTGTTGCAAATTACAAGGTACGGAAAAAAAATGTAAAATCTCAATTTTTATCTTATGGATCTAACATTTGGAGAGTAGTATGTGAATTTTGTGGTAAAAATCCAATTGCAAATAAAGTTTTACAACAAGATGCTCAAGCATGGTGCATAATCTACAATAATCTTCATGATGATGATATGGAGATACTTGTGGGTTTGAAATGTGCCAAAGATATGTGGGACAAGCTAGAATCCATTTTTGGAGATGGTACCATAAAGCAATTTTGAAAATGAGAAGAAGAGCAACAAGAAGAAGAAAAAAAAGAACAAGAAGAAGAGCCTCTAAAAACAAAAATCTCAGCCACAAGAATCTCATTCTTCCATTGCACATGATTCAATAGATGATCAGAAGAGATCAGAAAATCTTGATTTCAAAGGTATAATTGTTAAAGATTTTATTTTGAGTTAAAATTTTGAGGATTCATATTTGGATCATGTTGATGTACAATTTAAAATGAGAATGATATTAAGAGTCTTAGATTTGATATTTCTATACTTACAGCGACATGCAAGGATCAAGAAAAAATGTTGCATATTTGTGATGATAAGGAGGTCAAGCTCAAAGAAGAGATTGTGAGCTTAAAAGTTAACATCACAAAATTTGAAAGAATTGAGGAAGCCATGAGGAAGCAGTAGAAAGATATGGAAGATGAATGTGATAAATTATAATTTGAAGTGGTTTCCTTGAGAAAGGAGCGAAAAATGGATAAGAGAGTTGTAGCCTTGGATAATTTTCTTGAGATCCAAAGATCGCTACTAGATAAATCTGGTCATGGATTTCAAAAGGGTGAATCTAGTTTGCATGCAGGTAAGAACACCAAAAAAGAACCCAAGAAACTCGTAGAAAACAATACCTGCAGCAAAAGTAAGATCCAAGGTAATAAGAAGCATATCGAGCAGTCGATTAAGCAACAAAAGAATCAATTGCAGAAAAGCAAGTAGAACCAGGAGAAAATCAAACAGCAAAATTAGTTGTAGAGAAGAAAATATCAAGGAGCACCTACATTCACAAGATTCTTTTCTCCTAGATATAATCATGGCAGGTCCATTAGATTTAAAAGGAAGCAAAGTCCTTTCATTTCTTTGATGGATCAGATACAATGTTACAGATGTCACAAGTTTGGGCATGTTGCAGCAAATTAGTGGAGCAGAATGTATAGTCTACATCAGTAAAGATTCCATCAATATCAGGAGAATGGCCAACAAGTATACTTGTGATTTTTATGTTTATTTCTACTCATGTCACTTGTTTGGCCATAAGGCAATAGATTGCAGGTCTAATCGTTGGAGGACAAATACATTGCATGCACAGTTTAGATCTGGCATGCGCAGTGAGATATTTGGTCCTCTTACTTCTTATCTCAACCATGTGGAGTGTTATATTTGCCATAGATTTGTCCATATGGAAAGATATTTTTTGTTTCCCTGTTACTCAAGCCAAAACCGTCAAAAGCAGCAAAAACAAAGAGGATATAGCACAAAATTAGTGAAGCAAAAAAGGAAACAAGTGAAGGAAGACAATAAGCAAGTCAAGGAAGAGAAGAAGCATACCAAGATCATGTGGAGAAAGAAGAAACTCTTAAAATAGTGAAGATAATTCCCTCCTGCAGTCCATGATTATTCATGAATACTTATAGAGGATTGCATAATTTATGATAGGTGTACAACCTCATGGGGATCATATTGTAGTGTTTGCAGCAACATATGATGAGTTTGTTTCAGTCTCATGCACACTCAGGTCCACAGGATTAGCCTGTCTATTGGAGGTATATTGAGTTCAAGGGGAGCTATCGATGGTATTGAATTACATGTTATATCTAGAATTTTCTTCATTTCTCTTCACTTAGTCATTTGTAGTATATTTACATTTTTTTTCATGAGTGAAAAAGAGCACATTTTTCAGCCATGTATATGCTTTTGGTTTCCACTAACAGCTCGTTGAAAAGATCAGCATCCATGCAAATATTTTGATCTTGACTCTAGGATGTATTGTGATGACATGTGACATGAACCAACCATGTATGAGTTTTGTATGATTCTTACTACAACCATGTATTTTCTATTTTAACATCATTTTTATTGCTTGAGAGTCCAACTCCTTAGTACGTTGAGTCATCATGGTGATAGGCTTGTTTTGGAGAAATATTATGGATTCATATTGCAACCACATGTATGAACTAATGATGATGTAATTGTAATAATGTATTATGTACTTGATTCATTGTTTCATAGAGGATGATCATAGAATCCATATATTTATTGATATATTCATGAAATATGCTCATGTAGCCATGTACTTATGTTGTACTATCTTTTGGTTTTATATCCATGAGTCATCAGGTCATGTTATGGTCTTATATGAGTCATGTATGAGGTATTGTATCATTGATACAACCATGTATTTATCAATGTATATGTCACTTGAGTCATGGTCATGTGGAATCTTGGTCCATATGGTGCTTCTATTTGTCAAAGGAAGCATTGTTTGCAGCAAAAGAGGTCATTCAGCCCAACAATTGGTGTCTCTATAGCTTGTAGATGGAATGTATTCAATGGGAGCGTTATTTTCTCTTATTAATTCAACGTTATTTTCTTTTATCGAAGCTTCAATGAAAGGAAGAATTTTCTCAATTCAATGGTGGTTGGATAGACCAATGGTCTTTGGGCGAGGATCGATTAATCTTGGTGGTTTTCACCAGATGGTGGTTCGTAGATCCATAGAGAACATAGTATTTCGAGCTGATCAGTAGTATCAAGTATCCTAGTCAATCCAAGTTGGAATTTGTATATGAGGTCGAGTCTCCATGCTAATGGGAGTTGGCACACTATGTAATGTTGAAATTCAACAATAAAATGCACCACATACTACTGTGGTATTCCAAGTCACACATGAGTGAGGAATTCAGTGACACATTAGTGCTAATGTGGGAGTCCAATTTTTAAATAAATTGTAATCTTATCTCATAACAACTCGTAATATTTAACTAAGTGTGATAGACTTAGTTAGTTCAATAATTTCTAGTTGAGGGTCAAAGGTGAGACCTGTAGAGTGATTATATTCTTTACAGGGTCCAGTTGCAGTTGTAGCACTAGTGTGGTGTGAGTACAATCAGTGAACTCAAATTAATTGAGTTAAAATCAGTTTAACTAGTTCTAACTGAGTGATGAGCTAGTGGAATATCAAGTGAATTAAAATAGATTTAATTCACAAGTAGTGATATACCAAGTAACTGATATTTCACTATTAATCATTGCATGCATGACAATTTCGATGACGACACAATTGAGACAAAGGTTAAAGGTAAGTAAAATATCAGTTGTATTATTAGCGAATTTCCCGAGCGCAATTAAAAATCCATGGGATGCCCATGATGGATTGCGCAGTCAGGGAAGGTTGGAATTCCTATTTAATAGGAATTATTTTTTCCTAGGGATTGCGTGAGCAAGGCAGGCTGAAGGTTGGCGGGAATTTGGCTATGTATTGGTCAAATTTTGCCTAGATCAGTGTGAGACAATTGGTAGAGTGTATGAGATTCATGTGAGCACAGATGCATTGTATTGTTTCATAATTCCTTGGTTGATTATACAATCGAGATAGAGGGTTTTTGAGAAATTTCTTTCCCCAGGAAAATCTTGTGTTGTGCGATTGATTTACTTCTTTCTCTTACTTGCATGTGATTGAGAGATCGTGATTTATATTCCCAAAATATTGTAGAAGGATTCAATATCTTTTTTTAGTACATTGCATGATTGGACTGAATCCATTGGTGTAATTTCTACATGGTATCAGAGCGCTAAGAGGCACAATATTGGAGAAGAAATTGAGATTGTGTTTAACAGTATTCAAATTTGCAGATAATTTCTTTAGACCTAGAAGCGAATCAAGATGTATTTCAATGGATTGAGACTTGAATATGTACTCGAGGGAAATTTGAATTATATTTCATGTAAGGACAGGATGGAGGCATTTTTGGAGGACAATGGGTTGAAGGAATTCATATATAATAATATTCCCAAGCCCATGGCAGCAGATGCCCAACTTCTTGATGCATGGAAAAAGAAGGTAGCAAAGGTGAGGAGGATCTTGTTAGAGGGGGTTCAAGATCGTATTGTATTGAGTGTCCATGGAAAGGAAACTCCATATGTTATGTGGAAGGCCTTGAAAGATCTGTTTCAAAGCAGCAATGACCACAGAAAATTGGCACTCAAGGACAAGCTCGGGAAAATCAAAATGGATAAGGGTGACACAATCCAAAAATACTTGACCATGTTCACTCAATGTCGAAATGAGCTTGGAAGTGTTGGGATTACTGTAGCTGATGATGACTTGGTGAGACTAACACTTCTAGGCCTTCCTAAGAGTTGGCATAGTTACCAAGGACTTTGTGAATGGGAGGGAGAAGTTACCAGATTGGGAGCGACTATGGTCGGATTTGGTACAAGAATAGTTTCGGCGGAATACCAGGGATGGATCCTCATCCAAGACTGATGATGAGGAAAACTATGCCTTGGTTGGTAAGGCAAAGAAGGGGAAGGAGAAGAAGTCCCATTCCAAATCTGAGACCAATAAAGAAGGCAAGAAGCGTGACATGCAAAGGTGAAATGTTTTCATTGTCATGATCATGGACACTATGCCACAAATTGTCCACAAAAGAAGAAGGCTCTGAGAGATGCAACGGGTGAAAATTTGGCCTCACTGTTTCAGTTGGAATTCTCTCTCATCGAATTCATGGTGTCAACTGTGATGGGATCTATTTGGTACTTGGATAGTGGAGCATATTTCCACATGAAGGGAAACAAATAACTCTTTAGTATCTTGGAGGAGAAGCATATTCATATGCACATCAATATGGGTGATGACAGGAGGTATAACGCTACCGGGATTGGTACAGTTACTTTCCAGAGACAGTCAGGTAAACCTTTCATATTAAAATATGTCATGCATGGCCAAGCTTGAAAAAGAATTTATTTTTAGTTGCTATGTTGGAGGATCTTGGATATGATGTGGTTTTCAGTGAAAGGTGTTCCTTCATCACAAAGCCACAGGATAGGTAAATAAGATTAAGGTTTGTGTGAAGAACCTATACAAACTTTATGTAGATGGCTACGTAGCATTGAGCAGTGAATTAGGGTAGGTGGTGAGCTAGGATACATGTGAGTTATGGAAGTGTAGATTGGGCCATCTACACCACAGTGCTTTCATGATCATGCAACAGATTTCGATAGGTCTTCCAAAGGGTACTCTTGAATAGATAGACACATGCAATATATGTACCATTAGGAAGTATACTAAAGCCATTTTTCATGAAAAGGAGAATCAAGCAGAGGAAATCCTTGAGAGAGTTCACTTAAACGTGTGTGGATCATTCTCAACAGATTCCACAACAAAGCACAGGTATTATGTGATTTTTGTTGATGATTTTTCTAGAAAGTGGATCTTCTTTATACAAAAGAAAGATCATACATTCTCCAAGTTTTGTGAGTTCAAATCACTTGTGGATAAAGATACATGGAATAAGTTGAAGGCTCTAAGGAGGGAAAATGGCGGTGAGTATAGCTCTAACGAATTCAAGAACTTTTGTGCCAAAGAAGGAATTCGAAGAGAATTGATTGCACCTCATAACACAATAGAATGGGGTTGCAGAAAGAAAGAACATAACAATTGTGGGAGCAGCACGAGCTATGTTACATGATCCTGGCCTGTAGTTGCATATGTGGGCAGAGGCATGCAACACAGCGGTATTTGTGAAAAATCGCAGTCCTCATCAGACACTTGGCATGAGTACACTAGAGGAGGATTTTTCAGGTAAGAAACTGGATGTTTCATATTTTAAAATTTTTGTCTCATCTGTCGATTTCCATGTGACCAAAGATGCCAGGAAGAATCTAGAACCAACAACAGAGGTTGGGATATTTTTGGGGAACACTGATACTACCCACAACTATCAAGTGTATTTTTCGGCTAACAGGATGATAGTTGTCCGGAGAGATGTTAAATTTGATGAGAAGAAAGCCATGTGATTGTCCCTTGAGAGGGAGCTTAACTTGCATGCAGATGAGGAACTCTTAGTTCCAAAAGATTAACCTCAGGATGTGGAGCAGCCACAAGCAGAGGATCATGGAGTGGTAAAAACCACTCATGTAGATCCATCCACCAGAAATGGTAGGAAGCGCACCAAAGAGGCTAAAAAATTGATTCTAGATGCGATAGAGCATGTAGGTGCACCTACATCACAGCGCAGGCATAGAAGGTCCCCAGATAGGTACACTGGATACATGGCTCTAATGAGTGAGTGTATTGTGATAGAACCATACTCTTTTTAGGAAGCAGTGTAGAGCCAACATGGGTTGATGTGATGGTTGAGGAGTATGACTCCATTATCAGAAATAGTGCATGGGAAGTGGTCCCAAGACAAATGGGGAAGTCAATGGTTGGATCCAAGTAGATCTACAATGTAAAGCAAGTAGCAAATGAGAGTGTGTGGAAATACAAGACTAGATTCGTGGCCCGAGGATTCTCACAAGTAGAGGGGATTGACTATGAGGAGACTTTTGAATCAGTTGCAAGGTACTCATCGATTAGTTCTATCCTTGCACTCTCAGCGCAAATGGGGTGGCATATACATCAGATGGATGTAAAGATAGCCTTTCTCAATGCAGTTATTGAGGAAGAAGTGTACATTGAGAATCTAGAAGGTTTTGAGACCTTTGGCATGGAGTATCATGTGTGCAGACTCAAGAGAGAATTGTATGGGCTGAAGCAAGCACCTTGTGCTTGGTACACCAGGATCGACAGTTATTTCACCAGGTTGGGCTTCACAAAGAGTGAAGTGGATGCGAACCCATATCATATTGTGGTTGATGGTAAGATTTTGATTATTGTACTTTATGTTAATGATCTAATACTGACATGTGATGAGCAACTCATAACTTCTTGCAAAGAGGACCTTGCAAGAGAGTTTTAGACGAAGTACATGGGGCTCTTGCACTATTTCTTGGCTTGTAAATATGGCAAAGAGATGGGGAGCTATTTGTATCTCGGGGCAAGTATGCCAAGGATATTTTGAGGAAGTTCCACATGGAGGGAAAAAAACCCATGGAGACTCCTCTTATAGGAAAATGGAGGAAATGCTACTTCAGGTGAGGTAGTGGATGCTACTATTTACAGGTAGCTTATGGGTTCACTTATGTATTTGGTGAACAGACGACCAGACATATGCTACGCAGTTAACAAGCTTAGTCAAGCTATGGTTAAGCCTAACAAGTTCTTTTGGAATGCAGGGAAGCATGTGTTGAGATATCTCAGGGGCACAACAGAGTATGGATTATGATATATACAGACATAGGGAGTGAAGCTTCAAGGCATCATCGATGCAGATTGGGTAGGTAGTCCATCAAAAAAGAAGAGCACATTAGGGGGCATCTTCAGCATAAGATCAGTAGCAGTTTCTTGGTACAGCAAGAAGAAGAGATCAATTGCACTTAGTTCATCTGAGGTAGAGTACATGGCAGTTAGTCAAGCTACATGCGAGGCCATCTAGATGAGGAAGATACTTGGTTTGTTTGGTCATTAGATGGATCTTACGATGATACATTGTGATAACCAGAGTTGCATAAAACTCTCAGTTAATCTGGTATTCCATGACAAGTCCAAGCATATTGACATTTGGTACCACAATCTCAGAGATTGTATTCAAAGCTGCATTATGTTGCTGCAGTACATTCCCACGGAGGATAAAGATGCATATATCTTGACAAAGGCGCTTGCGAAGAGAAAATTAGAATACCACAAAAGTAGGATTGGGGTAGCTGATAATCCCTTTCTTATTGAGAGGGAGTATTGAAATTCAACAAGAAAATGCACCACATACTAGTGTGAGATTCCAAGTCACACATGAGTAAAGAATTCACTAACACATTAGTGCTAATGTGGCTGTCCAATTTTTAAATAAATTGGAAAATAAATTGTAATCTTATCTCATAACAAATTGTAATGGTTAACTAAGTGTGATAGACGTAGTTAGCTAAATAATTTCGAGTTGAGGGTCAAAGGTGAAACATGTAGAGTGATTCCATTATTTAGAGGGTCTAGTTGCAGTTGTAGCACTAGTGTGGTGTGAGTGCAATCAGTTTAACTAGTTCTAACTGAGTGATGATCTAGTGGAATATCAAGTGAATTAAAATAGATTTAATTCACAAGTAGTGATCTACCAAGTAACTGATGATTCACTATTAATAGTTGCATGCATGTCAATTGTGATGACGACCTAGTTGAAACAAAGGTTAAAGCTAAGTAAACTATCAGTTGTATTATTAGTGAATTTCCCAAGCGCAATTATAAAGCCACAGGATTCCCAAGATGGATTTTGCAGTCAAGGAAGATTGGAATTCATATTTAATAGGAATTATTTTTCCTCTGGATTGCATGAGCAAGGTAGGTTGAAGGTGGGCAAGAAATTGGCTATGTATTGGTCCAATTTTGCCTAGATCAGTGTGAGACAATTGGTAGAGTGTATGAGGTTCTTGTGAGCACACATAAATTGTATTGTTTCATGATTCCTTGGTTCATTATACAATAGAGATAGAGGGGTTTTGAGCAGTTGTTTTCCCCAAGAAAATCTTGTGTTGTGTGATTAATTTACTTCTTTCTCTTACTTGCATGTGATTGAGCGGTCGTGATTTATATTCCGCAAATATTGTAGAAGGATTCAGTATCTTGTTTTAGTAAATTGCATGATCGGATTGAATCCATTGGTGTAATTTCTACAACTAAAATATAAATTTATTGACATAATAGAAATTCAGAGCAGAGCAGAGCAGCAGCAAGGGTCGTTTTTCTCCTAGAAGGGTTTCAACTAGAAATATTGTGTCACATGTGTGATGATATGATTGTGTGTTTTTTTATGTTTACGTTGCTCTCATTTTTTATGAATATATGCATGGATAATATAATGTGTTGATGATGCATATATGTGTGCAAAAATTGAATAGGTTTGGGTCAAAGCTTCTCATTGAACAGAGATATAGGTTATTCACTTGCAAGTTGAGCTCAGACATAGCTATAAATTGTAATACATCTATATTGATATGATCAATGAAAAGAGGCTTGAGAGGTTTTCCCATTTGGGTTCCCCTAGAGAAAATATTGTGCATGCGTGGTTTTTCTTATTGCATGTTTGTGAATGTTGTTATAAATTGTGAATTAATTTCCGTAGAGCAGTAGAGTAGAATTGTCTCTCTTGATGTAGATTAAAATTTCTTGAACAACTACAATTATATCACCATATTTCTACACTTTAATGGGCTTTAATCAACCACTCATTGTCAGCTTTACAACTTTTGATCTATGCCTTAAAACTTCTTAATGTGTCTATTATATCATGAGAGTCTTCCTTTCCCTGCTGCTCAACTGATTTATCCCTTTCCACGGATTTCTCTTCTAGCCTATGTGAGGATTCATATGAATTTACTCAACCACTCTACTCTTCATCTCTTGGCCTTATATTTTTTTAAATATACCATTGTTATACAAACCAAATAAAAGACATAATAAAAAGCATTAGCTCCATTCATTTCTAGTGAGTCCATTGCATCTCCATAAATCAATCCAAATTAGCACAATACATATTAATATCAAGAGCATATCAGTTCATTCATGAATCAAGACAACGATACCAAAACTGTAACAACATCACGCACATGGATATAACATCAATAATAATAAAATAATTGGCATGCATGCAGAGTAAACATACAAATATGTATAACAATCTACAGTTACCATGAGGTCTATTGTTGTGGACCTGCTCAGGTACCACTTTATAACACTCCACCCCACATTTACCCACTTTAGCATGGTTATCATGGTAAACATGAGTTGAGAGTTACTACACATGTCCCAACTTCCAAGATGCAGTTAAGGAAATGGGGTCTAACTTACCCAAAATTGATTTCAAACAACGAAGGACACATGTTCACACTATTATCACCCTAGTTTCCATGGTGACCATTTTCCCTTAGCTTGGACCAATCTTTGACCTAGTTCACTCCTCACCTACATGGAAGCAGGCTTGTCAATGCAACCCTAGGTCTCCAATTGCATGGATAACCCTCCTTCAATTTGTTTGTAGCAAAGTTTTCCTAGCTCTGTGCATGCAACCACAAACCTTGTTTTAGAGATTTATGTTCAGCATTCAACCAATTGCTCAGATATTTCCATAAAATTTTCAAAACAATTTATAGGGTTCCATGCCCTAATTTTAGGCTATGTTCTTGCTCATGCTTTCCCAACACATGTTATTCATTTTTATGAACATTTTGTGACCATGGTACCTATAAGTCACGGATCTATAGTTTGTTTACTATTTTCATTAGTTTTATCAGAAAATTCATCAAGAAGGCTTGTTTCCCTCTCATACTAGATACAATAAAACACATATTATCTCATGACTCCATTTAAAATATCCTTGAACCTGTTAAAACCATGAGAAATATTAATAACAAGAGCACTTCATACAATAAGAAATACACCATGCATGTAACATGCACTTAACAGTAATGGAGCCATGAGAAACCAATCACATAATAAACACATTGATCTTCATTAAATAATAATTGTTGGTGAGGTAAATCCCCTCTGCAGACAGAGGCAATCCCATTAGCCCTAGACTTGGTCTAGCCACAAACAAGACACGCTATGATATCAATTCCTAGTTAACAGATGAATGGAGATCCGATAGATAACTTATCGTGTATCATGCGTTGTTGTTGTCGTCGAAAGAGTGGCTACCTCTCGTTCCTGGTTCAATAGATCATGATCCGCTCGTTCTCACGCTCATACCTGTACATACACAAGAAACAAAGATGACATACAACATACTATTTCGCATTTGTAACTATCAGTCAGTGGAAGAAGACCAAATCAATGCATCAATTAACAAAACACAAAGATGGAACCAATACCATATTCAAGTATATTATTAAGAGGAAGGAAGAGTACAACCAAGCTCCGACGTTGCAGTCTCCTCCAACAGGGTTCTAGCAGAGCGCGGCTCACAAAGCTCGTCGAGAATTCAGACATGGCTCTCTCTACGAGATTATTCTTGGTTCTACCTTCTCGATAGCGATTACTCAGCTATAGTATCTCTTCTCCAAGCTCAGCTTCTTGGCTAAATGTTCAGCTAGCTTTTGTAAAGGGGGAAGGCCTGTTTATATAAAGGAAGGAAGAGAGGTTAGGATCCCTATAATCATGGAGGGGAGTCTTATCTTCAAGAATGTTCTAAAAACCATTACCCAAAGGAAGAGATCTGTGGCTTATCAAGTTTAACCACTTGCTGTGACTCGTCCTTGAGGTGGTTAAAGGAAACTTTTGCCTCTAATTTGTTAAAAAACATTCCCAAAAAGGCTAGCGCGGGTACAACAAAGAGACAGAGCGCCATCTGGCGCGGCCTCTAGTGTACATCCTCCAAATTAGCGCGAGGGGTGAATTGGCTAACCGTGTCAATGCCAAAACATAGGTTTTTATGGGCTTTATGAGGAAACGTTCAACAGGAGATATTATGTCCTTATGCAGAAGGATGCAAAGAAGGTGTTTGCAGAGTATCAGACAGCCCAAAGGTCACGGGAAAGACCCTCCAATATGTGAGGCGAGGGATTGCAGGGACGGTGACAAAATGTTGTGTAATAGATGCCCCCTAAAGCATGAGGTCCGAGAGAGAGGGAGGGTGAAATGCTTTATGAGAACGCGTTCGACCCAAACACTACTGTCGGAAGACCTGCAAGTATAAGTACAACTGATACATCTTATACATGACATGTGGCATGGGCGCAGCCATCCATAATAGAGTATATAAACAATGAGATCTGAGGTATGGACACAGCCATCCAGCAATAGGGATCAATAAATAGACTCAGGTATGGTCGCAGCCATCCAATCAGAAGATTCATGTAATAAGTCATAGTAATCCACAAATAACCCGCAGCCTGGATTTCATCAGACAAAACCTAGGGTCCTGTGCTCCATCTCGACCCGAACAAAGTACAAATTTGAGCATGTGAATATGTGAGCTGAAGTCGAACATGCAAGAAAATCGTCTGATTACTAGCCAATGATGAAAGCTGTTAACAGACGCGAGAGAAACCACCAATAATAATAATGGATCTCAAGGTACAAAAAGGTACAATCCACGGAATTTGAACAGTGATCTGATGTCGAATACCCGAAAATTCAATCGATCGAAGGCCAATGATGTGGACCTTACGTCGAGTGCGAAGAACCTGCCATTGAGGCATGTAGGCTCCAAGGTACCTGAAGGGAGTCTCTAGACCAACTTCCTGGATAATGAGCTGGAGTCGATAGGAAGGGACCTTGATCGAACGTGGGTCATAATGTTTCCCACATCATCGACACGAGACAAAGGAATATGATGTTTGTGAATCAATACCAACAGAGAATCAGAGGGAGGTTGAAAAATTCAAAGGCAAACTTCTCTTGAACATATCGGTGGCACGACACTGGATTTGGCAGTATTTGACATCAAAGGATCTGAGGTCATGGTGACATGGCAAAGAGCAGATGAGCGGTCAAAAGAGATTACCCAAACCAATGGAGGCAAACAAAAAACGAGATGAGATGTCCCCAACCTGACACGAATGCAAACAAGTGCCATGTTCAAGAGCGACATACTGCCAACATGATTATAATGTGGTTCCATTTTCCCCCACCATTTCTGGCAAGTACCCCAATTATTTTTGAAAAACAAGCTTGAAGGGGATAGCATATGCTTGCAATGTAAGTTTGTCCTTCGGACAAATCCAACCTAGTACATTTTACGAGCCCTAGGAAGGAAGAATTTGAGTAACATCATGACGACAAAGTCCGATGTCATCAGTTTTTAATGAGTCTGACAAAGGGAGAACTCAACATCTTTTCAAGTTTAGAGAATTTGAAAAGAAGGCGGAAAAGAAAACTCCAACAGTCCCATTTCGTAAATATTCCCTCAGATCTGAAAAGGTAGAAAACTGTGTCCAAGAGAACCTCTTAGTCGCGATCGGCTAAGGTATTCATTTTTCATAAATAATCTATCCCAGCCCGAAAAGGGGTAAACGTATACTGGGTAGATATCGTTTCGCAACCAATCTAACGAGTTCAAAACGACAAGCGACTCGGCGATATTTTCAGTTTTAAAGAGTCATAAAAGAGCTGAAAGGTGACTCCAGTAGTGACTTTTCGTGTTTTTACCAAGTCCGAAAAAGTATAAAATACAACTCGTTTCTTTATCATAACCCTGTGAAAACCTGTCGCTGCAGAAAAAAACGCGTGTAAAATGTATTTCTCAAAAATAATATGAAAATATAGAGACAAATATGTTTTAAAACCTATTTCAAGATTTTGAAAAGCTATAAATGACCATTAGTGGTAAATAATATTTACTTTTCACTTTTACCTCTTTGCAAAGCAACAGTGACCCATTTCCCTTGTGATCTTCAGGTGACAATTGTGAACAATCTAGTGGACCAATCTGGATTCCGTCTGTTTCAGGTAAGATCCGATACCATTTGCCCTCTTTTGAGCTATATTTCATTGCATTTAGTTGTCATTTTGGGTCCCTTAGGGGAGGATTTGTAAAATTTAGGGCATCGTGGTTGGTGTGGGTTTCGGGCACGAACCCACGCCAATCGACCCTTTTTTACACAGGGGTGGCGCCAACCGCGCAACTCAAAATCCGCTTTAAACTTAAGAAAATGCAACCAATTGATTGAAAATTTTAATACCCAAGGGGGCTTACAATGTTTCTATGATCAATTCATGCAGGTACAAAAGAAAAAATATGGTTATCGAGAGGAAAGAGAGAGAACACAGTGACGAGGATGAACAAGCCATGGAAAATGAACAATGCATGAATGCCCTCAAGAATTGTGGGCTCAAGAAGTTCTTCCTGACACCATGTCTCCAATTTTTTGGTGGCGTAAATCCCCTCTGCAGACAGAGGCGATCCCACTAGTCCTAGAGTCGGTCTAGCCACAAACAAGACACGCTATGACATCAATTCCTAATTAACAAATGAATGGAGATCCGATAGATAACTTACCGTGTATCCTGCATTGTTGTCGTCATCGAAAGAATGGCTACCTCTCGTTCCTGGTTCGACATATCATGATCCGCTCGTTCTCACGCTCAGATGCCTGTACATACACAAGAAACAAAGATGACATACAACATACTATTTCACATTCGTAACTATCAGTCAGTCAAAGAAGACAAAATCAATGCATCAATTAACAAAACACAAAGATGGAACCAATACCGTAGTCGAGTATATTATTAAAAGGAAGGAAGAGTACAACCAAGCTCCGACATTGCGGTCTCCTCCAACAGGGTTCCAACAGAGCGCGTCTCACAAAACTCGTGGGAATTCGGACGGGGCTCTCTCTACGGGATTCTTCCTGGTTCTACCTTCTCGATGGAAATTACTCAGCTATAGTATCTCTTCTCCAAGCTCAGCTTCTTGGCTATATGTTCAGCTAGCTTTTGTAAAGGGAGAAGGCCTTTTTATATAGAGGAAGGAAGAGAGGTTAGGATCCCTATAATCATGGAGGGGAGTCCTATCTTCAAGAATGTTCTAAAAACCATTACCCAAAGGAAGAGATCCATGGCTTATCAAGTTTAACCACTTGTTGTGACTCATCCCTAAGGTGGTTAAAAGAAAACTTCTACCTCTAATTTGTTAAAAAACATTCCCAAAAAGGCTGGCACATGTACAACAAAGAGACAAAGCGCCAGCCGGCGCAGCCTCTAGTGTACATCCTCCACATTAGCTCGAGGGGTGAATTGGCTACCTGCCCCAATGCCAAAACATAGTTCTTTATGGGCTTTCTGAGGAAACATTCAACAGGAGAGATTATTTCCTTATGCAGAAGGATGCAAAGAAGGTGATTGCAGATTATGACACTGCCCACAGGCCATGGGAAAGACCCTCCAATATGTGGGGCTAGGGATTGCAGGGACGGTGACAAAATGTTGTGTAACAATAACATGTATTCACATATGCAAAATTCCAACCAATACAAGGACTTCCACGTTCCACTTGAACATAGATTGGGGTGAACCAATTCTCTTCCCAACCAATCAACCTTGAAATTGGGATTACATGGGATAAACCAAAATGTAACCGTGTAGGGAATCTATAGGAAACCACCTCCACCCTCAAGCCATAGTGATTTCACCTAAGGCAAGGCCAAAAATCACCAAAACCAATACAAGCTTGGATGCCTCAAAGTTTCTTCACCATACCCAGACGAATTTTTCCTGTCTGCACCCACTTTTGAAGGGCTCACCTCCAGAATACCATCTCCGCCCTCAACCCTTGGGATTTTACTGAGAATACCTCACCTAGGATCCAAAACCTATTGGCATCCAAAGCTCAACAAAACAAGTTTTATGGATCTCACTACATGGCTATCCAAAAAATGGCACGAGGCATGGTTGTACATGACTGTCAATCCAAGGAATTCTCCATGCCAATGATAGCACAATTTACCAGCAACCAATACATGACCATGCATTTAGATCCCAGTAAGATAAAATAAATATGCACACTATTACCTGCAAAAATTATCAATTATTTTAAGCCCTTGCTTCTTGTTGTTAACACCTTCTTACTATTGTTTTTCAAGCCTTCTGCTAACTAGAAATTGCCTCTAAAGACTACTCTTCAAGTCTACTTCTTGGTTTCCCTTAAAATTCCTCTTAAGTTGCTTATTTTCCTTGCTTGTCTTGCATGTGCCCAAGTGTTTTAGTTTCTCTCTCTTTTTCCTCTTTTCCCAAAATAAATCTAGCATGTTCTCTCTCTAATTTTCTTTTCTTTTCTTTCTCTTTTTCTTCACTTTTCCTTGCATGCATATTCTTTTAGTATTTTTATATTTTTCTTGTCTCTTACTCTTCCACTTGTTGAAGTAGAATTTCTTTCATTTTCCTTTATTTATTTTATATTTTTGCCTCATGTCCTTGTTGGCCTGTAATAATTAGTTTTTCACTTATTTCCTTTTGCCTCTTTCCAATCCCAATTTCCATAGACAATAAATAATTAACCACAAGTGGATCCCAATGTAATGTTTTTCCCTTCATTCAACTTAGAATATATGTCTTGTGCCTTTAGTTTGATTTTTTCTTTTATAAATTCCATACATTCTTTATTTACATGGATAACTAATCTAGGGATGTCACAAACTAAACACCCTTCAGGGAACACCATCCTTGGTGTTCTATGACTCTCATAACAAGAAACAAAATTGCTAAAAACATGACAAACTTATTGTTCGTACCCTGTAAATTATAGGATCTCAAGGTGATTGGATACTTCATATTTCTTGCAAAGTTTTAATTATTGAAAGGATTTTCAAAATACAAATGATTTCAAATTAAAAAATAAAAATAAAAAATAAAAAATAAAAGAAAAGAGGGTATAAAAAACAAAAAATGAGAAAAAGAAAGAAAACCCCAAAAATAAATAAAATTGATAGTGTTACAAGTTCAAATTCCACTACTCGTTAGATATGTTTGTCCAATCATACAGTTTAATCATGATTGAACAGTTTTTCAATTCCTGTTAATAGGTTAGAGAATAAAGATTTGCCAAACTGTTTAATCTTGGCTTATCAGTTGATAGGTAGAAAATTAAATTGGCTCAATAGTTAAAGTTGAGCCAATGGTTGAAATAAAAATAGGTGTTAGGATAGAAATTCAAAAGAAAATGGATTTAAGGGTTTTCTAGTCCAAATGCACCCTAAAAAAGAAGAGAAAATATTAGATGAGTAGCTTTGGGTAGGTAGATATGTTGACGAGGAAGAATGGAAGGCCAATGTGAAGACTATTCCACCAAGGTGCAGCATCTCAGTTTAATTTTTTTCTTTGTTATAAGAAGAAAGCCAAGACAGATAATGTTTATTGCTCATAAGATGGTAAAGGGGAAATTTTTTAAAATTTTGGTTTCGATGTCATCTGGGCATACCTTATGTCAAATTTTATCCTAAGTCACGACGCTAAATTCGTTGTATTCCTAAAAACCCCCAAACCCACATTATTTTCGTTTATCCTAAGTCCTACCATATCCTCGACGCTCATTCACAAAACCCGACCCCACCATCCCATCACCACATCACATCACGTGCTAAACAGCCTCCACCTTATCCTCCATCTCCGCTCTTCACCCCACATTCGATGGCCCTCACCTTTTTTCAGCCCCCCCTCAGTCGTCGGACGTGAACAAAGGCAGGGGGGGCGAGATCTGAAATGGGCGGTATCTATTACCGCCCACTCTGCTACATGGCGCACCCATATTATTTCGCACCCCCCCCCCCACCTCCCCCACTCCATTACCACTCACCGCTTTCGACCACCTCCAAAAATCGGTTTACGTCATTAACCAAACCACCGCATGCGTTTGACCATTACCACTGTTGTTGCGCCATGTCCTCTGTCATCTGTCTGCTCCGCCCTATCACATCTCTTCCCTCCAGCAGCCCGTTGTGACATGAATGGTCAGGTCGTTATGCAACGGACCCTCGCCAACTCAACGTTCACCCCCAATTACATGTTAAAGCCCAAATTCGCCGCTAAATCAATTTTTACGTTGCTGATCCTATTGAATTACTGCATGTGTTGGATTTGTGGATATTTACAAAGAAATCATGGATTAGCCACTATTGTCGAAGGGTTATTTTTCATCAAAGAAGAAATTATCAACGCTCTGTAAACCTTATTATAGCTCTACTTCGATTGTTCAGTCCCGATCACAATCCCCTTCTATCATATTCCTTCCCCAATATTGATCTGTATCATTTTCCCTTATTTGCTCCCTTTTTCTTACATCCCATTCTTCATTACAGGTTAAGAAAGAAGATACAGAATAAAAATCATGCTTTCCAAGGTGGACAAGAAACCTTTCAATCCCATGGTCTATCCTCAGGTAGACTTAGATCATATCCCCCTGGATGATAGAGATTACAAAATCCATGAGACAGAGTTAGACTTCGACTTGTTCGATGTCTATTGTTCGCTCGAGGATAAGCTCCTTGAAGCAGATGATATTAGCTCGTGGGAGAAAAAGCTTCCATATTACATCTTTCCTATAACCCATAGCTTCCCTGAGCTAATAAAAAAATGTCAATCATGCTATGACATTAACCCGAGAGCCATAGTGAACTCTGCAGGAGAGATTTTATTTTACATCAATGCCCCATCCATTCGAGAGATGATGTAAGCCCCCATTGTTGAGAACACTATCCCTTTTTCATATGAGGCCCTTATAAAATTATACTAGGGGTTATATTTTTCTAGCAGGGCCAAAACCTTAGATCTTTTCATGGCAACAAATGCACCAATGCCTACCAAGAATCCCCCATATCCATCATCCATCTTCCCAGATAGGACCAAGTACATTATCACTACTTTATCTTATTTGTTAGGCTATCATAATGATCAGTGGGTAGATGAAGCCATAATTGGTTTCTTGTCTACCCTTTCCTCAAATGCTAAGGCCATTGTTATGTCCAATTATGCTCGGTTTATTGCTGATGAAATACATGATCATTTCCTGAAGTTCCAGACAAAAGAGGTATTCAAATACACCTCTTTGTTGGCGTACATGTTCGCATGTTTTCAATCAAGCAAGTTCCAATTTGACATGATGAAGCAGGATGATGAATCTCAATCCCGGTCTATAATTTTCTGGACAACATTATTGAGGAAGGAGTAGAAAAACTATTCCTACAAGAGTTTTGTAGACCTATTTTTCATCCAGCAATTAGTGCAATTAGCAATACCACAGAGCCAAGGATTAGTGAGGAAATAAAGAAGGTGATGCAGTTGACAGAGAAGATCATAACAGCAGATTGGTACCTCTACCAAAACTACACAGAGATCAAGGTTTATGGCAGTGAATTGGCCCCCTATAAACTGCCCAAGTACGTCTCCATGAAAATATTTACACTTGACTATATCAAAAAAATGATAGATACATATGAGGTGCCTTTTGTCTCTGCCAAGAATAAGTCACAATTCAGGATCAAATCACAAATCGGTCCATTTATTAGCAACGGCAGGGTGGCAAGGGATGAGGCAAATAAAATGTTAAAGGAGATGAAGTTACACATGATTTCACTTGGTCCTATGATCCAATGGGGATCATCTCCAAGAAGACGGTGGAGAACAAGTCCACACCCTACATTCATACCCACAGATTGGAGATAGAAAAGTACATGAACCAAGAAGAATCGATAGCAGACACACTCCATGATGCGGAAGAGAAAGTCATCTCTACTTCAAAAATTCAAATACCAATTCCATAAGAAAGGAAAGTTGCAAAATTTCAAGACAAAAAGGGAAAGGAGCCCAAAAAGGAGACAGGAAGCAAGAGGACCAGGGAGGATCAAACAAACATGGACATTCATTCCTCCACCAAAGAATTCAAAATAAAATACAAAAAGAGGGCCAAAATCTGCATGGGCCTTTACCAGGGCAATGAGAAGGGCCAGCAAACTGTCATCACAATCAAAGATTCACCAAGTTCATCTCCAGCAAGTGGCCGAACAATTTTCTCAACATCCTCTACCCTTGTGCCTTTCCAACAGCAGAATTTGCAGACTCCAACATCTACGTCCATTGTAGAGAAAAAGGAGAAAGATATCTATGACACATTCAAGGGGATCAAAAGGAGGAATGAGGTTCTAAATACCAACACATACAATCAGTTTTGGAAACAAACAAGTAGCTCCCATAGTAGACTTATATCATCCTTTGACTCTAAGAAGGGAAGAATGAAGATGGAATTCTTAGAAGCACAAATTCCTCAAGCCAAAGGTGCATCAGACTACAAGAAGACCTCTTTTGAGTTTAACACAAAGAACACTCATCCAATAGACAAAATGGAGATACACAAGTAGACAGGAGAAATGATCTCCTCCACGCTAACTAGTAAAGCCATGAGCCTCTCAAAACTGCAAGTGACGTTGTCCAACACACAGTCACAGTTGAAGGTAGAAAAGATCTCCTCCATGGTCAAATACTCAAGGATAAAATATATGGAGGATTTGGTGACGCAACTTGGGTACAATCCATCAAACATAGCAGTGGCAGAAACAATTGTGAGGAAGAAGAATGCAAACAGAGTTGCTTTGAGGAGGCAGCTTAAGATGCCAGTGACAGAAGACCCTATGTCCAAGGAGATAGAAGCAACTAAAACACAGAAGGCAGAAGTGTTGCAATTAATTGTTGAAAAAAGAGAAAAAATTAAGAAAATGGAGAGTGAGATGGATAAAATGATAAAAGAAAGACAGAAAGCAATAAGAGATGTAGTGAAGGGACCAACAAAAGAAGCAGCTAAGGCCATGATACCCCTACAAGAATTTCCTCTCACAGTGATTCCAGCATCGACAACATCTACAGGTGCATTAGCAGAAGGCACTGAGCTACAGGTGCATTAGCAGAAGGCACTGAGCAGCTAGCTAAGGCAATGGAGAACATTTCCTTACAGACATCATAAATTAAAAATCTGCAAGATCAACTCAGTGACCTACAAGAGTAGTTCAAAAGGAAATATTCAGCACATGCCACGGAGTTGCAGAGTAGCAAAAAGTTAAATGAAGGTTTGCACAAGTCCCTTCAGGAGTCCTCAATTGGAAGCATGGTAGGAAGAGTTAAAAAAATTATATGGTTGGATATAATTGAATCTATGAATGATATATGGCCATCAATTCAGATGATTTTTGAACAGAGGGATCTAATTGATTTAGTGAAAGTTGCCATTGAGAAAACAAATGAGGAACTTGGGGATAACCCCCAAACTGCCAACAACATCATTAGATTCCTGAATTCTAAAAGAAATCATGAATTGGAGCAACTGGAAGTGGAAGACAGAATAGCCACTATACTTGAGGTAAAAAAGGTGTTGAACAAAAAGAGTCTAGTTGCACATCTAGAGGAAAGATGCCATCAGCTGGAGATTGGTATGAGTAGATTTTTCAATAGGATTGAGCCACTGAACAAAAAGGGATTTCCTTCCTTATTTGTTATCAATGATAAGCTGATGCCTAGGTATGATTATGTAAAAAGGCTCATAGAGATTTCAAAGGACACTTCTAAGCTCACAAATTTGAAGAACATTATGACTGGGAAGGCATTTTATGAAGTTATTAGCCAACGTTTGTGAAGTAGAACGAGACTAATGAAGTCTACATAAAGTTGAACAGAACTAAGATTTTTTCTCCAGATAATTGGGATAATTTATGTAGACTCGAGAGAGGATGACAACTTAGCGTGATGAAAAAGCAGCCAGCTCAGCGAATTGTCTGCATCAGCAGATCCAGTGTATCCGAGCAACTTAGCAGTATCAAATTCGCCAACACAGCAGACCGCTACAGCACCGAATAACGGCTTCACAAGGACGCTAGACATATGTTAAAAGGGTTGTTACACTAGATGACGGTTTCATGGTGACTTTAGGCATCTGTTAAAAACTATCACAACGTATCCATACATGAGATGCACAAACCAAGTTTCAGTGACTTTTGTAATAAATGAACCGATTGCCTTTTTTATAACTGCAATCAGTCGCAAATAGCTTAAATATAGTATTTTATTATGTATTAGGGGTTGGACCCTGGCTTTGTAAGCACTTTTCATGGCAAGTACTTGTAATTTTTCAAGTTGGAGCATCAATAAAGAGATCAGCCTATAAGATTCATGTGTTGTGTATTCTGGTGATGTTTTTCCTTATTCACGTTTAATGTTCTCCCACTGTAATCTTTTCATGTGCATCATTTAAAATTCTAATTGTAAAACAAGAAAGTTAGTTTAAGATTTAGTGTTCAAAGTACCTTCACTACTACATTTGGTGGAAATTCCGACGCTTTTGACCAAATGTCGGAAATTTCCCCAAATTTTTTCCATCTCGCCCTAAACCGTCGCTATACCGATGTTTATAGAAAAGTGTCGCAATACCGACACTTAGAAAAGTGTCACAATACCGACACTTGGATGAAGACGTCACAATTGCGACACTATGGCCCAACGCGTCGCTATTGCGATCACTGCCTCTAAACGTCGCAAGTGCGACACAATGTCTAAGTGTCGTAATTGCGACATTTGGAGGCCTCCGTCGCAATAGCGACGCATTTTCCGTTGTCGGTATAAAAAAACTTATATGCGCGCTAAATACAAATACGAAACTTATATGCGCGCTACATAAAAATGATTTTATTGTTTCGTATCCGTCGCAATAGCTACATTAACGTCTGATATCACGTGCGCATTCACCCTCCGCTCTTGCAGAACATCATTCGCCCTCAGCTCTTGCAGAACAGCATTTGCCCTCAGCATTTTCCCTCAGTGTTCGCCCTCAGCTCTTGCAAAACAGCATTCGCCCTCAGCTCTTGCAAAATGGTAAGTTCTTACTGCAGGCCCTTCCTCCTATAGTAGGGTTGACTCTATTTGGGTTTTTTTATTCAATTCCATTGGATTGTGTTAGGCTGTAGGGTTCTCTCTAGATTTCAAGAATCAAGATTCAATACCCTCTATTATCTTCATCACCCAATACAAGATTTAAATTTTTCCCAAAGAAACGCTTATTAATTTGGCAGCCATTATTTCTCCCTGTTTTAAAAACCCTACATTTAAATGAAAACAAGCATTGCATTTCAACTACAAAAATCTATTAGTGTTCAAATGTACATGTGTGCTACATTAACGTCTGATATCACGTGCGCATTCGCCCTCCGCTCTTGCAGAACAGCATTCGCCCTCAGCATTTGCCCTCAGCTCTTGCAGAACATCATTCACCCTCAGCATTCACCCTGAGCTCTTGCATAACAGCATTCGCCCTGCATTCGCCCTCAGCGCTTGCAGAACAACATTCGCCCTCAGCTCTTGCAGAACAGTATTCGCCCTCAGCTCTTGCAAAATAGTAAGTTCTTACTGCAGGCCCTTCCTCCTATAGTAGGGTTGACTCTATTTGGGTTTTTTTGGTCAATTCCATTAGATTGTGTTAGGCTGTAGGGTTCTCTCTAGATGTTAAGAATCAAGATTCAATACCCTCTATTATCTTCATCACCCAATACAATATTTAAATTTTTCCCAAAGAAAAGCTTATTAATTTGGCAGCCATTATTTATCCCTGCTTTTAAAATCCTACATTTAAATGAAAACAAGCATTGCATTTCAACTACAAAAATATATTAATATTCAAATGTACATGTGTGCATCACTTGTGTAGGGTATTCCTTTTCCACTTTCACATTATCCAAGAATGTGTGCAGTATAGTTCATATTTTTTGTGATTTAGATTATCTTGAAAAAGGAAAGGTAAATTATTTCCCATGGAAAAAAAAGGTTTTCCCTTTTTACTACTGGAAATGGTACAAAAAAGTTCCATTTCTACCCGAAACTCCTATGAAACAGGAACCAAATAAAGGCCATGTCCTCAATGGACATCATTTGGCTTTGAAAATGGCCATTGCACCATGTTGTTTCTTATATTACATCACGATAGTTTCTTAGGTTATTTCTTGTTTCTTGAGATGAAAAACAACCAAATAAATTGTGAAGATCCTTTCAAGAAATAAATGACCATTTCTCAATCATATCTCAACTATTTTTTATTTTATTCAGTGGTTGCTTACTTTGAGAGAAATTTGACACTTTTATAAGGAATATAACATAAAAACACAAAATGGGAAGGAGTTGATGAGGTAGATGTCCTTTAGTTGTTGTCAATTAAGAATTGATAATACACGATGCATGTTCTGTACTACAAACTAGATTCCTTCCTAGAGTTAGGACACAGAGTATTGAATCAAAGTTGTAGTTTCTAACTTCTTGTATTGGTTCATCAATCTTGAAATTCATACATTGCATGTCTTCATTGCTTCATGTTTGAATAATTTGCATCATATCGTACAATAGGAAATTAGGAATTATGATTATTATTACTTTATGGATCTGTTAAGTTACTTTTAAGTTTGCATGGTTTAGTGTGAAATTATTCTAGTCCCCTAACACATATAATCAAGGAATTATAACGGGATTTCAAACATTAAATATCAACAAAATCGCTTAAAGGATATTGAAAGGAAAAAGGTGATGGAAGATAGAAAGTGCCTTACTTAAATTCTCTAAGGATTTTTCAATAGTTGCTCCAAAAGCTTCACTTCAAGGCCCTTCAAGATCATCTCCAACAATGCTATACCATCAGCTTCAACAATGTTGCTCCAAAAATGCCCTCAAGGTCTTCACAACAAGTTTACTAGAAGTTGCTCCAACAATATATTCAATAAGGTCTTCATTGTCAACTGTCTCTTGTTTGGGTGCCTTAATGTGCAATGACATGTTTCCAGGACTGAATTCAATGCAAGGCATATTTGAAACTCTAATATTTGAAACTCTAACTCTGTCGTCCGGTGTCTTATTAGAAATTATTTCAGTTTTCATTTTGTGTTTTCAAGTTAGATATTGTTTTCAAGTTTTTACATTTCTAATTTTATTTCAATGTGGCAGACTGATGAGAGCAGTGCAGGAACAACCCAGAGATGGGATGATCGTAGAAAAAGGCCAGCGGAAGAACATGTAAAGTGCCAGCATTGCTCTATCTTCAGGTGTTATAGTTATTTACATAATTGAAATAATATTAATTTTGTTCAAATATGCAGACACCTAGCCATGGTACCTCTGATGATTCCCTCTTTGAGGAAAAGCTTTCTTCATCCCTATCTCCAGTGTTCTTGTTGCGAAAAAAGGCACGAGATGCAAGCTCGAAATTTAATACTTTGATAGACACACCTCAAACACCTGAAATAGAAGAGAGGATAAAACAACTTGAGCCAGCTAGAAAGATATCAGGTAATAATAAAAAGTCAAAAGGATATTTTTTTTGTTCTGCATGAGATGAATTGTGATAGTTTTATTTTTAATTTTTACATTGACTAAACTAACAAAAAGTTCTTTTGTATGTAGCGTTTTCTGGCACTTGCTGAATCCGGTGTTGGTGGTAGTGGGACACAAGGGCAAGAGATCGCCCAACAACCCTCTCGTACACCTTCTACTCCTTTAGGTGCCAGCCAAGAAACACACCCTGCCCAAGCAGACACCCAGCCAATCGATGAACGTGTTGGCAATGATGAGGCTGATATGGCCAATTACATTATTGCGTTTCCTGGAGCTACACGTGTCAGCTCCACAGGGACCATTAATGGCATGTTGTTGGTGAACGATGAAGGTGTCCCTATAAAGCATGTACAACTCCTAGGTAAATTTTAATATTTTAACTATTTCATGTACTTTATCTAAAACATATTTATCATGATTTTTATTTTTAAATTAATGATAATATCTTCTTTTTCTTTTGGTTTTATTCTGTGTAAGAAACAATGAGTTCTACAGGATTCTGGAGAGCCATGCGTTGGTAATTTTTGGCCCAACCATACGTACAGGGTGGAATTCCCAGAATTCCAACCTGAAAAGAGAACTTTTAGATTATCTAGAAGCCCTTTTGGGGTCGGCACATTTGACAGAAAAGCGGTGGCTCAGGTAGCCGGCAAATATTTGAAATATACCAGGGACACCTATAGGACGCAATTGCAATTTAACCCTAGATATGAGCGTCCTCTCGCAGTTCCAAAGAGTGAGTGGAGAGCACTCATCCATGACGGAAAAGAGAAAAGGGCAAAGAAAGAAGGAAAAATGCCAACTGGACCCGCAAGGTAAATTACAACTTTAATTCAATAGCTTTAATTTTCTCTATGTCTAAAATAAAAGTGTGCTACGTCATATTTGACTTTAATCTTTTGATGCTAGGTTGCCTGACACCTCAAAGGCAACCAAAGCTAGGATTGAAAAAAAGGGCCATCACAAGCTAGGCCAGGGCGGCTACTTGAAATTGGCCGCAAGAATTGTAATTAAGTAGCTAAACATCTTATAATTAATTGTATCGTCTTCCAACGTTTTTGTAATCCTATCAAATATGATTAAAAATACACATTCATATGTAATGTAGGGTGATGACTTCGGAACAGAAACTATAGAGGAAGATAAAAATATCACTTTCCATTTCGGCTATCAAGCCGTAGTTGAACGTCGCATAAGCTTGGGGCAGGTCCCAAGATCCAAAATTCCTGATAAGGTAAAACATTAACCTTTCAATATGTTTTTTTTCATCCATAAATTTAATGTCTAACAACTTTGTTTAAATCAGGGGAGCAACACTACCGACGACGCAAATAACCCAGTTTTAGAGCCAAATGTAGATGATCCTCACGTGCAACATGATCATTGTAGTAGGGACCAGGGCGACAATGCTACTATCAGTGAGGGCCGTGACGGTAATTAATTTCCACTTATAATTTTTTCTAATTATACCTTGATGGTTGTCCTTATAACTTTTTTTGTTTAAATGACAGAGAATGTTTCCCTTGAGGATCTTACCACCAGAGAGGAAGATAGGGCAATAGTCCCAACGGCGACAACTGGTGCACCAGGTAAATAATCTCATTGCAATTTTTTTTATTAATATTACCGAATTAGTTCAATGATATTTAAAAACTGACAATTAAAATTTAATATTATCTGTTTTTGTAGGCGATGCCCCGTCACTGGATGAGACCAGACATCGTGACTACGCAACTAGGTCAGCGGCGACAACTGGTGCACCAGGTAAATAATCTCATTGCAATTTTTTTATATTAATATTACCGAACTAGTTCAATGATATTTAAAAACTGACAATTAAAATTTAATATTATCTGTTTTTGTAGGCGATGCCCCGTCACTGGATGAGACCAGACATCGTGACTACGCAACTAGGCCAGCGGCGACAACTGGTGCACCAGGTAAATAATCTCATTGCAATTTTTTTTATTAATATTACCGAACTAGTTCAATGATATTTAAAAACTGACAATTAAAATTTAATATTATCTGTTTTTGTAGGCGATGCCCCGTCACTGGATGAGACCAGACATTGTGACTACGCAACTAGGTCAACGGCGACAACTGGTGCACCAGGTAAATAATATCATTGCAATTTTTTTTATTAATATTACCAAACTAGTTCAATGATATTTAAAAACTGACAATTAAAATTTAATATTATCTGTTTTTGTAGGCGATGCCCCGTCACTGGATGAGACCAGACATCGTGACTATGCAACTAGGTCAGCAGTGCGGGTCGAAAGGCACGAAACAGGAGCAGA
Organism: Pinus albicaulis; assembly: GCA_034641835.2. Classification (NCBI taxonomy): domain Eukaryota; kingdom Viridiplantae; phylum Streptophyta; class Pinopsida; order Pinales; family Pinaceae; genus Pinus; species Pinus albicaulis. The sequence goes on from CM076578.1 coordinate 433,081,340, forward strand.
GCATGATGATATTAATGATGTAATTAGGAGCTTTAAAAATAGGAAGAAGAAAAAGAAAATTCGATAATGTAAAATATTGTATTATTATAAGACAAACGTTACCATACTTGGAACGTTTTTTGCGTTATATAAAAAACTCATTTATCATACTATTTTTATGTCAAGCATTAATTGCAATGTTTCTTTGCGTACTTTTTGTTGAATTGTTTTTTTATTAGTTATTGAATATTTTTTTTTATGCTCATGAAAGTAAAAAATGAAATATAAATTGGGTATTGGGGAATTGAGAGTGATGTGAGGGGGGGGGGGGAAGGGCCATAAGAGCTTCCACCTTCACATGGTTGGCCCTGTTTAGTAGAGAATAATTTATTTGAGCGATTTAATCTTGGAGCAAACCTCCCTCGATCCAGTGTAGCAACAAAAAAGTCACTGTTGACTTAGTTGCTACTCTTTCAGATCGTGGGAGGCTTGTTCCAAGTTCATGCGACTCCAATAAATTGTTCTTGAAACAAAGAGGAGCTTATTCATGTATGTTTTGACATTTTCAACATATGTTCTAACATTATCATAAGAATGCATCTTAGAGTAAAAAATACTACATCAATTACTTGTATTTATTGTATAGATAATGATGGATTTTGATTGACTTGGCAGTGCAGGTACAAATCCTCTTGCATCATGAGCAATACAACTTGTCAACCAGGGTCATGTCCGGGATATTTTTTCTTGTGCGCTTGACCAGGTTCGTAATGTCACATTTTTTAAGTTCCTTTACAGTTCATAATTCAATATTAAAGTAATGCATAAAGCTTTTCACAACAATAAAAGGAAAGGGTTATGGTTGAGTCAAATTTTATTGTTATTGACAGTGTAATGAAATGTATCTCAATGCTATGGTTTTGGCCTTTTTATTGGTTGAATTAGAGGACCCAGTTGAAAATATTGGGGCCAAGTAGGCTGGTTTTCCTTTTTGCTGATGGTTTGGCGTATCTAATTGAATTAGTTGCCTAAGGTATCTTTGTTTGCAAACTCCTTTCATTTTTCATACAGTATTGGCCTTGTGGAATACATTTGATTGTGTGGTCTTGTTAGATCTACAACCTTTGTAGTTGTTTAGTCTTATGGCCGAGGTGCACTTTTATTATGGAAATAGTTGATGCAATATTGTCATTTAATCCTTACTGTAGGGTAGCATGTTGAGAACTTTCTTGTGAAACATTTGGTATTCAAAATGACACTTGATCCTATACAGCATCATGCACTTGACTTCAAAATTCATATTCAAAGTGTGCCAGACAATTCTTGCAAAATTTCAAATATTTATGTTGTTTTAAACCATTATCTTTTTCATGTATTGGATGATGAAAATGTGAAAAATACTTTGGTATGAAACCAACTGGTGAATAATTTCCAGCAAAACAACCACTTCCAAGACATGATTTAGAAGTAGAACATATGTACTTATGAAGCACAGAAAGATATCCTTGATGTATTGTCAATGTTTGGCTAGGGTTATTTTTGGAGAAAATAACTCCTTATTCCTAGAATAGTGATCTTCAATACAAGTAAATGCCAGAGAAGAGAGATCATCGTGTGACGCAACAAAACTGAAATTGGACCCCTAAGGAGAGCCGGTGTGTCTACAATCGCTCTGTCAGCATTTTCCCTTGGTTTACCCCATTCTTTTCCTCCAGCCCGAGTCTTAATTGACTTCTTCTTTCTTCGGGTTTATTTATCAAATTCGTAGAAATTCCTAGAATTTTATAAATAAATACTATCCACAATGGTTGGACTTTAATTTATATTCCCGACTTTATATTATCTCCAAGACTTATAACCAATGTTTAACTTTCAACACTTTGTATTTATACTCCATGTTTCTTTTTAAATAAATAACTTGTAATGAACTTTCGGCTCTATATTTCACCACCCAGCCTTACAACAATCACGCTCTAGACTTATGCTAATTATCCGCCAATCGTTTAATTAAACAATTTCATTATACTCTGGCCCCACCTATATATATCAATAACCAATCAAACACTCGTATCGTACCTGGCTATCCTCCACACACCTTAGTTAACCTCCGGGCAAGTTCAACGTGCGACCACCGTCCGATGGCCCTTCTCCAAATCAACTACTCTTGGAAATTTCGCTCGGCTTCCAACGTCGGGCTTTAACATGCGATGGCGCGCATTAAACGGTGGTTTTCCGGGGGTCACTTCGCCACGTGTCGCATTCCCTATGGAATCGCTCGCGAATAGGAAATACCGCCTACTTCGCAAAAGCGGTGCAATATGGGCAACTCACTTTTGTGATTCTGCTCGTGGTTTTGGTACAGGGCTTGACCACGGGTGCAAGTCTGGTTCCACTATCCTTTTGTTTGTTAACTCATGTCCAATCCTCGGGTCAGGTTCCAAAAGCACAACAATCTTGTCTCTTTATTAAGCGGGATTTTTATATTTGAACAGTGTTCACAACCCCGGTTCTCTACACAGACCTCGCCTTCGGGTGGGGTGAGTTCACAAGGTTATCCAACAATTTACGGGAATTCAAAGACAGAAGAATGGAATTATCAGTACCCAATCGCCTCACAGTTAAACAATTCTTCACAATTAGCAGTTCGAGATAATTTAATGGCAACTAAGCTTGGAAATCATTTAACTGGAAACAATTGTTCACACACAGAGGTTTATTGCAGAAATCCCCTCTCTACTCTCCTCTTCCCTCTCTACTTTTATTCATCCGAGGAATTACAATTTATATACATAACATATGGCTCTTTAGTTCCTCTAAGAGGACTATTCTAGAAATCAAAAGGTCTAATTATAATACTTCAACTAACTGAAACTGTTCGACTCCTACAACTCTAACTAGCCTAAGTAATACAGTCAGCTGAGGTATTGACACCTAGCTGTTACAACTCAAATGTTTTCGAACCCTCCTAGCCACAACATGTGGACAAAACCCCCTACATTGCTGGCTAGTGCGTAATGCCCCTGCATCATCGTGTGACATAAACCTATTAACAAAAGTGAACAGGGAATGATTATTAATTATGGCATACTAAGTTATCAGTGATTTTGACTATTTGTCTTTAACATGTAAAAATGTTAAATTCCAAACTTACATCATCATGGTTTGGCATCATGAGCTTGACTAATTGTCCACCATGCTCATAATTTCATTATTGTATTCATATCTATAAACAACGTTTCAAATAATAATAATAAAAGTTCTATAAGAAAAATCTAGACCTCCATGACGCTGCTCCTTGTGAGACAAAGTCAAAATTGCATTACACAATCTGACACATAAGAATCTCCTATATCCCGGTGGTATGTATCCAAACTCTTATAATAGTGTCTTCAAGACTTATGTTGACATTACCAATGAGATATTTAAGCAATGAAAGATCGAGCTTTCTTCATTGTTGTATATGTAACAGTCTTTTATTAATATAAAGATTGATGGTTTTGTCTTTCTGAAAATGAAATGTAAAAATAATTTATTGTGGTCCACTGAAAAGTTTTTTTTTTTAAGCTTTTCATTATGGAAGGGCGACATAGATATATGCCCTTCTAATTGAAATTCAGACCTGCCCTTCAAATTTGATCACTGTGTGGGACCTTAACAAACAATAAAACTATTCTGCCTCGCGTTATATAAAACATATAACAAAACCTTTGTCAAACTTCAAACGAACCCTTTAGCCATGGGTATTTCATCACGAATTGATCATTTTACCATGTACCTTCTTCTAGAGGAATATTCTTCCACTTGATTAGGTACTTCATAATGGTTATATTTCAAAGAGATACATAATGTTTATCTATAACTTTTTGTGGTTCAAGAATCAACTTTCATTCTTCATCTAATTTTGGAAGTTCTATTTACATTGGCATATTTTTTCCCAAAACCTTTTTTAGGCAAGACACATGAAAAACCTTATGAATGCAAGAAGAAGGAAAATATAACTTCTATACCACTTGTGCAATCCTATGAATAATTATTTAGGGCCATAACATTTTTGAGCTAATTCTTTATTCTTCTTTTTCTTGAATGAAGATTGCTTATAATGTTATAATCTAAAAAATACCCAATTACCCTCCTCAAATTATCTTTCACTTCAATGTTGTTCCCTTTGTTGTTTTATCATGTTTCATGTCATTTGAAGGTTTTCCATAATAATTTTCAAAGTTTCTTTAGTATTTTCCATATGTGACTCTGTTTCCTATACTTTGGACTTATCTTACAAAAAGTATGAGATACTAGGAGTTGGATATCCATAAAGGGCCTTAAATGGGGAAATTTTAGTAGATGTGTGATAGGTAGTATGATAGTATCATATTACCATTCTTCCTTGAGGAACCCACTTCATCCATTAAGATTTTTTTTCTAAAGAGTATCATTGTAAATAACCTTAAAAACATTTGTTAACTATTTTTGTTTGACCATTTGATTGTGTTTGATATGTAGAACTCATGGCAGCTAGTGTTTCTCCACTCATATTAAATAATTATTTCCAAAAGTTTCTTGTTACTATTACTTTAGGAAAACCATGAAGATTATGAATTTCTTTCACGGACACTTCTGCCACTTGGCTTGTTGTTTATGTACTTTGAGCTCTACAAAAAAAATCTACAAAATTTGTCTATATAAATGACCACAAAAATGTAATACTTACCTTTATATTTCAGTAACCCCGTAATAAAGTCTATTGATATATCTTCTAGTCTTTGAATATGTATGTGGAATGGTTGAAGTAACCCTAGAGATTTTACTATCTCTCTTTTATTTATTATGCAAACCTGACCTTCTCTTAAAATTTTTTGAATATCTTTCTTCATTCCTTCCAAAAATATATTTTTTGATCCTTTGAGATGTTTTAAGGAACCCTGCGTCCTACCATCAGAGAGACATGGGACTCCCTTAATATTTGTTTATTCAAATATGCTTGCGTGCATAAAATATTCTACATTTGCACCAAAGTATATCTCTCTTTCACTCCCAATGCTCCATAGAGTTCATCTCATCCTTTATAAATTTTAGTTTTTGTTTAGTACTATTGTCATTTTTCCATTATGGCAAGCTTCTTCTAGCCACCTAGGAATAGAAAATGTAATTGAATATAAATTTGAGGCCTCTTCTATTTTAGAAAGAGCATCATGTACTAAATTTTCCTTACCCTTTTTGCAGATTATCTCAAAATTAAAACTTTGCATTTTTTCTCCTCATTTTTGTTAATCTTCCAATGAAATCCATCGCTTCAAAAAATACTTTATGCTATCATGGTATATCTTGACTTTAAAGTACCTCCCAGTGATATACTATCCCCATTTTTTATTGCATGTAATATTGCTTTCATTTATTTTTCATATGTAGATTTCACCAAATATTTTCTTTGAATTCCTTGCTTTTAAAAGCCAATGATATCCCTTATTGTGTTAATGTTACGTAAATTCCTTGTCCTAGTGCCTCACACTCTATTATGAATTTTTTACCAAAAGTAGGTGCAACCGATGTTGGTGTAGAAGACATGGTATCCATTAAAAGAGAGAATGCCAAAGTAGCCTCATCATTCCATATAAATGATATTTTCTTCAAGAGATATGTGAGTGGACTTGAAATGCATGCATAATTCTTAACAAATGATCAATAATATCATGTAAGTCTAAAAAATCTTCTAAGAACCTTGATTTTCTTAGGAACAGGTCATTTTGTAATAGCTTGCATCTTTTGAGGCTCCAACTTCACTCCTTCCTTTAAAAAAATATGAACCAAATACTCGAATTCTTATTTCTCAAAAGCACATTTGGATATTTTTACATAAAAATGATTGTTCTCAATAATTTATATAACTTTTCCACATGTTTACTAGTGTGTTATTCCCATGATTTATTATAAATATGTGTGTTATCAAAGAAAACCAACACAAAATTTATAAGATGGGATCAAACAAAATTGTTCTTAAGTCGAGCCCGCCGGACTTCAAACGGCGATAAACCATAATTCAAACCAAATTCGCGTTCCAAAATAGCCTGCTGACGTCGGCCAATTTTGTGACGCGAAAACCAAATGAATTCCGCCCTAATATTTTTCAGGTCCAAAGTTGGGTTGGCGTACGGAGAAAGAGTTGTGACACGAATTTCTTATCAAATTCGCCCTAATCATTTTCGAGTTCGTATTTCCACTGCGCGAGCGGCCCAAACAAAGATCCGCTCCTATCCCTCTGTGATGAAACCATCGTACATGCTGACGTCATCAATCAAAACCCGCCACCCTTTTGACTTTGTAAATAAAACAAATTGCGTCTGCGTCATTTTCATTGTTCTATGCGCTAGCCAGTATTCCATGCAACAAAATTCAAAAACCAACTGTTAACGCTTGCTGACCGTTACCTTGCTAAAGAGAATTGAAGCCGAGTATTTCAGGGTTCTTCTATCATAACCAGCGCCTGTTTAAACACGTTTCATTTCCCGTAAACAGGTATTTATTCCAATTCCCCCCTAAACTCTGTAAAAAATCCTGGTTTTAGTTTTAATTCTGTACTAAGATCTGAAAAGAAGTTCAGTTTGGTCTTTTTCGTTCCCAGAACTGCAATTATATTCCCAAAACTGGTAATTGTGCCCTTTTTCCACAAAAACTGCGAAATTCCATTTCTGAATCCACAAGAACCAAAAATGGAAGTTCCTGTAGCTCTGAATGTCGTGCCCATCAATGCCCCTCATAAGGACTTGGATTATTTGCCTTTAGCCGATATGGATTTTCAAATTAAGGACTTGCGTCTAGGTGAGAATCCTCTTCGAATATTTTTCCGCTGCAGAGACAATTATTTGAATGGTTCTGACATCTTTGGACTTTGGGAATCAAATCTTCCTATGTAACTTCTCCCCTTAGTCCATATTTTTCCTGAGTTAATCCATTATTGCTACGCAAATTATGATCCCAACCAACGAGTAGTTTTATCCCCAAGTCAAAATGTCATTTTCCCAATAACTGCTCAGTCCATAAATGAAATGATACAATTCCAACCTGGTCAAGCTCTCACTCCCCTGTCCATGGCTGAATTACTTGATAAATCTACTAAGTTATCCCATGAAGAGTTAAACTGCCTATGCCAAACCTTCATGTTACCAGAGCATCAGCCTAAAAACCCTCCCCCTTATGGTTATACTTTCTTTACTGATGAGGGTAGACTTATTTTAAACATGATATCTTCCATAATGGGCTTCAATCCTAGTGAGTATGTTGATCAGTTAACCCTAGTATTGTTATCCATTTTTACCCCTGGACAGCCTCCTATTGTCAAGTATGATTTTGCATCTTATATTGCTGACAAAATCCATGATCAGTTCATGAGATTTGAGAATGAGAGAGTATTTAAGTATTCTTCTGTCATATATCATCTCATGATTTACTTTCAGTCAGAAAATTTCCCTTTTTATGTTAAAAAACTTGATGCCAAAGGGAATCCTAGGTCAGTCATATTTTGGTCTGCCATTAGTCAAAATTCCTCTGATTCTCCTTATTCCTATAATGAGTTTGTCAACCTTTTTGTTCATCCTGCAACTACGTTGTTGACAGGAGTCTCTCCTCCTAGAATTAACAATGAAATCAAGAAAATCCTTCAGCTCTCATAGCAGTACAAGATAGGTGACTGGTACCTATATCAAAACTACACAGAGATCAAGATATATGGATGTGAATTATGCCCATTCAAACTTCCCAAGTATGTCCCAATTAGACTCTTTGCATTAGAATATTTCAGGCAGATGAATAATTCAGATATAATTCATTTTTGCAATGCAAAGAAAAAGGCTCAACTCAGGATCAAGAGCCAATTAGGTCCCTTCATTTGTAACTCTAGGGAAGCTGGAAAGGAAGCCGAAAGGATTTTAGAAGACTATCTCAGACTACAAAAGAGTTTCTACTGAGTGTCTTATGATCCAAACAACTTTATCTGTGATAGAATAATGAAAAATAAACTGTCACCATACATCCATCAAAGAATCCCAGAAATAGAACAATATGCTAATATGGATGAATGGACAGAAGGGACATTGGTTGAAAAAGATAGTGAGCAAGTCAATGTTGAAAATGTAATGAAAGATCTTGAAAAGATACTTGACCTAGAATCTTTTGGACAGGTGCAGGGATCTTCTTCAGCCAGGACTTTACAACAAAATTTGCAGGAGATTAGTACAGTAGAAGTAGAATCTAAAGGAAAAGAAAAGGAGCCTGATATACAAATAATTGAAAAATTCATAATGACAGAGCAACTAGAGACTTCTAAAGAACAAGGTCAAGGACAAATTCCTCCTACTCAGATCAGTGAGCCAGAAATTTCTATTTTACAAACTCCTCTAAATATAGAAAAGGGAAAAAAGAGAGAGGCTGAAAAACTACCCCTATTGGTGGCTCTTCTGAACAGCAAGATGTTAAAAGGCAGAAATTAACTCCCCTTCCAGAAGATGAATCATTTCAAGAAATCCCTGACAGCCAGGGAAGAGAAGACAATCAGCAAACAGGTACAGGTAGTGGGACATCCACTAATTTTCAAAAACAGGGAATACAGAGGCAACAAAGTGCAGAAATATCTTCTTTCAAACCTCCAGTAAAAACTGCCTAGGACATCAAAAGAACATTCATCAATATAAAGGCCAGGAACGATCCACTTAGACTTCAAGTGTACAACCAATTTTTGAAGATGGCTCCGAAAAATCAAGAAATATTGATGTCAGCTTATGACATCCAACAGGTAAGATGTTAATGAGCCATTTGAAGCCCAAGGTGCAGCAACCTCAGACAGTTGCAGATTATGTTAGGACTAATTTTGAAGTCTTAGCAAAGGATATCCATCATTTAGATCAAATTGAGCTACACAAGCAAACAGGTGAGATGATTTATTCTACTCTTACGGATAAATCAATGATGACCCATAAGTTGCAGGATTCTTTCGATAATACTAATACACAGTTGCAGCTTGAAAAAGCCTCCTCCCAGGCTAAGGATAATAGAATCAAAACTTTAGAGGAAATAATCATTGGTTTGGGTCATAATCCTAAAGATGTGAAAGGTATTGAAGCTTTGATCAAGAGAAAAGATGATGATATTGCACCTCTGAGAAAACAATTAAAGTTACCGGCCTCAAGACATCCACAGACTGCAGAAATCATCAAACAAAATTCTGAGGAAGAACTAATGGATTTGCTCTTAAAATTGAATGAGCAACTTACTGCAACTGAAAAAGAGCTTGAGAATGCATTAAAAGATAAGCAGGCAAATATTCCAGTATCTACAACAGGAGTAGTGACGGGTACAACAACAACAGGTCAGCCAGCAGAATTGTCACAGAGCAACACTGCAAATTTGAACACTGATGAATTAACAAAGTCAATGGAAGATATGAAACTTCAAGCCATAGAGCTTCACAAAACAAAGGAACAATTTGCCACTCTAGAACATAAATATTATCTTTCAAAAATGAGTGTTGCTGATAAAACAAGAGAAGTGAACAAATTAGAAAAAACTGTCAAAGCATTGGAAAAGGATCTCACATTGGAGAAACCTTTAAAAGAAATAAATGATATTCTTTGGGATAATATCATTCAATCAATAAAGGATGTTTGGTCCTCAATTCAAATAATGGATGAATAGAATAACTTAGTTAAATTGGCTCTGGATGAGATTGAGAGATCAAGACAAGAGTTGGGAAATATGCCAGAAGAGGCCAATAGACTTATACATTTTTTGAATACTCAGACTAAGAATCAACTTGCAGAAATTGGTATTCAGGACAGGACCAGAACAATTCTGGAAATAAAGAGAGTGTTTACTAAAAGAACTCTGGTACAGAATTTAGAACAAAGGTGCTCATATATGCAAGAAGAAATCATTGCCTTCAGAGAAAGATTGAATATTTTGTTAAATAGAGGATTGCCGAGTCCTATAGTTGCAGAAGATAAGCTAATGGACCTTGATAGTTATGTTGAAAAATTGGACAAATATGTCGATAATCAAGCTAGTTCTTCAACCAGTTCATCAACAGCAGCATTGCCTACAGGGAAAAACCTTCATGACAGATTGGAGAATTTATTTTATCTTGAGCATGAAGTAAATCATTTGTTCCCAAATCAGCCTAATTTCTTCAGATATATTGAGGCTGATGAAACACTAAGAAATTTGCAAAGGACCAGAGTGCCAGAAGTTCAATGGTGGGAAGAAATGATGGAACTTTTGTAAAAAAGTATCCTTACATAAATTTTTGCCTATTTACCACAGTATATCATGATAAAAAGGATAAAAGGATGAACAAAGGTCAAAGAGTATCAGAGCAGTTAAAGAGTATCAGTGAAACAAAATAATCAACATAGAATTACTGAAGAGGACAGCAGCAAGCCAAGATATAGGGCCTGCCTCCAGCACATTCTTAAAAGAAGGAAACAGCATAACATCAGTTATCATTTTTCTTATCTACGAGACCATCTATCTCTATATTGTTGTAAAATACTTATTAGTTATCCTAGATAATATCTCAATTTGTTATGAGATATTTTGTATGATTTTTTGTATAAATACTCCATCAATATGAGAAGTAAGTGTGGATTCATATACTTTGCAGTAACATTGACTTTTTTGGAATAAAGTGTTGTTGGAGAAATTTCTTTGTGGCTTGCTGGATGATGAATTGATGCTAGAGACTTTTTACAGGATTCATGTGTCTGTAAAAAATCGTTTTTCATGGACTGTTTTACTTCATATAATATATTCAAAACAGCGTTTTTTCTCTTGTGAAAAAAAAATGATTAATGTTTATCACTCTGCCTTCAAAACTAGCGATGCTGGTCTATGTTGCTGGTTTATTGATATAGTCTGATGGTCTTTTTTTATTTTGGACATATCACACTCCTCACATGATTAGCGTTTTTCTCTGTTCAAGGATTTTGGGTACTTTAATTTGTATTTGGAACAATGGACGTCGGTACTCTATCTGTTGCTTTACTATTCTACATACTGCTATTTCACTTTCTTATAGATGCCTCGGGCATATTTGGATGCTTTCTCAGATTGTTGATAATCTCCATGTGGACCGTTACTGGGTTTTATATCAAGTCCTTGTATGTGACATGGGGTATTTTTCTATCACTGTCTGGGGTGGGTCTTCCACATTTCTGGATGGATATTTGGGTTCCAATCTTCAGATGTGAAAATGTAATGACTTCATGGACTGTTTTACTTCATATAATATATTCAAAACAACGTTTTTTCTCTTGTGAAAAAAAAAAAATGATTAATGTTTATCACTCTGCCTTCAAAACTAGTGATGTTGGTCTATGTTGCTGGTTTATTGATATCGTCTCATGGTCTTTTTATATTTGGGACATATCACACTCCTCACATGATTAGCGTTTTTCTCTGTTCAAGGATTTTGGGTACTTTAATTTGTATTTGGAACAATGGACGTCGGTACTCTATCTGTTGTTTTACTATTCTACATACTGCTATTTCACTTTTTTATAGATGCCTCGGGCATATTTGGATGCTTTCTCAGATTTGTCGATAATCTCCATGTGGACCGTTACTGGGTTTTATATCAAGTCCCTGTATGTGACATGGGGTATTTTTCTATCACTGTCTGGGGTGGGACTTCCACTTTTCTGGATGGATATTTGGGTTCCAATCTTCAGATGTGAAAATGTAATGACTTCATGGACTATTTTACTTCATATAATATATTCAAAACAACGTTTTTTCTCTTGTGAAAAAAAAATGATTAATGTTTATCACTCTGCCTTCAAAACTAGCGATGCTGGTTTATTGATATGGTATGATGGTCTTTTTATATTTTGGACATATCACACTCCTCACATGATTAGCGTTTTTCTCTGTTCAAGGATTTTGGGTACTTTAATTTGTATTTGGAACAATGGACGTCGGTACTCTATCTGTTGCTTTACTATTCTACATACTCCTATTTCACTTTCTTATAGATGCCTCGGGCATATTTGGATGCTTTCTCAAATTGTCGATAATCTCCATGTGGACCGTTACTAGGTTTTATATCATGTCCCTGTATGTGACATGGGGTATTTTTCTATCATTGTCTGGGGTGGGACTTCCACTTTTCTGGATGGATATTTGGGTTCCAATCTTCAGATGTGAAAATGTAATCACTTCATGGAATGTTTTACTTCATATAATATATTCAAAACAGCGTTTTTCCTCTTTTAAAGTTTCATTTTTTTTTTTTTTAAATTGAACCTGTCGTCGTTATACCGACGCCTTGTAAGCATTGGAATTGTGACAGATTAGAAACGTCGGAAGAGCGACAGTATAAAAACGTCGGACGAGCGACGTTCAAAACGTCGGACCACATTTCGTCGTAATTGTGAGAGTTTACAGACGTCGGAAGAGCAACGTTCAAAACGTCAAACCACATTTCGTCAGAAGTGTGACAGTTTACAAAGGTCGGAAGTGCGACGGATTGGGAAACGTCGGAAGAGTGACGCTTGTTTGGAAGCAACGGAAAAAGTGTCGATAGTGCGACACTTTTTAATTGCGTCGGAACTGTGACGGTATGGTAAACCACGTTTTTCCCGCCCTCGAACTGTCGCTCTTGCAACGACTATGTGTCGGAATAACGACGAATTGGCCATCGGAATTTTTGCCAAATTTTCTAGTGCTTAAGTCTGACTATATTTACAATTCTCATGTTTTCTTCTGAGGTATGGTTTAAGAAATCTTAGTTGCTCTTAAGTCATTATAGAAATACCTTTCTTCATTTCATATTCCACTCAATTATAAGCACCAGTATTCAGAGCTAGCTTGCCTTGAATTTGCTCTGGAATTTGATGCATATACCCAGCCTATTTCGACTACATAGCCCAATGGAAATTGTTTGAAGGAACCCCTTAAAATCCAACCATGAAAAATCAAACAAAAGTAACTCTCACAATTAATTTAACTAGCCTAATATCTGAAATCCTAAACAAATATAAATCTTATAGATAGATCCCTCTCTAATTCTAGGAGGGTTAGATCCTAGGCTTAAAGTGGTTTTGATGTTGTGCTTTATAATTTAGTCTTGCCAATCTTGTAAATTATATATGGATAACATATTGGCGACCATACTGGGGACATAGCTGAAAATTTTCAATTTTCATCTGAATTCATAAAACCCCAGCTAAAAATCATTGTATGATACAACTGTCTTTTAAAGATTGGTTTCTTTCAGTCTTCCACAATCAGTTGGACTATGATTTTGGACTAAATTCTAGCTCCCAAAATAATATCCACCAGATCCCATCCAGATCCAAATCCCCATCCTATTGCAAAAAATCCTGAGAAGATCTTGAGGAAAACTCCTAGAACAGACAGTCGAACCAATGACAGAATTCTTTACAGGTCCAACTCCTTACCTGATAACTTTGTCACTTTGCAAGACGTTCAATTTGATTTACAGTTTGAACAAGGTCTCTTCAGAACCAAATATCAGAATTGGACTGACCTTACAGTTTTTGATCCATCCATATTCCATACCCCTACCCATCCACCTTCACCCACTGTTCATCTCCCTCCACCACCTCCACCAATCATGGCAGCCAGATATGCCCCATTAGTGTAGAAATTATATACAAGATGCATGTATATATCCAAATTCTCCTGATCTAACAATATTTTATCTTCTTGCTAAATATAGAATCCTTCCACTGTTAAACTTTTGCAGAAATTAAACATTCAATTGCAAACACATGAAGCAATAAAAACAATCGCACATAACACAATTGTTTAACGGGAAATACTGAAGCTAAAAACCCCAACTATCATACATTATGTATCATAGAGATCATGTAACAATCTCATACAAATCTTAGTACATCAAGCTCTCAGTACAATCAATCGTCACACACTAATCAAAAGAAATCTGCAAATCCATGCACCGATTTCTTGACACCTGATAGCCTGCCTCCACTAGGCAATCCCTGCTGAAGAATAGCTCTGAATGAATTCGAATTAACCTTGCCTTGACTGCGCAATCCTCATTGGCAACTCCAATGTGTGTGTGGTGCAATCAATGCATCACTATATTCACAACAGATAGTCCATCTATCCCTTTCAACTATTTCTCCATTGGGTCTCCACTGGAACTGCCATGCACTGTAGTTAACTGCTGTATTGTTCAGTTGATTAATGAGTTATTATTTGTGAATTAATTAACTAACAAATTCACTCCACTCTCACTAGTGTATCATTCAGTTAGACTAGATACAACTAGCTCAACTCCATTAACTGAGCTAAACTAAATAACAACTCCATGAACTACTCTTTCAACTCTGTCATAACTTTTCCACTTCAGTTCTTACTGAGTCCTCCATGCATGAACCACCAGTAAACCCTAGGAATTGTGTAATTCCTTCAGCCCACTGATTTTCCAAATCTGTACACTGAAATTAAGTGCTCCAAGAGAATAAGTTGTTGTTTATTATCAGATTATTATTAAGAGATAATAATAATCGACACTTCTATTTTTATATTGACGATCTATAAATAGACTTCGCCCAATATTCTAAAAATATAATTTCATCTATTTTTCCAACTTGATCAACCATCCACAAATAGCGCCCTGCAACTTCTGAAATATGATCATTATGTCTAAAAATAGACTTGCGCCAAAAATAGCCTGCGGGCCCACTTAGTGAAGGCGACTCTTTACACTAAGCTCATCATCTTCTTGAATCTCAACACTCCCTCTCAACAAGATAGGGATTATCCTTCACCCCGATCCTGCCTCTATGGTATTCGAATTTGCTCCTGTCGAGCGCTTTCGTCAGAATATCTGCATCCTAATCCTTCATAGGAATGTACTGAAGCAACATGATATTCCGCTGCACAAAATATTCGATATGATGATACCGAATATCAATATGTTTAGATCTATCATGAAACACAGGATTAATCGAGAGTTTAATGCAACTCTGACTATCACAATGTATCACTATAGGATCTAAATGTGAACCGAACAAACCGACCAGGATCTTCCTCATCCAAATAGCCTCACATGCAGCTTGACTTGTTTTCATGTATTCTGCTTCCGCTGAAGTGAGTGCCACCTCTCTTTGTTTCATGTTGTACCCAGAAACTGTCGTAGATCCGATACTAAAAATCCCTCCTGATGTGCCCTTTCTGTCTGTTGGACTGCCTGCCCAATCTGCATCTGTGAAGCCATGCAACTTCACTTCATCCGTATGTTTATACCATAAACCATACTCAGATGTGCCCCTGAGATAACTCAGGACATGTTTGTCTGCCTTCCAAAAGAGCTTGGTAGGCTTAACCGTCGCTTGTGAAAGTTGGTTCACCGCATAGCTTATGTCTGGTCTTGTATTAACTAAATACATGAGCGAACCCACCAACTATCGATGAACAGTGGCATCCACTACCTCTGTCGATGTAGCATCCTCTTTCCTCCAATTTCCTGGAAGAGGAATATCAATAGGATTGCAGCCTTGCATGTGAAACTTCTCAAGTATCTCCTGAGCATACTTGCCTTGAAACACAAACAGTTCACCTTCCCGCTGCCATATTTCCAATCCAAGGAAATAATGAAGAAGGCCCAAATCCTTCATCTCAAACTCCTTCGAAAGATCTGCCTTGCATGAGTGTATCAACTACTCATCACCCGTTAGTATTAAATCATCAACATAAATAACAATGATTAAAATCTTACCCTCCACGAAAATTTGGTACAGGTTTGCATCCACCTCACTCTTGGTGAAGCCAAGTCCAATGAAATAGTTGTCGATCTGTGTGTACCAAGCACGAGGTGCTTGCTTCAGCCCATACAACGCTCTTTTGAGCCTACACACATGCGACTCGCTACTGAAGATCTCAAATCCTTCAGGCTGCTCAATGTACACCTCTTCCTCAATGATCCCATTAAGGAATGCAGTCTTCACATCCATCTAATGAATGTGCCAACCCATTTGTGCTGAGAGAGCAAGGATGGTCCTTATGGAAGAATACCGTGCGACAGGTGCAAAGGTTTCTTCATAATCAATCCCCTCGATCTGTGAGAAGCCTCGGGAAAAAAAACTTGCCTTATACTTCTCGATGCTCCCATCAACAGCTTGCTTTACCTTGTAGATCCATCTTGATCCTACAACTGATTTACCCATCGACCTTGGAACAATCTCCCAAGCACTTTTTCTGACAATGGAGTCATACTCCTCCACCATGGCATCTACCCATGTGGGCTCATGCACTACTTCTTCAAAATAAGATGGCTCTGTCACGATACATTTTCTCATAAGAGCCATGTATCCAGTAAATCGGTCAGGTGACTATCTCTGTTTGTGCTGTGATGTAGCGACTCCTACATTTTGTGCCGCATCAAGCTTTAGTCTCTCAGCTTCTGTGGTATGCTTTCTGCCTTGTCTGATGTTTGGTTCTTCATGAGTGGACTCCACTCCATGAATCTCCTCCCGTGTCTTATCCACATATAGAGGCTCATCTTTGGAAACAAGAAGTTCCTCCTCTGCATGCAAGTGTAGCTTCCTCTCAAGCGACAACTTCATGGCTTTCACCTCATTGAATTTTATATCCCGTCACACCACATTCATCCAACTGTCTGGAAAATTCACATGATAATTATGGGGTGTTTCTGTGTACCCCAAAAATATCCCAACTTTTGCAGTCGGCTCCAGCTTCTTCCTAGCATCCTTTGTCCAATGAATGTAAACATATGAGCCAAAAATATTCACATGAGAAATATCAGGCTTCTTACCAGTAAAAGCTTCTTCAGGTGTACTCATGCCAAGTACTCTATGAGGACAACGGATTTGCACATAAACCGCAATGTTGCATGATTCTGCCCACAAGTGCATCGATAAGCCCTAGTCATGCAGCATCGCTCGTGCAGCACCCACGATCGTTTTGTTCTTCCTCTCAGCAACCCCATTCTATTGTGGGTTATGATGTGCTATGAGTTCTCTTCAAATTCCTTCTTTGCTACAGAAGTCATTTAATTCGCCCGAGATGTATTCACCACCATTATCGCTCCGTAGAGCTTTCACTTGTTCCCCGAATCCTTCTCCACCAATGCTTTGAACTCACAGAACTTTGAGAACGTTTCGCTCTTCTTCTGCATGAATAAGATCTAGCATCTACGAGAATATTCATCAACAAATATAGCATAATACGTGTGTTATGTTGTTGAAGCAACCGAGAAAGGTCCACACACGTCTGTGTGAATTCTCTCCAGGATCACCGAAGCACATTTCTCCTTCTCATGAAAGGTAGTCTTCACAAACTTACCCATAGTACATCCCTTGCACTGATTTGACTACGCAAGAGTACCCTTGGGAAGTCCAGTAGAAATCTGCTGCAAAAAATTCAAAGCGCCATGGTGAAAATGGCCCAATCTCCTATGCCATAATTCGCCCTCATCCTGGCTCACTACTTCTTTTGTTTTTCCCACCATTGCAGCGCAGCCATCTACCTCCAGCGTGTAGAGATTCTTAACTCGAATCCCTATCTTCTTGGTTTGACCCATTCTTTTATATCAAAGGAAGGTTTTTCCCTCACTAAAAACAACATCATAACATTTGTCTTCCAACATTGCGACCGAGACCAAGTTCTTCTTCAGACCTGGAACATGCATTACATCCTTCAACAAGAATGGATTACCGGACTCCCTCTCAAAGGTAATGGTCCCAATGTCGGTCGCACTATATCGACCATCGTCACCCATCTCTATATGCATTTGGAGGTCCTTCTCCTCCAAGTCACTAAACAACTCCTTGTCTCCCATCATATGGAAAGACGCACCACTATCAAGATACCACACCAATCCCATATAGATTGAAACCAAGCATGCGATCAAAGAGAAATCAAGTTCAAATTGCAGGGCTAAGGCCTCTCCAGCTGCAGCTCCAGCAGCGTTCTTGTTCTTCTTCTTCTGTGGGCAGTTAGCAATGAAATGCCCATGTTCGTGACAGTGAAAACACTTCACTTTGGACAAATCCTGCTTCTTGCCTTTAGCATCGGATTTTAAAGGAAATTTCTTCCCCTTCCCTTTCCTTGCTTTGGCAGTCAAAGCCCAATTCTCTTCATCTTCATTCTTCAATGAAGAGCCATCCCTGGTACCCCGCCTTATCTCCTCCTACACAAGATCTGACCAAAGTTGCTCCCATCCCAGCAATTTCTCTCGTCCATTGACGGAATCTTCGTAGCTATGCCAACTCTTCGGAAGCCTAAGGAGAGCCAAGCTCACCAAGTCATTAGGGGAATTTTGAGGTCTAAAATGGGCCTCCTAATTAAATTATAAAATAATAGTGGAAATAATAAAATAAGATTTGATTACATCATCAAATTTTAAAGGGAAAAAAGAAAAAAAACCTACTTTTTCAACTCGTATTTTGAACTTATCTCCCTAATTTTTTACTCAAATTTCGAGAAATAATACTTGTTGGATGAAAAATTGAATTCCCCATCCAAGGAGTACCCATGTTGCATACTTTTGATGGACTCTTCTATACAAAAAATAATAAATACATAAAAAACGTGATTACAATCACATTTTTCATGTATTTATTATTTTTTCTGTAGAAGAGTCCATCAAAAGTATGCAAATCACGTTTTTCATGTATTTATTATTTTTTGTATAGAAGAGTACATGGGTACTCCTTGGATGATAAATTAAATTTTGCATCCAACGAGTACCCCTGCTCGAAATTTGAGTAAACCCTTAGGGAGATAAGTTGAAAATATGAGTTGAAAAAGTAGTTTTATTATTTTATTATTTTTTAATATTTTTACTTTTTTACTCAAAAAATGGTGAATCACCCCCCATGGTTGACATCATCATCTTAAATCCTACTGGTTCTCATAAAATTTATTTTGGTTGTACATTTTTCTTAGGAGGCCCATTTTAGACCTCAAAATTCCCCTAATGCAACTTCCTCAGGTCGTTGTTGCTTTGGAACAAATCTGTCAAAGCCTTCCACATTAAGAATGGAGTGGATTTCCTATGAAGGTTGGACACAATATGGTCGTTCACACCTTCCAACAGAATTCTTCTTGTCTTTGCTATCTTCTTTTTCCATGCGTCAAATAATGCAGCATCGCTAGATCCCAGCTTAGGAACATCGCTATTGATGAAATCCTTCAGTCCATTATCCTCCAACACCGCCTCCATCCTATCCTTCCAGGCTATGTAATTCGAGCTCCCATCAAGGGCATACTCCAAACGCAACCCGTTTAAAGACATTTCAATGTACACTCAATTGTCGCACCAAGAATTTTCTGCAGCAAATTCGAATTGTCCACCAGCACAAACTCAGTAATTCTTCACAATTGCAATCTTCAAGAACTAACACTGCTTTGATACCATGTAGAAATCATATATAAGATGCATGTATATATCTTGATTCTCCTGATCTAACAATTTTTTATCTTCTTGCTAAATACAAAATCCTTCCACTATTAATCTTTTGTGTAAATTAAATATTCAATTGCAAACACATGAAGCAATAAAAACAATCGCACATAAAACAATTGTTTAACGGGAAATCATGAAGCTGAAAACCCCAACTATCATATATTATATATCATGGAGATCATGTAACAATCTCATACAAAGCTTAGTACATAAAGCTCTCAGTACAATCAATCATCACACACTAATCAGAAGAAATCTTCAAATCCATGCACCGATTTCTTGCCACCTGATAGCCTGCCTCCACTGTGCAATCCCTGCTGAAGAATAGCTCTGAATGAATTAGAATTACCCTTCCCTTGACTGTGCAATCCTCATTGGAAACTCCAATGTGTGTGTAGTGCAATCAATGCAACACTATAGTCACAACAGATAGTCCATCCAGCCCTTTCAGCTATCTCTCCACTGGGTCTCCACTGTAACTGCCATGCACTGTAGTTAACTGCTATATTATTCAGTTGATTAATGAATTATTATTTGTGAATTAATTAACTAATTAATTCACTCCACTCTCACTAGTGTATCATTCAGTTAGACTAGATACAACTAGCTCAACTGAGTTTAACTCCATTAACTGAGTTAAACTGAATAACAACTCCATGAACTACTCTTCCAACTCTGTCATAACTTTGCCACGTCAGTTCTAACTGAGTCCTTCATGCATAAACCACCAATAAACCTTAGGAATTGCGTAATTTCTTCAGCCCACTGATTTTCCAAATTTGTACACTGAAATTAAGTGCTCCAAGAGAATAAGTTGTTGTTTATTGTCAGATTATTATTAAGAGCTAATAATAATCAACACTTCTATTTTTAAATCAACGATCTATCAATGGACTTCGCCCAATATTCTAAAAATATAATGTCATCTATTTTTCCAACTTGATCAACCATCCACAAATAGCATCTTGCAACTTCTGAAATATGATCATCATGTCTAAAAATAGACATAGTCTAAAAATAAACTTGCCCCAAAAATAGTTTGCGGGCCCACTTAGTGAAGGCAACTCTTTTCACTAAGCTGATCATCTTATTGAATCTCAACAATTAATGATGCCAGTACTTTTACCCCCCATGCCCTAGGATTACCAATATAAGATTCCACAGTTTGATAGCATTGGTCCTATGACAACCCAGCAACACATAGATAAAATGAACGATTTTTTTGACCTGCAAGAAATTGATGATGACAGTGTAAAGTTGAGAATGTTTGCCCAGAGTTTGGGGGGGAGTCAGAAAATGGTTCAAAGTTTTAACTGCTAATAGCATTCATGAACTCCCTTCTTTCCACCAAACATTTATAAACAGATGGGAAGTCAAGAAAAATCCACTGCAGATTTTATCAAAATATGAAACTATTAAGAGATCTCCAGAAGAGAGTGTGCAAGACTGTTGTACTAGATTTAACAAACTATACAACGCACTCCCTTCTAATATGAAACCACCCCAAGGGATAGTTCTGCTTAAATTCCTAGATGGATTTGACCCAGACATGGCCTATCAGCTCAGGGAGAGAGACTCGTCAATTCTAGAGGAAATGCGAAAATATTTTGTGAGTGTAGAAGCTAGTTTATTGGCCAAAAGGGATAGGATGAGGACTGAGAGGAGAGTCACAATAAGAGAAGAACCCTTAGCCTCTCCATTCGATGCCAAAATTGACAATTTGGTAAGGACTATGGAAAGAATGAGTCTGAATGAAAGAGAAATACCCAGATAAAATCAACCAGTACCCCAAAACAGGAATTAGAACCCAAGATGAAACCCTCCATAGGTTAGACAGAGAGAGAAAAGAGGTCCTGATCAGCAGATTAGGCCTCCTTTTCAAGAAAACTATGTTGATGAATATGAAGGTATAGTGGAGGAAGTTGAGGAAAATCATATTAATTTGATGGTGATTAATGAAGATGATTCTATTTTTCTTACTGAAGAAGAACAAGACTTGTTTTCACTAATCCAAATAGACTTCGGATCCGAAGAATCTGATCATTATAGACTAGGTTTTGAGAATGCCATTATGGAGGTCCATCGACAATACAATTTGATAAGCAAGAAAAATTTGGATAATTATAATAAGGAGGATTCAAAAAATTGTAGAACTTTTGAGCCCAACCCCAATTATCAGCTTCTTCTTATTACTCCCATGTAGTTAAATTCTCATTCCCATAAACATACATTCAACAAGCTGAAAATAATAAATATTTCTGAAAACACAAATTTTGGAAATTTCAAAGCGCTGGAAATTGCAGAAATAAAACACAGAAAATATTTCAGCCACACACAGAAAATTAACACGATGATTTTTTGTCAATATGACCCTCGAAAAGCCCCCTACAACTCTTGGGGAAAACCAATTCGAAAGCTCTTCTTTATTTCTGAATATTTCTTTTACAAATAAATGAAATGAACAGTAAAAATGCCAGCAACCATAATTTTTACTTATCTCAAAAACCGTGCATATACTCCACCTCGATTTTTCTGCCAAATGCAAAATAGAAAATTATAGTAGAAGGTACAGCCTTAAACGATGTATGGACAACATAGAAAACAGTGTCGGAACAGTTGCACGGCCTTCCTTGAAAAACATGCCAAAGGTTGCCTTGAAAACAGTGCCAAATAAATGTTGTACAGACCTCGATTTCTGTACTACTAAGTTGTTGTATGGACCTCAAAAACAATGATGTTTTTGTTGTTGTACGGACCTCGAATTCCATGCCTCCTTAAATATTGTACAAACCTCGAAATATATGCCACACTACTGTAATAAATGTTGCTTCCCTTTCCTCGATTTTCATACACTTCGAAAATCGTGCTCCTTCTTTGTTTTATGGACTTGCTGAAATGAAGATGCCTTGGGAAATGTGCCAAGGTATTGTTTGCTCCTCCTCTCTTCTCTACTCAGAAATTTCTTCTTTCACTCTTCTTCTCTTCTCTCAATCTGCTCATGAAAGTATGAATGACATTTTCTCTTCTTTTCCTTCTTTAACCTAACCCTAAGTGACTTTTCGGGAATCCCTAAATCCAATGGCTGAGATAGCTTTAGATTTGGGGTGAGATTAAATGTGCATTTAATTCTCACTTTTTACTTTTAATTCACCCCACTTAAATAAAGACCCACTTATCCTTTTATTTCCATAGTCATCTTTTCACTTTCTAATTTCACATTGACTTTAATAAAGTCACTTTAAAATTAGACTTAATAACTTTATCACTTTTAAATTAACTTTTAAATTAAATTTGACTTTACCACTTATAAAGTCACTTTAGGAGAAAAAGTTAAATACATTTGGACACTTTTCTCTAGGCCAAAGATCAAAGCCTTAGGGAACCACTTGTCCTCTGGTACCTAAATTTTAACAAAAATTCTGCTAAGAAAGTGTCTGAATCTGAAGTCAAGAAAACAACAGAAAACACCAAGAAAAATGCAAATAACCCATAAAATAAAAGCATAGAAAACAGTGCCAGGAAAGAAGTATATATTCTGGCCAGAAAAGCTCAGACAGACATCCCCAATACAAGCAAACAGACTGAAGTTACCCACAGAATAAACGTTGAAAGGATTGATTTGTCAAACCCATTGAAAGCTCAAACACCATTCAATATTAAGAGTGAACTTACAAAGGGGAAGATCTATATCCCTCTAACTAAATTAATCAACAAAAATGTCTACATATCTCAGTTCCTAAAAGTGTTAAATATAGGGTAAGTTACAGATACTGTCAATTTAAATGATTACATGCCTGAACTTTTGTTTCGGCCAGAAGTTGATGGCAAACCCCAGGGAGGAGATGTCCCTCCTTTTTATGTCAGTTTAAACATTCATAGTAAGATTCTTCACAACGTCGTGTTGGATTCAGGTGCATCTCACAACCTTATGCAAAACACTGTCATGGAGAAACTTGGTCTTGAAATCACTAGACGTTACAAAGATTTATACACTTTTGACTCTAGTAAAGTTAGGTGCCTAGGTCTAATCAAAGATCTTTGTGTCACTCTAGCTCAGATATCTGCAAAGCGTTTAGTGATGGACATTGTTATAGCTGACATTCCCCCTAAATATGGAATACACTTGTCTCGCTCATGGGGAGAAAAATTACAATGGACCCTGCAATTGGACATGACATATGCTACAATTATGGTATTTGGTCAACCGAGAAGACTGTATAAGGAAACATTAATGAAGTACATGGTGAGTAGCCAAGAGAAACCTCGCAATTACCCTTTTTACTCTGCTCACACTAACCTTGATTCTTCAATTTTGTATAATGATGGAATCGTTGATTCACAAGTTTCCTATATAGAAAATGATTCCACATAAAATAATGACAGTCGAATACAAACAGAACAACTAGATCCAGCAAATGAACCTCTTTGGAACATGAGTTTTGATGTCTCATGTGGAAAATTTGGCTCAGGGGTAGGCATTTGGGAGTATAATGTAGGAAACAATAGTGCACAGGGTCATTCATACAAATTAAATTTTCAGTGCACAAACAACATTGCAAAATATGAAGCTTTGCTTTTGGGATTACAAATGTTAAAAAAACTAGGAGCAAAAAGGATCTATGTACATGGCGATTCCAAGTTGGTCATAAAACAAGTCAAAGGATTGTATGCAGCAAAACATCCTAGGTTAAGAGCTTACAAAAATGTTGTCCTTGATTTCTTGAGAACTTTTGAGGAGTATGAATTAGAAGTAATTCCCAAAAACCAGAATGTCCTAGCAAATGGCCTAGCTTTTTTGGCAAGTACCTGCAATCTGCCTCACCCAAATAAATAGCATACAATTGAGGTCAAACATCGTCCTTCTATGCCAGATAATATGAGATACTGGCAGGTTTTGGGCAGTGACAAACAAACCGAAAACTTCCTACAATCTAAAGATGAATTCAAAGACAGTAATATAGACATGGATTGTGAGGAAGATAGCCTTACTGATGAACAAAGTACAGGAGAAAAAAAATCTGATGTTTTAGTAACTGTTATTTTAGATGTAAATACCAATGTAAATATTCTAGATAACAAAGTTGTACATAACACAGAAAATCAAAAAGACCTGGAAAAAGAAGAATTTGAAATACTCCAATTCAAAGACAATAATCTGCCTAGTGGGTTGGTCCCTTTAGAGGAATTATTTGACTTTAATGATGTGGCAAAGAAACCCAAGATGGAACCAGCTAGAGAAAATATTGAGGAATGTAGTATAGGCACTGAACAGAATCCCAAAATCATCAAATTGTCTAAATCTCTGCCTATAATTACAAAAAGGAGATATATAGCCATGTTCAAAGAATTCATTGATGTGTTCGCATGGAGCTATGAAGATTTGAAGTCTTATGACACCAGCATCAGCCAACATAAAATTCCAATTAAATAATATCAAAAACCATTCAGACAGAAATTGCAGAGAATAAATCCTATTTTGATTCCTTTAGTTGAGAAAGAAATTTAAAAAATGTACGAATCTAAAATCATAGTACCACTCAGATACTCCAAATGGGTTTCCAACATTGTCCCAACTAGAAATAAAACAGAGGAAATTAGACTTTGTATTGACTTTAGAAATCTTAATAAAGTATCTCTTAAGGATAATTACCCGTTACCGAAAATGGATCACATATTGCAAAGGGTAGTGGGTTCCATTAGGATATCTTTGTTAGATGGTTTCTCTAGTTACAATCAAGTGTCAGTGCACCCTGATGACCAAGATAAGACGGCTTTTATAACTCCTTAGGGGACTTTCATGTATGTGAAAATGCCCTTTGGATTAATGAATGCTGAAGGTAACTTTCAAAGGGCCATAGAAATTCCATTCACCGATGACATTGGTCACTTTATTGTGATTTATTTGAATGAAATCATTGTGTTTTCTAAAACTGATAAAGAACATTTAGCACACTTGAGAAGAGTTTTTGAAAAATGCAGAAAATTCAGAATTTCCTTGAATCCTAAAAAGATATTATTTGGATTGGAAGAAGGAAAATTGTTAGGTCATATTATCTCTCATTATGGAATCAAAATTGATCCTAGCAGAATTGAAGGAACATTAAAAATCAACCATCCCAGAAATCTTAAAGAACTCCAATCATTCATCAGAAAAATCAACTTCCTAAGGAGATTTATACCCAACTTAGCAGAATTTTTAAGGAACATTACTAATATGCTCAAGAAAGAATCAGAAATAAAATGGACCATAGAAGAAAAACAGTGTTTTGATTTGGTCAAGCTAGCATTGACAAAGGCTCCAGTACTAATCAGTCCAGATTTTACTAAAAATTTCATCATTTTCTCTTTTTCTTTTGAACATACTATTGATGTTGTTTTATTACAGAAAAATATTGAAGGACAGGAGCAGCCAATGCTTTTTTCAGCAAGGCATTAAGAGATGCCTCAGTGAAATATAATATCATGGAAAAGCAGGCTTTTTCCTTCGTTAAAGCATTGAAGGATTTTAGAGTCTATATTCTACATTCACATATCATTGCTTATGTTCCAAATGTTGTTGTCAAAGATATCTTAACACAAAACGGTCGTGACGGCAAAAGAGCAAAATGGATTGCAGTGATCTTAGAATACGATTTGGAAATCAAGCCTACCAAGTTAATTAAAGGCCACGGATTAGCAAAATTGATGGCAAAATCCAACTTTCATGTACCAGACATCAACATGGTACATTCATTAGATGATCAAGAGGAATTGGTGACTCCATTGATTAATGAAGCATTCCTAAATTCTCCATGGTACGCTGATATTTTGTATGTATTGTCAAACTTTAATGCTCCTGCTGGTTTGTCTAAAACAAAGGCTATATTTATGAAACTTAAAGCTGTTAAATTCTGCATTTTGGACAATGTTTTGTATTGGAAAGATATTGGGGGTATTTTGCTTAAATTTTTATTTAATGATGATGAAGATAGAGCAATGCAGGAGTTCCATGGATGTGACTGTGGTGGCCATCTTCATTGGAAAACCACTGCTAACAAGATCATGAGAGATGGTTTTTACCGGCCCACCTTTTTTCCAGATGTCCATAAGATGGTTATTGTTTGTCATAAATGTCAAATCTTTGAAGGAAAGAGAAATATATTTCCCTTAACCCTAAAACCTATTTCTATGGAAATCCCTTTCCAGCAATGGGAATTATACTTCATAGGACAAATTCACCCCCTATCCTCTGCCCAACATAAATTGATCCTCACTGCTACATATTATTTCACCAAATGGATAGAGGCCACCCCTTCTAGAAATGCCATCAACTCTGTCATTATAAAATTCCTAGATACCAACATCCTTTCTAGATTTGGTTGTCCTAGGAAAATCATTATAGACAATGTTGCAGCCTTTAAATCCAAAAATATGGTTTATTTTTGTTACAGGTATCACATAATATTGGGGCATTCAATGACCTATTACCCTCAAGGTAATGGACAGGTTGAATTTTCAAATAAAATCCTAGTGAGCATCATTAAAAAGCTTATGTAGGAGAATAAGAAATCCTGGCACAATAAGTTGATCAATGCTCTTTGGGCAGATAGGCTCACCACAAAGAAGCCAATTTGCATGTCCACATACCAATTGGTTTATGGGATGGATGCGGTGTTTCCTTCTTCCTTGGGAGTTCCAATAATGAAGATAATCCAATAGGTCCAAGTTGAACTCAATGAAATTCAAAGGAGGTTAAATGACACCATTCAGCTGCAGCAGTCCGAAGAAGAGGTTTACAACAAAACACAAGTAATTCAAGATAATATCAAAAAGATATTTGACAAGAGAACCAAGGCCAATGATTTCAACTTGAGAGATAAAGTTCTGAAATGGGATTCCAGAAGAGAGGATAAAGGCAAACATAGGAATTTTGATAATCTTTGGAAAGGGCCAAACATCGTTGATGCTTTCAGGGGAAATAATTCTTATTTCTCAAAGAGTTGGATGGTACAGAAGTATCTGGAGGTCCTGTCAATGGCAGGATGCTAAAATATTATTTCTTCTAAAAATCGGGTTAAATTCTTACCATTGTAAATACCACAGTCTTACAGTTTTCAATAATTCATTGGACAAGGTTTTAGCCCGAAGAGAAGGCCCTAATCCTAGTTTGATGAGCAGATATAAAAAACGAAAAAGAATCAGTTGAAGAAGAAAGGAAATCAGTTAAAAATGTTGCAAAAAAAGGAGCATCTGAGGCTACTGGTCTCAAGTTCTTGACACTTCTTTTCAAGAAGTTCCATCCCCAGCTGGAGCCATTGTTAATACCCTATAAATTATAGGATCTCAAGGTGATTGGATACTTTCATATTTCTTGCAAAGTTTTCATAATTGAAAGGCTTTTCAAAATCCAAATGATATCAAATAAAAAGAAATATGAAAAGAAAGAAAAGAGGGTATAAAAAACAGAAAAATAGAAAAAAAAAGAAAACCCCAACAACAAATAAAACTGAAAGTGTTACAAGTTCAAATGCCACTACTCATTAGATGTGTTTTTCTAGTCATACAGTTTAATCATGATTGGACAGATTTTCAATTTCTGTTGATAGGTTAGAGAATAAATATTTTCCAAACTTTTTAATCCTGGCTTATAAATAGATAGGTAGAAAATGAAATTGGCTCAACAGTTTAAGCTAAGCCAATGGCTGAAATAAGGATAGGTGTTAGAATAGAAATTCAAAAGAAAAAGAATTTAAGGGTTTTCTAGTCCAAATGCACCCTTAAAAAGAAGAGAAAATGTTAGATGAGTAGCTTTGGGTAGGTAGATATGTTGAAGAGGAAGAATGGAAGGCCAATGTGAAGACTATTCCACCAAAGTACAACATCCCAATTTCATTTTTTTCTTTGTTGTAAGAAAAAAGACAAGACAGAGATTGTTTATTGCTCAAAATATGGAAAAGGGTCAATGTTTTAAAATTTTGGTTTCGATGTCATCTAGGCATACCTTATGTCAAATGTTATCCTAAGCCTCGATGCTAAATTCATTGTATTCCTAAAAACTCCCAAACCCACATTATTTTTGTTTATCCTGAGTCCTACCATATCCCTGACGCTCATTCACAAAACCCGACCCCACCATCCCATCACCACATCACATCACGCGCTAAATAGCCTCCACCTTATCCGCCATCTCCGCTCTTCACCCCACATCCGACGACCCTCACTTCTCCTCGGCCCCCCTCAACCACCGGACGTTAACAAAGGGGGGGGGGGGGGCCGAAATGGGCGGTATCTATTACCGCCCACTCTGCTACGTGGCACGCCCATACTATTTTGCACCCCCCCCCCCCCCCCGCGCTCCATTGCCACTCACCACATTCGACCCCCTCCGAAAAGCGATTTTCGTCATCAACCAAACCACCGCATCAGTTTGAATGTTACCAATGTTGTTGCACCACGTCCTTTTTCATCTGTCAGCTCCACCCTATTACATATCTTCCCTCCAGCAGATCATTGCACCATGAATGGTGGAGCCTTTATCCAACAGACCCATGCCAACTCAATAGTTACCCCCAATTACATGTTAAAGCCCAAATTCCTCGCTAAAGTAGATTTTACCTTGTTGATCTTGTTGAATTACTGCAGGCGTTGGATTTGCAGACATTTACAGAAGAATCACGGATTAGCCACTATTTTCGAAGGGTTATTGTTCATCAAAGGATAAAGTATCAGTACTCTGTGAACCTAATTATAGCACTCCTTCGATTGATCAGTCCCGATTACAATCCCCTTCTATCATATCCCTTCCCCAGCGTTGATCTGTATCATTTTCCCTCCTCTGCTCCCTTTTTCTTACAGCCCATTCTTCATTGCAGGTTGAGAAAGAAGATACAAAAAACAAATCATGCCTCCCAAGGCAAAGCAACAACCTTTCAATCCCATGGTCTATCCTTAGGTAGACTTAGATCATATCCCCCTGGCTAACAGAGACTACAAAATCCACGAGACTGAGTCAGACTTCGAATTGTTCGATGTCTATTGTTGGCTCAAGGATAAGCTCCCTAATGAAGGAGATGATATTAGCTTGTGCGAAACCATGCTTCCATATTACATCTTTCCTAAAACCCATCGATGCCTGAGCTAATCAGAAAATTTCAATCATGCTATGACATTAACTGAAGAGCCATAGTGAACCCTACAGGAGATATTTTATTTTACATCAATTCCCCATCCATTCAAGAGATGATGCAAGCCCCCATAGTTGAGAACGCTATCCCTTTTCCATATGAGGCCCTTATAGAATTATACCAGGGGTTCGATTTTTCTATCAAGGCCAAAACCCTTTTCATGGCCACAAATGCACCAATGCCTACCAAAAATACCCCATATCCATCATCCATCTTCCTAAATAAGACCAAGCACATTATCACTGCTTTATCTTATTTGTTAGGATATCATAATCATCAGTGGGTAGATGAAGCCATAATTTGTTTCTTGTCTATCATTTCCTCAAATGCTAAGCCCATTGTTATGTTCAACTATGCTCAGTTTCTTGTTGATGCAATTCATGATCAGTTCATGAAGTTCCAGACAGAAGAAGTATTCAAATACACCTTTGTGTTGGGGTACATGTTTGCCTGTTTTCAATCCAGCAAGTTCCAATTTGACATGATGAAGCGGGCTGATGACTTTCAATCCCAAATGAGAGGCTCCTCACCTAGCACCAGAATGAGAGGCTCCTCACCTATCACAATGAAGTATAGGTTCGGATCTGCATCACTCTTTGTGAAACCCATCTCCTGCAAGTATGTATCTATCCTGGAGTACCAAGCTCTGGGAGCTTGCTTCAGGCCATAAAGGGCCTTCTTCAGTATGCACACATGGGACTCCTTCCCATGCACCTCAAAGCGTTGTGGCTACTCAATGTACACCTCCTCTTGTATGAAGCCATTGAGAAATGCGGTCTTCACATCCATCTGGTGGATCTTCCAACCCATCTCTGTTGCTATCAATATGATGGAGCGAATCGAAGTATATTGAGCCACGGGAGCGAAGGTCTTCTCATAATCAACTCCCTCTACCTGGGAGAACCCTCTAGCCACAAACCTTGCTTTGAATTTCTCAATGCTGCCATCTACAGCATGCTTTACCTTGTAAAGCCATCTGGAAGTAATCACGGATTTTCCCTCAGGCCTCGGCACCACCTCCCAAACATCATTCTTCATGATAGAATAATACTCCTCCTGCATGGCCTCTCTCCAGACATGTTGGCTAGCTTCCTCCTCATAGCTAGAAGGCTCGGAGTCAATGATGTTGGCAACCATTGCCATATAGCTAGAAAACCTATCAGGTGGTCTGCTCTCTCTGACCGGCCTCTTAGGCCCAGCGACAGATGTGGCCTCTCTCAAGGTATCCTAAAGCCACTTGGGCTTCCTCCACCCTGAGCACACTTTTCCCACTAGAGAATGAAACTACCCCCTCTTCATCAGGAGCCTAAACTCCTGATAGTATGTCTATTTTCCTCTTGCTTGAACATAAACCTATAGACACTGAAGTACTGTGTGAACTGTCCATCAGTGGACTCCCTAGTGAACTGCTCTACGAACTGCTCTGCATGCTGCCTGAAGCACCACCCCTCTGACTCTGTGGGCCACTGCTCACTGATGGACCTGACAGCGTAATCGATGTACCTCCGGATCCTCCTGATCCCTGCCCACTGGATCCCTATGACTAACTCAGCTGCTCCTGAGGGTCTGGCCGATCTAGATACTCTAACTCCCGTGACCTCCTAAAAGCCTTGTCCTCCTCAAACTTCGAATCTCGCCTGACAAAAACTCTCCTCTGTGCGGGAATATAAATCTGAAAAGCTTTCGAAGTCTCATTGTAGCCCACAAAGATACCCTTCTCTGCGGTGGGCTCTAGTTTGGTCCTCTTCTCCTTGGGTACGTAGGAGTATGCAATATACCCAAAGATATGAAGATAACCAACATCAAGCTTCTTCCAGGAAAAATCCTCCCCCGGAGTCACATGCCCCAAGGCACGATGCAAACCCCTGTTTTGCAAATATACAGCAGTGTTGCAGGCCTCTGTCCACAAAAACAATGGTAACCCCTGATCATGTAGCATGGCTTTGGCAGCCCCTCCGATGGATCTGTTCTTCCTCTCCACAACCCCGTTCTGCTAGGGGTTTTAAGGAACTGTGAACTCCCTCCTAATGCCTGCCTCCGCACAATAATCAACAAACTCACCAAGAGTGTACTCCCCTCCATTTTCTGACCTCAGGGACTTGATCTTCCGACCTGTCTGAGTCTCCACAAGAGCTCTGAACTCCTGAAACCGCTTGAAAACCTCACTCTTGGTCTTCAAGAAATAAATCCAGGTCCTCCTGGAGTGATCATCAATGAATAAAACATAATACTCAAATCCACTCAAGGAAACATGAGACATCCGACCGCTCACATCGAAATGAATCAAATCAAGTATCCCAGTCGATCTGTTGTCACTACTAGGTAAAGGGGATTTGGCAAACTTGCCCATAGCACATCCTCTGCATGTATCAAAGTGATCAGTACTAAAATCTAGCACACTTGTAGTGATCTCCCGCAATGTCCTCAAGGCTCCATGATACATGTGCTCCATTGTACGGTGCCAAATCTCACATAGCTCTGAACTTCTAGCTCTGCTACCGGAACTATTGCTCAATGCTAAAAGGGGCTAAAATGTAAACTTGTACACCTTTGCATGGTGTACACCAATCACTCTAGTTGAATCAACTAGAGCACCCCTGGGATATATCAACACCTGTCCTCTACTGAACAATATATCATACCCTTTGTCCTCTAATGTTGAGACGGATATGAGGTTCTTCCTCATCCCTGGCACATATAGAACATCTGACACCTTAAAGGTAGGTTTTGGTTCCCTATCAAATGTCAATGTCCCCACACCGACTGCTCTAACAACGCTGTCATCTCCAAGTACTACCTCTATATCAGTGCCACTCTCTGAAAGCTCTGAGAAGTACACACGGATTCCTGTCATATGACGTGAAGCCCCACTGTCAACATACCAGATACCTAAATATGCCCCGCTAGTGGAGGGAAATGCACACTCCCTCTCAACCTCCGTGGCAGGTTATCCTGCACTAGTGGACTCACAATCAATGAACCCAAACTCTCGGTCAAAGCTATCTGTAAAGTCCTTTATCTCTGCTGATGCTACCATGCTCTGGTTCTTCCCCTTCTTCTTCTTCTCTGGACACACAACTGCATAGTGTCCCATCTTCTGACAATTCCAACACTTCACCTTGGAATAGTCCTTCTGCGTGTTCCCTTGTTTACCTTTACCTTTGCCTTTGCCCCCACCACCACTTGTGGAATCTTGCTTCTTTCCCTTGTCTTTCTTGCCTCCTACCAATAGTGCTACATCCTCATCTTGCTCAACTGGCTTGGCTGCCCCAAGCTGGCTCTTTCTGATTTTTGTCTGTATGCAATCATCCCAAAACCTCTCCCAAGAGGGAAGGGTCTCACGTGCACAAACCCCATCAGCAAAATTCAACCATGAACTGGGAAGGCCATTCACTGCAATCCGCACCAACTCAGGGCGTGGAATGACCTCTCCAACTGCTGCCAATGCATCTCTCACATTGGTAATCTTTGTGAGATATCCAGCTGCACTATCAGTCTTACCCATCTTAATGGTCTTCAGCCTCTCCCTTAGGACCATTTTCATGTTCTCATTGGTACTCTGGTAGAGATTAGTCAATGCTATCCACATCTCATGAGCATATCTCTTTCCTCTCACATGAGGAATGCAATGGTCTTTGATTCCATCTAGACTCAACCCCTTACCCTTGTTATTCTTTTTATTAAAGGCTTCCAACTAAACAGCTTCAGTAGGCACATTAACAGGGTGTTGTGCGGTATGCACCATGATATCCCAAACTTCTCCCTCCTCAAATATGCTTTGCATTCTCTCATTCCATACACTGTAGTTACTATGCCCATCCAACCTATCATCCGCCTTCAAGCCCAAAGACATGCTGCTTGTCCTAATAAACTGAAAATAAAACTGTTGTAGTAAAGGTAATGATTTTTGTGTGAAAAAATCAGTTTGCTGTAATTTCTTAGTGAAAAAATTCGCTGCTTGTAATTTTTCCTTCTTGTTGTCCCAAACTGTCTTTTTCAGCAAAATAGCTTTGATACCATGTAGAAATTTTATAACCCAACCCCAGTTTTCAGTTTCTCCTTATTTCTCCCATATAGTTAAATGCCCATTCCCATAGCCATATATTAACAAGCTGGAAAAATAATTATTTTCTAAAAACACAAACTCTGAAAAATGTCACAATGCTAAAATGCAGAAATAAAATCTAGAAAAATAAAGCAGCCACACAGAATTTTGACACGCTGATTTTTTGTCAATGTGACCCTGAAAAAACCCCCTACAACTCCTGGGGAATACCAGTTCGAAAGCTGCTTCTTATTTCTAGAAAATGCTTTTACAGAGAAAGAAAATATACAGAAAAATTCCAGCAAACAATGTACAGACTTATCTTGTTTCCCGTGTTTGTCTTCGCCTCGAAAAATGTGCCAAATCAACAAAACAGTAAAAATAGAAATTTTATAGCAAGAGATAACAGCATTAAATGTTGTACGTCCTCCTCGAAAACTGTGCCAAAAATTTCATACTACTATACGAACTGTACAGAAATTACAATAGCTTCTTTCAGCCTCGAAAACCGTGCCAACTCAATCTCGGAATGTGTGTTGCACACTACTGCTGCTCCTCGAACTCTATGTCTCTTAGCTACTGTATGGACCTCAAAAAACGTGCCCACTACTGTTGTACAAAAATCTACCTCGAAAACTATGCTTATTTATTGTTGTACGAACTGCTGCCTTGAAATGTGTGTAGTCTCTCCTTGCTGTATGGATTTTCTGAAGTGATCTTCTCCTCTTTCTCAAAACCAAAAAATGTCTACAGCTCTCTTCTCCTCTTCTCAATCTGCTCATGAAAGAATGAATGACCTTTTCCCTCCTTTTCCTCCTTTAACCTAACCCTAAGTGACGTTTGGGGAATCCCTAAATCCAATGGTTGAGATAGCTTTAGATCTAGGGCTGAGATTAAATGCTCATTTAAATCTCACTTTCTATTTCTTAATTCACCCCACTTTAATAAATACCCACATACTCATTTATTTCCAAAGTCACTTTTCCTTTCTAATTTCACATTGACTTTATTAAAGTCACTTTAAAATTAGACTTTACTAACTTTATCACTTAAATTCACTTTTAAATTAGATTTGACTTTATAACTTTATAAAGTCACTTTAGGGGAAAAATTAAATTCTTTTGGACACTTTTCCCTAGGCCAAAGATCAAAGCCTTAGGGAAACACATGTCCTTCGGTAACCAAATTTCAACAATCTGTTAATGACTACCAATCTTCTTCACTTAGAATTTGTATTTTCTTCAGCTTTCTGAAATTTTCATCTGCTTCTGTATACCTGGAGAAAGTTGGTTTGATGATAAAGAAGTGTTTAATTTCATGTTGTAAATAGAATAAGTCCTCAAAACTTCTAAGTAGGACTTTGCCTGTTGGAATGCCTTGTCCACTTAATTTTTCAACTTGTTCATTGGCATATTCTTTGATCTTTTTGTTGTAATCATCCTCAAGCATTAATTTGTCATTGATAACCAAAATATTAGGCAAACTTCTTTGCCTCAAGTTCTCAAATTTGAAGTTTGACCATAAACCTGGTTATGGAAATGTTCATGTTCTCACACTTTTCTTCTAATTACTTCATCAAGTTCTTTCTTGTTATAATCTTATTTATCTTAAGGATAGTTTCAGTTCTATCAGTAATTTCAAGTTCTTCCAATTCTTGGATGTTCTTGTTGTTGATAAACTTTATCAGTTCTAGAGCTTGTTATGGTTTGTTATCCAGTCCCTCTTTGGTCTTTTGGATCTCTTCTAATGCGGCTTTTAATAAGTCTCTTTATTCAAAAATCACTTGTATGGAGGGTCATATATCATTGATGGCTTCTATGATTTTGTTCCACAAATGATTTTTCACATAGGAAATATGTTCCTTCAAGGTCAATTCCTTCTGCAATTTCTTCAATTCTTCATTTAATCTAATGGCCTTTTTCTCATGAGTTTTTGCATTCATTTGAACCAATTTGTTTGAATTCTCAAGAATTTCTACCATTTGTTTTAATCTATTGATTTCACTTATCTTAAGAGACATTTCTTCCATGGCCTTTACCAATTTGCTGGCCTCATCTGTAAGATGAACTGTTGTTGTAGATCTCTATAGCTAATATTGTGGATGATGTTACTGGCACTGCAGTAGCCAATGGGAATTTAAGTGCCAACTCTGCAGCTAGAGTTGATGGCACAGTTGTAGTAGCCATAGGGATGACTATAGGTGCTTACTGTGTCTTTGCTATTTCTTTTTCCTGGACAAGCTTTTCCATCTGAATCTTCATTTCTTTTATCTGTTCTGTAAGTTGAAATATTATGTTCATCATATCATCTTTCTCATTTTGTCCTTCTATTATTTCCTTGGTTTGAGGATGTTCACTTTGAGGAATTTCTTTATTAATTGTTCTGCTACCTTGACATTTGTTGGGTCAAATCCAATCTGTACGACCAATTCTTCCAAAGATTTTATTCTTAGATCCTTAACATACAAAGATGCTTTGTCCATTTTCATCTGATCTTTCATGTTAGAGATGGTGTTCTGGAGTTTTTGAGCACTCATGGCTTTAGTTGTAACAGTAGAGTACAACATTTCTGAAGTCTATCTATGGAATTCAATATGATCAAGAGCATGTATTTTTTCTAATTGGACTTCCAAATCAACCTTCTTATAGTCTGCCATTGTCTTTGGGGATTTGACTGTAGGCTGCAATACTAACATGATTAGCTTGATGTTTGAATAATCAAATGCAGACAGAAGTATGTTTTGCACACTTGGTGTTTGCTTGAGATATTGAGAATAAATATTGTTTTTGATCTCTTCATTCTTTAGCTTGATCTGTTTGTATTATTCTTTGATATCTAGATTTTTCTCCTCAATTGTCTGTGAGGAAGAGGCTTTCATGCTCTGTTGCTTTTCTATTAACTATGCTTTTCCATTGTCAACTTGTTCTTCATTCTGACTCTTAGTAACTGGCTCATTGATGATGACAGCGGCACCATCTGTGTTGGTATCTATAAGATCTATTTCTTCCACATCAATGTTTATTTTATCTTTTCCTACTGACTCTGTTTTGAGCCATTTATTGTATCTGATTTTGAACCTTGTTTCAGTATTAGTTTCAGCGACATAAGTACATTCTTCCCTTACTCTCTTAGTGGATTTCTCTGTTTGATCTCTAAAGTGACTAGTATCACTTTTATTCACTGCATATATTAAAGTATTATTTGCCCACTCAGTTTGATTTGCATATTTTTCTATCTCTGGCTTTGTTTCATGAATGAAGGGGGTTAATTTACATTTAACCCTTAGTTTACTTAGGATCCCTTATGGATCATAATTCCAAGGAAAGCTTTCTTCAAATCTGAATTCCAATAGTTGCTTAGCTGCTTCTTTCTCTGCATCCCTATGATTGCAGATGAATGGCCCTATCTGATTCTTTAATTTGAATTGAGTTTTCTTCTTTGCTACCATGAAATTTATAGAATCAGTGTTTAGGATTTCCCTGATATACTCCAAGGCAAATATCTTCATTGAAACATGTTTGGGTAACTTGTCAAATAACAAATTTGACCCAAAAACTCTAATCTCAATATGTTTTTCATAGAAGTACCAATCACCAACTTTATTATGCTCTGACAACTATAATATCTTCTCCATTCCTTCATTTACCCTTGGTTGTTCTATTTTTGTTAACATTTTCATCATTGATACATGAATAATTCTGAAAATTCTGCATAAGTGAAATCTGCACACTCTTTCCTAAGCAAAGAAATCCAGAAAATGACAGAAAGAGGATTTCCCTTTATGTCAAGCTTTTGAAGAGTAACTGGAAAATTATCTAACTGAAAAATATAAAAACATGTGGAAAAGGAAGGATGTGTATCTGAACACTCCTTCAATTGGTAATTTAACTAATTGGTCATGGATATCATCTGCAATGTAACCAGCATAATCAAAGATTATAGATGGGGGTTGTCCTGGGGTAAAAGTGGATAAGAAACCCAAGATGGATTCATCTGTGTGTTCATCAGTAAAGTACCCTAGGATGAAGGAAAACATGGAAATCACATGTCTTGAACATTTTAGGAATTTGGAAGTGGAATATGGGTGATCTATTTGAGGAATTTCTACATGCAAAGGCATAAATGTCTGGAAAATCATGAATCTCTTGGGAAAATCAAGGCCAATATACAACTTGGTAAGGGCCTCTATAGATAAAGGGACTGCTTGAGGATCATGTTGAAGTTGTAGCATTTGGTTAATAGATTCAGCAGTAATGGTAAAAAGCACTTCTTTGTTGGCATTTACTATGGCTCTCTGCTCAGACACATAATACTGTTGACATAACCTAATGACTTCTTAGCATGGATGAGTTAATGGAACGACATATTTGGGCAAGTGGGATTCCCAAATATGGAATTATTCTTGATTATTTAAGGATTTTTCATAGCTCCAGTTATGAATGTCTAGCGGATTAAATTCAACAATTGGGTCTGCTATCTTGTAATCAATATCAGCGAAAGGAATATGCTCAATGTCTATGACAGGGGGTTGCAAAGGATTTACAACAATAGCAGTCTTAGAATTCATAGCTGGAGTTGATTTTGGCACTTTGGAACATTCAGGATTGTTAGAGCTCTGCTTTTGAGGCATTTTGGCTACTTCTGCAAGTTTAAACAGTTTGTGGAAGTAATTTTACTTTAGCAAACATTTCTTGCATAGAAAATAGTCAAAATATGGGCTTCTCTTAGGTTTTTCTCTTTAATTTTCGATTTTCAACAGGATTTATAGGCTGTTACTGGTTTACACACAAGAAACAGGGGTTTTTTGGGGTTTTTAAATGAGCAATTGGGCTAAAAATCACTTAGAGATTGGGCACGGAGGCATTTAGGATACCTTCAGAGGATTTCTGGCTTAATTTGGAGTTTAAACAGTTTATAGAAACTATTAAAAACTCACAATTTCTTTTAAAAACAAAGTGCAGCAAGAAACAAGGTTTTTGCAGAAAATTTGACAGGGTTTAGCCTGTTTTTTGGACTTTTTGACAGGTTTCTTTGGATGATTTTCATACTATAAATGAAATTTGTATTTTAAAAATGTTTTTTCAAATTGAAACATGTTTAATTTGGAATAAAACCCTGTTATTTGTAGGTATAGGTTTTCGAAGTAGTTTATGAGGTCTTTGAATAGGTTGAACAGCTTCTATCTGATCTTTGGAGCAATTTCAGAGCTCCTCGACGATCTTCAATGGCTTCTGGTTAAGTTTTGCAGGCTTTTGTCATAGAAATGGCGAAAAAAAGGTTCGTTTTAGAATCGGGTGGCTTATACAAGGTTAATGCACAAAAAATATGAAATGAAATGCATTTCAATGTTTATTGTGCATATTAGGGCAAACAACGCCAGCGATTAATAAAGGTCAAGTCAAGCAGGAAAATGGTTTTCGGGCTCAAAGGGTCTAAAACCAGAGTGGGTTTCGCGTGTCATTTCAGTGGTAAGTAGTTTTGGAGCAAACCAACGCAATCCAATGAGAATTGACCATGTGAAGGAGAGAGGAAATCCAAATACTGCCCATTTCGCGCAGAAATGAAACGGGGAAATACGCGCAAATTTTTTTGCGAAATTGCGCTTCCATCGTCAAATCTTGGGGTTCGATTGCGAACAGCCCAGATCTCCTATGGAAGTTGCATCGGGTGGAAAGTGGGACCGGGGTCTAATATAAGTGGCGGGGATGGGTTTTAAACTTTAGAATAAACGTTTTAATAAGTTTATAACCTTAAGTTTAAAAGATATGCGGCGGGATAAGGTTTATGTGTTAATTTAAACATTAGCCAATGTTTAAATCATTCATATGGGCACAGGTTTAATATTATATAGTTTTTCAACTTCTGACAGTTGTTTTAAAACTATAAGAGGTGAGATATTTAAATATAGGTATGTTAAACCAATGGCATGAAGGCAAGATTTTAATATTGCGCACATGGGGTATTAAACATTGGTTTAAAACTTTAAAATAGAGGGTTTTGTGGATTTATTAAAATAAAAGGGATTTTAATAATATACTAGTGGGTGTAAGTTGGGGAATTAATATATATAGTTAGTAGTTAATACAAAATAAAGGGTGAAGTGTAGAGGGTATATGAAAATACATGTTTTAAATCTAAGTAAAGTGAAAAATGGTAGATAAAATAAAGCATTGTTGTTTCTTTTGTTTTTTCACACTCTTAACTTAGGTTAAAATTTATTTCATGGCTTTTGAGCGTTTTGAAAGGAAAATGAGATTAGTTACTTGGGGTTTTACCTTTACTAAGTAAAAATTGGTTTTTACTTAGGAAAAGGGGATTATTGATTATGAATGAAGTGTAAATGCTGATGAATGTGGGTCTAGTGTGGGAATTCCATATTTTTTAACCAATCAGTCATTGAGCCTTGGGTCTGGTCCCAACAGAAGTCAGAGAAATGCTTTGAGCCTGAGCCTTTTTCACTGATAGTTTAGAATACTAAATATTTGTAGAGAAGGGGAAATTAGTGATTTTTTCCTGATGATGCCTTGTTACATGCTTGCACAACTGCTTTCTACCTACCCATCTTTTTTTCTAACATTTTTTACTTCATTTTCATGGGTGCATTTAAGCTTGCAATCCTAAATCAGTTTTTCTTTTTAAAGCATAAATCTATCTAAGTCTAACCTTATTTCATTCGAGGGCTCAGATTCAACTATTGAGCTCCTCATTTATTCTCTAACTATGATTTTTCAAGTTTATATTGTTTGACATATCTTTATTCTCCATCTAAAACATGAAATTCAAAGCATGAAAAGTTAATATTAAATTGTTTAACTAATCATGGATTATGGCATTTATTGACAATCTGCACATAATCATTATTCTTGCAGTAAAAGTAAATGGTGTGGCATTTTGACTTGCTCAATTTCAAGTCTTATTTTCATCTCTTTTTCTTTTGGCGTCTATCTTTTTCTAATTTTTTTTATCTTTATTTTAGGAATTTTTACCCTCTTTTCATTTTTTATTATTTTTCATTTTTCAAAATATGGGAAAACAACTTGCAGAAATCAAATTATGTACATATTTACAAGACTATCATAGTCAATTCAAAAATTATGAATTCTATTATTATAGGACCCTAACACCATCAAACATAGCATTGGAAGAAACACTTGTGAGGAAGAAGAATGTAGACATTAGTTGCTCTAAGGAGGCAGCTTAACATGCCAGTGACAGAAGACCCTATGGCCAAGGAGATAGAAGCAATTGAAACACAGAAGGCATAAATGTTGCAATTGATTGTTGAAAAAACAAAACAAATTAAGAAAATGGAGAGTGAGATGGAAAAAATGATAAAAGAAAGACAGAAAGCAATAAGAGATGCAGTGAAGGGAGTAGCAAAAGAAGTAGCTAAGGTCATGATTCCCCTAAACCATTTCCTCTCACAATGATTCCAGCATCCACAACATCTACAAGTGCATCAGGAGAAGGCATTGAGCAGCTAGCTAAGGCAATAGAGAACATTTCCTTACAAACAACAAAAATTAAAAAGCTACTAGATCAACTCAGTGACCTACAAGAGCAGTTCAAAAGGAAATATTCAGCACATGCCCCAAAGTTGTAGATTAGCAAAAAGTTAAATGAAGGTTTGCAGAAGTCCCTTCAGGAGTCCTCAATTGAAAGCATGGTAGGAAGAGTTAAACAAAATATATGGTTGGATATAATTGAATCTATGAATGATATATGGACATCAATTCAGATGATTTTTGAACAAAGGAATCTAATTGATTTAGTGAAAGCTTCCATTGAGAAAACAAATGAGGAACTTGGGGATAAACCCCAAACTGCCAACAACATCATCAGATTCCTTAATTCTAAAAGTAGTGATGAATTGGAGCAACTGGAAGTCGCAGACAGAACAGCCACTATACTTGAAGTAAAAAAGGTGTTGAACAAAAAGAGTCTAGTTACACAGCTAGAAGAAAGATGCCATCAGCTAGAGATTGGAGTGAATAGATTTTTCAATAGAACTGAGCCACTGAACAAAAAGGGATTTCCGTCCTTATTTGTTATCAATGATAAGTCGATGCCTAGAACTAATTATGTAAAAATGTAAAAAATTTAGCCCAACCCCGATTATCAGTTTCTTCTTATTACTCCCATGTTGTTAAATGCCCATTCTCATAACCACACATTCAACAAGCTGGAAATAATAAATATTTTCTGAAAACACAAATTCTGGAAATTTCAAAGTGTTGAAAATGCAGAAATAAAAACTCAAAAAATATATCAGCCACACACATAAAATGACACGCTGATTTTTGGTCAACATGACCCTGAAAAAACCCCTTACAACTCTTGGGGGGGAAACTAGTTTGAAAGCTCTTCTTTATTTCTGGAAAATGATTTTACAGAGAAGTGAAATATACAGGAAAAATTCCAGCAAACAATGTACAGACTTATCTCATTTTCTGTGCTTGCCTCCACCTCGAAAAATGTGCCAAATCAACCATACAATAATAACAAAAATTTATTACATCAGGAGATAATAGTATTTAATGTTGTACGTCCTCCTCGAAAACTATTCCATAAAGTCCATACTGGTGTACGGACTGTACGAAAATCACAGCAGCCTCTTTCAGCCTCAAAAACCATGCCAACTCAGCCTCGGAATGTGTGATGCCCACTATTGCTTCTCCTGCTCAAAATCTGTCTGAATCTCCACAAGAGCTCTGAACTCCTAAAACCACTTGAAGACCTCACTCTTGGTCTTCAAGAAATAAATCCAGGTCTTCCTGGAGTGATCATCAATGAATAAAATATAGTACTCATATCCACTCAAGGAAACATGAGACATTCAACCGCTCACATCGGTATGAATCAAATCAAGAATCCCAATCGATCTATTGTCACTGTTGGGAAAAGGGGATTTGGAAAACTTCCCCATAGCACATCTACATGTATCAATGTGATCATAACTGGAATCTGGCACACCTCTAGTGATCTCCTGCAATGTCCTCAAGGCCTCATCATACATGTGCCCCATCATGTGGTGCCAAATCTCGCACATCTTTGAACTGCTATCTCTAATGCCGGTACTACTGCTCAATGCCAAAAGGGGCTTAAACGCAAACTTGTACACTTTTGCATGGCGTACACCAATAACTCTAACTGAATCAGCTAGAGCGCCCATGGGATATATAAGCACCTGTCCTCTCCTGAACAATACCTCATACCCTTTGTCCTCCAATGTTGAGAGGGATATAAGGTTCTTCCTCATCCCTGGCACGTATAGAACATTCGACACTTTCAAGGGAGGTTTGGGTTCCCTATAAAATTTAAATGTCCCCACACCGACTGCTTTAACAATGTTGTCATCTCCGAGTACTACCTCTATATCAGTGCCATTCTCTGAAAGCTCCGAGAAGTACTCACAGACTCTTGTCATATGACGTGAAGCCCAACTGTCAACATACCAAATACCTGAAGATGTTCCGCTAGTGTAGGGAAATGGACATTCCCTCTCAACCTCTGTGACAGGTGATCCTGCACTGGTGGACTCACAAGCAATGAACCCAAACTCCCGGTCAAAGCTCTCTGAAAAGTCCTCTATCTTTGTTGATGCTACCATGGTCTTGTCCTTTCCCTTCTTCTTCTTCTCTAGAAACACAACTGCATAGTGTCCCGTCTTCTAACAATTCCAACACTTCACCTTGGAAT
Source organism: Pinus albicaulis (assembly GCA_034641835.2). Lineage (NCBI taxonomy): Eukaryota > Viridiplantae > Streptophyta > Pinopsida > Pinales > Pinaceae > Pinus > Pinus albicaulis. Next base: position 433,124,688 of record CM076578.1, read on the forward strand.
AGTCCTTATGTGTGTTCACATGCTTACCAATACCTTTGCCTTTGCCCCCACCACCACTTGTGGAAGCTTGCTTCTTTCTCTTGCCTTTATTTCCTCCTACTAACAGTGCTACATTGTCATCCTCCTCAACTGGTTTTGCTGCCACAAGTTGGTTCTTTCTGATTTCATTATGTATGAAATCATCCCACAACCTCTCCCAAGTGGGAAGGGTCTCCCGTGCAACAATCCCATCAGCAAAGTTCAGCCACTGGGAAGACCATTCACTGTAATCTGCATCAACTCAGTGGGTGGAATGACCTCTCCAACTACTGCCAACTCATCTCTCACATTAGTGATCTTTGTGAGGTATGCAGTAACACTATCAGTGTTTCCCATCTTAATAGCCTTCGGCTTCTCCCTTAGGACCATTTTTCTATTTTCATTGATACTCTGGTAGAGATTGGTCAAGGCTGTCCACATCTCATGAGCAAGTCTCTTTCCTCTCACATGAGGAATGCAATGGTCTTTAATACCATTCAGAATCAGTCTCTTACCCTTGTTATTCTTCTTGTTAAAATTAGCTAACTGAATAGCATCAATGGGCACATTTATAGGGTGTTGTTGGGTATGCACCATTATACCCCAGACTTATGTCTCCTCAAAGATATTTTGCATTCTTTCCTTCCATGTACTATAGTGGCTATGCCCATCCAACCTATCCTCCACCCCCAAACCCAAAGACATGCTTGTTGTCTTAACAAACTGAAAATTTCACTATTGTAGTAAATGTTCAGTTTTCTGTGTGAAATATAAGCTCTCTGTAATTTTTCACTTCTTGCCCCAAACTGCACTTTTCAGCCACTCAAACTCTGATACCATGTAAAAAATTTAGCCCAATCCCGGTTATCAGTTTCTCCTTATTACTCCCATGTAGTTAAATGCACATTCCCATAACCATATATTCAACAAGCTGGAAATAATAAATATTTTCTGAAAACACAAATTCTGAAAATTTCAAAGTGCTGAAAATGCAGAAATAAAAGCTCAGAAAATATATCAGCGACAAACACAAAAAATGATATGCTGATTTTTGGTCAACATGACCCTAGAAAACCCCCTACAACTCTTGGGGAAAACCAGTTCAAAAGCTCTTCTTTATTTCTGGAAAATGCTTTTACAGAGAAGTGAAATATACAGAAAAAATTCCAACAAACAATGTACTTATCTTGTTTTTCGTGCTTCCCTCCACCTCGAAAAATGTGCCAAATCATCAAAACAGTAATAACAGAAATTTATTACAGCTAGAGATAACAGCATTTAATGTTGTACATCTTCCTCAAAAATTGTGCCAGAAATTCCGTACTATTGTACGGACTGTACGGAAATCATAGTAACCTATTTCAGCCTCGAAATGCATGTTGCCCACTGCTGCTTCTCCTTCTCGAAATTTGTGCCTCCTTGCTACTATATGGACCTCAAAAAACGTGCCCACTGATGTTGTACAGAAATATGCCTCGAAAAATGTGTTGATTTAATTATGTACTGACAGCTGCCTCGAAATCTGTGCAGCCTCTCTCTGTTGTACGAATTTGCTGAATGCTCTTCTCCCTCACTTTCCCAAGCCCAGAAATTTCTCCATCTCTCTTCTCCTTCTCTCAATCTGCTCATGAAACACTGAATGATCTTTTCTCTCTTTTCTCCTTTAACCTAACCCTAAGTAACTTTTGGGAAATCCCTAAATCCAATGGCTGAGATAGCTTTAGATCTAGGGCTGAGATTAAATGTGCATTTAAGTCTCACTTTCTATTTTTTAATTCACCCCACTTTAATAAGATTCGAACTTTTGGAGAAGACAGAGACTAATAAGATCTAGGAGCTCGAACTTGTCATTTTCATTCCTTTGTCATGCACTTGAGCATTATTTTATGTTAATTAGAAATATTTTTATATCTTCAATCTGAGCTTCTTTAGAGGGTTGAGTCCCCTTGGTTTAGGGCCCAACCTAGAGGCTCTAGTCTCTCTCATGTGTATTTTACCTATGCATTTTCTTTCCTAGCAACATTCTCTTCGTTTCTTAGTAGAATTTGTTTATGAAAATTGCTTGTGCAGGTCTATCCATGTTAAATTCTGAAGATGTTCTATGCTAGATGAAAATATACTTTAAACTTCTAGGGCATAATGAAAGTAAGATACAGATAGAACATACTAATAGATCAACAGAAGACAAGCCAAAAACAGAGATAAAGAATGGTGGCGTTACGGCGATCAGCAGGATGCTTCAACCAGCAAAGTCTTCATAAGGTCAACCACCCACATGTGTCACACAACCCCAAGACGTTTCATCAATAATACTCCACCAAGACTTTGCACCAAGAAGCCCTAAACGCAGAACCAAGAACGATGCCCCATCACTATCCAAGAGAGAAGAAATTGTCTCCACCAAAAGCTGTGTGTAAAATGAACTCCAAGTCTCTCCAATATATAGGCATCTATGGGGGTGTGTGACACATCTCTTATGCATGTGGGATAAATCAGGTTGACCTTGCACATGTGGAATAAATTCAAAATAAATGTTTTTCTCATCCGATCAAAATGATCTTTAGATCGATCTTACACCTCTCTGAAAGAGGAATCCAATAAAAATATTGGCATCGTCATCTAAGCATCACAACATGGAGTTTGGACCTATTTGCCCAAAATTAACACTCCCTCTCAACTAGGGAGAACTCCATCCTCTAGTGCCATCCAAACATCGTGCGTCATCTCGCCATAACTTGCTTCGTTGGCTTCTTTATTTCAAAACAAAAGGTGAGTCACAAAAAAATCACTCCCGGCTAACTCGAAGTCAGCTCAAAGGTCTGAAACCTATATAGGACTCAAAGGAGTCACATACCAACCCGAATTTGGTTTAACTGACCTGGAGTTAGTTTAACTGACCCGAAGTCAGTTGGAGGTCTGAAACCTCACTAGACTTGATCCCAGATCAAGTGGCTAGACACGTGCCATCCTAGACATAGAGAGTACGACAACCTCTGATGCGTCCATCGGTCTTGCTATGGTCTATATTCACATTTCCCACTTCATTGGCCAAATGAGAGGTGCTTGCCATGAGTTTAAAACTCCATGGGTAGGATGCATATAAGGCACAGATCAGAGAGAGGTAAACCAACTCCATATCATCATGGTGGGGTGGAAGCACACCAACAAGGTTCGGCAAGCCTAGCCCTGTGGTTGCTTATAGCTCCAAGAAGCTATCCCCAAAGCCCCCCTGGAGCTCCTAGAGCTTATCATCTAACAAGACCCTCAAAGTAGGGTCGTTCCATAATTCCAAGATTCTCACGGAAGGTTAGGAACTTGACCTTCCCCAAGGGCTTCGTGAGAATATTCGCAACCTGCTCATCAAGTCCTATATGATCGATCCTTACGGCGCCTCGTTGTACCATATCCCAGATAAAATGGTACCAGACATCAACATGCTTGGATCGATCGTGGAACACGGGATTCTCTGACAATTGAATCCCCCCTCTGGTTATTGCAAAGGATAACGGTGGAATCTAGCACATGCTCGAACAACTCACTGAAGAGCTTTCGTAACCAATTTACTTCACAACAGGCCATACACTCTGCAATGTATTCAGCGTCAGCAGTGCTCAAAGCTACCGACTTCTGCTTCCTGCTCGAAGCAAACCAAAGTGTGAAGCATCATCCATATGCGGTCTTGCGATCCACCACACTGCCAGCCCAATTAGCATCAGTATATATCCACGGAGTCTCAAACTCCCGGCAGTGTATCTCACCCCATGGTCTATTGTGCCCTACAGATATCTCAAGAGTTTCTTCGCACCAACCCAGTGAATGTTATGAGGATCAACCATGTGTTGACTCAAAGTTTTCACTGCACAACATACGTCAGGACGGATGTTCCCTAAAAACATCAAGGCCCCTACGAGTTGAAAATACTCGGTAGGATTTGCTAGCACAAGCCCCAGCAGCGCTTTCCCTCAACTTCTTAAAGTTGAGTTCCATCGGTGTCGACACGAACTTAAAGTCCACCATAACAAATCTTTCCAGTAGCTTCACAACATATTTTCCTTGAAAGAGGAAAATCTTTCCAAGTCTCTGCCAAACCTCCAGGCCTAGGAAATAATGTATCAATACTAGGCCCTTCATCTCAAGCTCGGAAGCGAGCTCCCTCTTCCACTGATGAATGAGAGGGTCAACACCTGTCAAGAAGAGATCGTCCACATAGAGAACCAAAATGAGAGGCTTTTCCCTATCAACCTTGAAGTAAATATTTAGATCAACATTACTACGAGTGAAACCCAGCTTCATCAAGTAGCTATCTTTCCTCTCATACCAAGCCATGGGGCTAGCTTCAACCTGCAAACATGGGTGTCTCGATCCTGGACTTCGAACCCTAGAGGTTGCTCTACATACACCTCTTCCTCTATCGCACCATGCAGAAAGGCGATCTTCACATCCATCTGATGAAGATTCCATCCTTGCGTAACAGGAAGGGTAATAATAGATCACAGGTTCAATCATAATCAATGCCTTCCTAGAGAGAAGTATCAGGCAACACATCTTGCCTTGTACTTTTCAGCACTCCCATAAAATCCATGCTTGATCTTATAGAGCCATATTAAGGTGACAACAGCTTTGTCCTCCGGTCTCGGGACCATATCCCAAACATCATCCTTCATATAGCATCCTTGCAGAATTGATGCTTTACGGCTTCTTCACATAGTACTCATGGCTACTAGATACCCTTGGTATATATATATGGCTTCTTGCTTTCTCGGAATGTCCCCCTTTGGGGTCATATGATTCTCGGCATCCTTGAGAGTGTCTTAGAGCCATGAGGGTCTCTTCTTATTTCTTCCAGCAATGTTATTTGCTGAGAATCATATACGGTTGTAGTCTCCCTCTTAATGCCGGCTCCTCTGCAAAAGTGCCATTATCGGTCCTTGGAATCTTGATCTTCTTCTTCAAGAAATATATCCAGAAAGCATCAACTACTAGACTTCATATTGTGATACTTGAGGGAAAAAAATAAAGTCCCCCTTTTTTTATGCTTTCCTCCGGCACAACTCTGATATATGCCTTCATCATTATTATGAATTTGGGCATCCCAGACACCAACTCAGAAAGGTCTTTGTAATCATGAGCCTGAATCTTACTCACCCACTATCAAGGCCATTTAAGAATCATATCCATATACTGCCCTATATCTATCATACATCTTGTCAGGTGTCATATATTGTCATATCATGGATTACAGTGATGCCATAGTATTATTTATCACAGCTATCAAAAGATATCAAACTTCATGGTTATATATTTTTCCATATGCCTCGAAAGATATTACAAATCAATATCATATAGATTATGCCATATGTCACTGTCCATATCTTCCTACACATCAAGAACAAATCAAATGACTTACTAGCTGAAGATGCACTCCACTTACATCCCTTTGGCCTCCGTCGTTGATGTACCAGGCAGATCTCACAGAGAATATTATTTCTTCAAACTCTACCTCAGTTGTTTACAAGGTCCTTTGCTACTTCAGATACACTTGCATGACCAGCTCTTCAATCTGCCTTCTATGAATGACAAAGCTCCACCAAGGTCACTGAACATAAGCTTATGTTATTTTGCCTTGCTCATAAGGTCTTCAACAAACTTTCTGCATACAGTAACTCCATTGCTACTGATTCACCGATCTTAGGCTCTACAGATCTTCCTTCTAACAATGGGTTGCTTCTCCAATACTCACTTAGTATGAAGGACCTTAAACTTCCTTCCTCTTTTCTCTACATATATCTCATGTTCCAGCCCTTAATTCCCTCAGTTATACATTATTAAGCTCGGCCCTCGCTCTAGCTGTTCCGCAAGCCTTATGGCCTCTTTATCCAGCGAATACAAGGGTCTCGACCCTCCTTTAGTGCAAAGACATCAGCACGGCCCTAACACAAAAATATACTATTGTTCTATGTCCACTTATGATCCTTCATCTGAGCTTAAAATCAGGGTCTTTAAGATCTGTTATGCAAATTCTATGCACACCCTAGATCCTTGATATACAAACTGTAGAAACTTTGTAACTCTACCTTACCTCTTTCTTTGAGCTCCATAGCCTGTTAGCAAAAACTTTGAGGTAAAAATTTAAGTTTGGTTGAGCGATTTTTCTAGCAGAGAAAGGGTACAAGAAGCATGCATTAATCGAGGCTATCTGCACACAACTTACTGTCACCCCTGTGGTAGTCAACATATTTTTTTGGGCAGTGGCAGAGGGACAATTTGCTTGCATTTCAAGGAAAATACAACAGGATTTACCCGAGTTTTCAAGAAGCTTAAGTCTATCTTAAGAGCCAAATTTCCAGTGAGTTTCAGTCTGTTGTACAATGCCTTGAATACAAGAAAATTGAGAATCGATGCCATGTACCTACTGTTGAAGAGGCCAATGCATATTGAAGGCAAATACATAACTGTTGGAAAGAAGATATTTTGAGACCATAGCTTACATTACACTGAGACCTTATTATACATTTGCATTAAAGTGAGGAAACCGTAACTAAGGATCTATGCAAGACCATATCTTTCTAAAATAATGAAACGACGTCGAAATGCTATGCAAATTCCACACTTATTGTGGTGAGTGCCACATAGTAATATGCTGAATTCTGAGGATGCAGTTTAGAGACAAAATTATGTTACTTCAACAATTACAACGTTAACCAGCCGCGGAATTTTTTCAAAAACTACAGGCGCTATTGGATAGCGGGAGGGACCATGCAAAACATCTCCGTCAGTGCTGGCCAGAGAACGAGTAATAATTTCACCGTGTTTCAGCTTCACAGTGCTTCGAAATCCCTCAATTTGCAAGAGACCGATGTGAAAATCGATAATTTCGAAGAGCCAGTGATTGAGACGATAATTTTCAGCTTCAACGATCAATCGACCAGCATTTCTTCAGTGACCGATGTAGCCAAGATCGACATGAAGGTTTCATACCTGGAGGAAATGGATGCTGTGATCTCCAATGGCTTCGTCAATTCTTTAACTGCCAATAGAGTTTCTGGCTCAAGCTTTTCGAATTTAATGGATCCTAGTCTGAAAATAAAAGCGATTACCACCAAAAATTGTCAATGGATTCCTGAATTCCAACAAAATGGAAATCCAGCTCTTCTTGCAGGTTGTTGTGTACTCTATGGTAAACCCATGATCCCCAACTATACACAACAACCTGATGAATAATTCTTTCTCGAAAAGCTATGTATATCTCTGCCATATTAGATCGCAGGCCATTTCCGCTTATTAAATTGAGCTGAGCTATTTTATGTTTTCTCATGCCCAGAAATTCGAGCGATGACCATAGGTGTGAATCTATCATTCATAGTGTCGTATAAACGACAAAGGTGCCAAACACAGTGTCGAGCTATGGATGAGCGAAAGTATTGAGAACATACCCCTTAAAACAATACCCTAACCATATTGATGAAGAATCTGAGATCTCGGGAATAAATATGAGCCATTCAGACCCATCGAACCTCAAAGCATCAAATTACATTTTAGAGATTGACCCATCCTTCTTCCAGCAGCTCGGTCACCTGAAAATAGTCCTTATCTCGCTGCCTTAGATTCTCAACTAGATGGGGCTTGTCTTCTCCTAGCTCTGATACCATGTTAAATTTTGAAGATGTTCTATGCTAGATGCAAATATACTTTAAACTTCTAGGGCACAATTAAAGTAAGATGCAGATAGAACATACCAATAGATCGAAGGAAGACAAGCCAAAAACAGAGATAAAGAATGGTGGTGTTACGACGATCAGCAGGATGCTTCAAATAGAAAAGTCTTCATAAGGTCAGCCACCCACATGAGTCACACAACCCCAAGACGTTTCATCAAGAATACTCCACCAAGACGATGCACCAAGAAGCCCTAAACACAGAACCAAGAATGTTGCTCCATCACCATCCAAGAGAAAAGAAATTGTCTCCACCAAAATCTGTGTATAAAATGAACTCCAAGTCTCTCCAATATATAGGCATTTGTGGGGGATGTGACACATCTCTTATGCATGTGGGAAAAATCAGGTCGATCTCGCACATGTGGAATAAATTCAAAATAAATGTTCTACTCGTCTGATCAAGATGATCATTAGATCGATCTTGCACCTCTCCAAAAGAGGAATCCAATAAAAATATTGGCATCGTCATCTGAGCATCACAACATGGAGTTTGGACCTAGTTGCCCGAAATTAACAATCCACCACCTCGCTTGTGGGAAGTGTGTTTGAGGATAATGTATTGGCAAGCTATAAATATATAGTTACTTTCTTTTGCAGTTGTTATTGGTATTTTTCTTGTATCTTTGTTTTCTGCAAACTAGTGATTGGTTAAATAGTTTTCCTTGAACACATGAAGTATAACTCTTATGGTTTTAGTTAATGTGCATATTTCGATATAGGTTGTATTGCAATACAATAGATTCCCAATAAAATTAAACTCATCCTTTCTTTGTCATTTCAATTTTTTGCAAGTTACATTGTTAACATGCTCTAGTTGTTTATAAAAATTGAGTAACTTTAAGTGGTGTGCAGGTACTATTGTTGGTCTGCAAGGTTGGAATTTTCATGTACACTCCTTATCCAACCACCATATCCCTTCCTTCAACCTCAACAACTCCCTCAAAACATTTTCCATTGAGAGTACATTTATGGTTTATTGAAAGTCATCGTGTGCATTGATTCTTCTGCAAGATGGGACCCTAAACGGTACTAAGCTTAGGAAGGGCCTCATAAAACCTTAATCTACCATCCATTACCCTTCCTTGAATTCATATCATCTTTCTCACCCTCAGAATGATCACAGATTCAATCTTATAGAAAAACAAGGCAATCATGTAGCATCATGTAGCAATCTTGTAGGATCGTGTAAAACCCATCCAAACTTGACCAAAATTTTCCTAGAAGCTTAATTTTTTCCTCCTAGCCCTAAATAATGTCCCTTATAATACGAAACCATGATTGAGAAAGACTAAATACCACTTAGGACTTGCCTTTTTACCACTGCAACACATTTCAGCAATTAGGATTAGTAGACAGATTTATGAATTGGATAGCACAGTGATGATTTTATTGATTACCTCTTGATGCATATAATGAACTTTGTCACTAGATCTAATCTCTTTGGAATGTACTGGTTAAAATTTGATTACATGTTCTTTTCTTTATGCAAGGTATATTAGGTTTTATTTCTTTGTTTTATGCTTCTCATGCTAGGGTTTTTATTTCAAGCATTGTTATTTCCTATGTATAAACTAGGTTTCCTTGCAATGCAACATTTACATTCTACAAATAGATTAATGTTTACATTTATGCAAGTAGTGTAGAATTTACATTCCTACGAGTAGTGTATCCTTTACATTCATATTGTAGAAATTTTAATACCCAACGCCGGTTTTCAGTTTCTCCTTATTTCTCCCATATAGTTAAATGCCCATTCCCATAGCCATACATGCAACAAGCTGGAAAAATTTAATATTTTCTAAAAACACTAATTCTGGAAATTTCACAACGCTGAAATGCAGAAATAAAACTCAGAAAAATAAATCAACCACACATGGAATTTTGACACGTTGATTTTTGGTCAACTTGACCCTGGAAAAAACCCCTACAACTCTTGGGGAAAATCAGTTCGAAAGCTTTCTTTTATTTCTGATAAATATCTTTTACAGATAAATAGAAAACACAGAAAAATTCCAGCAACTAGTATTTTTATTTATCTCAAAAATCGTGTACAACCTCCGCCTCGATTTTTGTGCCAAACAAAAACAGAAAATTACAGCGGAAATTACAGCCTTAAATGTTGTATGGATAACACCGAAAACATTCTCAGAATAGCTATACGGCCTCCTCGAAAATTGTGCCACTTGCTGCCTCGAAAAACGTGTTTTACGGCTGTTGTACGAACCTCGATTTGTGTGCTGAAAATTGTTGTATGGATTTCAAAAAAAACATGTATGTTTTGCTATTATACGGACTTCGGTTTTCATGCATCCTTAACTGTTGTATGGACCTCGAAATTCATGCCGCATTAAACATTATTTTCCCTCCTCGACATTCATACCACTTTCCTTGAACTTCATGTTGTTGCTTGTTGTACGGATTTGTTGAAATCTTGTTGCCTCGATATGCATGCCAAGGTGTTGTTCTTCCTCCTCCTCCTCTACTCAGAAATATCCTTTACTCTCTTCCTCGCCTTCTCTCAATCTGCTCATGAAAGAATGAATGACCTTTTCCCTCATTTTCCTCCTTTAACCTAACCCTAAGTGACTTTTGGGGAATCCCTAAATACAATGGTTGAGATAGTTTTAGATCTAGGGCTGAGATTAAATGCTCATTTAAATCTCACTTTCTATTTTTTAATTCACCCCACTTTAATAAAGACCCACTTAGTCATTTATTTTTAAAGTCACTTTTCACTTTCTAGTTTCACACTGACTTTATTAAAGTCACTTTAAAATTAGACTTTACTAACTTTATCACTTAAAATCACTTTTAAATTAGATTTGACTTTATAACTTTATAAAATCACTTTAGGAGAAAAATTAAATTCTTTTGAACACTTTTCCCTAGGCCAAAGATCAAAGCCTTAGGGAACCACCTGTCCTCCAGTAACCAAATTTCAACACTCCCTCTTACCGAGGAAGGTGTTCCTCACCACACCCATCTTGTCTCTGAAGTAGACATGTTTGCCCCGTGGTAAGGCTTTGGTAAGAATATCTGCAACCTGCTCATCAGTGGGAATATACTCAAGCTTCACAGCTCCCTTCTGAACATAGTCTGATGAAATGATATTTGATCCCGATATGCTTTGACCTGTCATGAAATACTGGATTCTCCGTGAGTTTAATGCAACTCTGATTATCACAGTATATCACTGAAGGTCTCAACAGCTGACCAAATAAGCCAAACAACATCTTGCAAATCCATATGGCCTCACAACTAGCTACAATGGCTACCATGTACTCTGCTTCCACTGAACTCAATGCTACTAACTGCTACTTTCGGCTGAACCAGGACACCATTGTTGAACCCAACCCAAAACAGCACCCTGAAGTGCTCTTCCTATCAGAAGCACAACCTGCCCAATCAGAATCAGTGTAACCTGCCAATCTCACTCCATCTCCCTGCCTATAATCCAGACCATAATCCACTGTCCCCTGCAAGTACTACAAAATGTGTTTTTCAGCAACCCAGTGCACCCTCCTGGGCTCACACATGAACTAGCTCATCGTGTTGACTGCAAAACATATATCTGGTCTCGTGTTGACCAAATACATCAAGGAACCAATCAGTTGTCTATACAATGTGGGGTCCACCAACTCGAAATCTGAAGCGTGAAGCTTCTTCCAGTTGGTGATCATTGATGTCGACATGGGTCTACAATCCTCCATGTGGAATCTGCCAAGGATGTACACAATATACTTCCCCTGCCCCAGGAAGAAATGCCCCTCCTCTTGCCACACCTCCAAACCCAAAAATTAATGCATCAAGCCAATGTCCTTCATCTCAAACTCTGACGCAAGATCTCTCTTGCAGTGCTCTATGAGTCTCTCTGCACCCATAATGACCAAGTCATCCACATACACCACCAAAATGAGAGGCTCCTCACCTATCACAATAAAGTAAAGGTTCGAATCTGCATCACTCTTTGTGAAACCCATCTCCTGCAAGTATGTATCTATCCTGGAGTACCAAGCTCTGGGAGCTTGCTTTAGGCCATAAAGGGCCTTCTTCAGTCTGCACACATGGGACTCCTTCTCATGCACCTTAAAGCCCTGTGGTTGCTTAATGCACACCTCCTCTTGTATGAAGCCATTGAGAAATGCGGTCTTCACATCCATGTGGTTGATATTCCCACCCATCTCTGATGCTATCGATATGATGGAGCAAATCGAAGTATATCGAACCATGGGAGCAAAGGTATCATCATAATCAACTCCCTCTACCTGAGAGAACCCACTAGCCACAAACCTTGCTTTGAATTTCTCAATGCTGCCATCTGCAACATGCTTTACCTTGTAAAGCCATCTGGAAGTAACCACAGATTTTCCCTCAGGCCTCGGCACCACCTCCCAAAGATCATTCTTCATGATAGAAAAATACTCCTCCTGCATGGCCTCTTTCTAGACCTGCTGGCTAGTTGCCTCCTCATAGCTAGAAGGCTCAGAGTCAATGATGTTGGCAACCATTTCCATATAGCTACAAAACCTCTCAGGTGGTCTGCTCTCTCTGACTGTCCTCTTAGGCTCCGCAACATATGTGGCCTCTCTCAAGGTATTCTGAAGCGACTTGGGCTTCCTCTTCCCTGAGCACACTTCTCCCACCAGATAATGAAACTCCTCCTCCACATCATCAGGAGCCTAAACTCCTGATTGTCTGTCTGTTGTCCTCCTGCAAAAACCTGAACCTGTAGACGTTGAAGTACCGTGTGAACTGTCCATCAGTGGACTCCCTAGTGAACTGCTCTACGAACTGCTCTGCATGCTGCCTGAAGCACCACCCCTCTGACTCTATGAGCCACTGCTCATTGACGAACCTGACACCGTAATCGATGTACCTCTGGATCCTCCTGATCCTTGCCCACTGGATCCCTATGACTGACTCAGCTGCTGTTGAGGGTCTGGCTAATCCAGATACTCTATCTCCCGTGACCTCCTGAAGGCCCTGTCCTCCTCGAACCTCACATCCCGCCTGACAACAACACTCCTCTGTGCGGGAATATAAATCCGAAAGGCCTTCGAGGTCTCACTGTAGCCCACAAAGACACCCTTCTCTGCGGTGGGCTCTAGCTTGGTCCTCTTCTCCTTCAGTACGTAGGAGTATGCAATACACCCAAAGATACGTAAATGACAAACATCGAGCTTCTTCCCAGAAAAAGCCTCCTCCGAAGTCACATGCCCCAAGGCACGATGTGGACTCCTATTCTGCAAATATACAGCAATGTTGCAGGACTATGCCCACAAAAACAATGGTAACCCCTGATCATCTAGCATGGATTTGGCAGCCCCTCCAATGGATCTGTTCTTCCTCTCTGCAACCCAGTTCTGTTGGGGGTTGTAAGGAACTGTGAACTCCCTCCTAATGCCTGCCTCCACACAATAACCAACAAACTCACCAAGGGTGTACTCCCCTCCATTGTCCAACCTCAGGGACTTGATCTTCCGACCTGTCTGAGTCTCCACAAGTGTTCTGAACTCCTTAAACCGCTTGAAGACCTCACTCTTGGTCTCCAATAAATAAATCCAGGTCCTCCTAGAGTGATCATCAATGAATAAAACATAATACTCATATCCAGTCAAGGAAACATGAGACATCTGACCGCTCACATCAGAATGAATCAAATCAAATATCCCAGTCGATCTGTTGTCACTGCTGGGAAAAGGGGATTTGGCAAACTTGCCCATAGCACATCCTCTACATGTATCAAAGTGATCAGTACTGAAATCTGGCACACCTGTAGTGATCTCCCGCAATGTCCTCAAGGCTCCATGATACATGTGCCCATCATGCGGTGCCAAATCTCACACAGCTCTGAACTGCTACCTCTGCTGCCAGTACTACTACTCAATGCCAAAAGGGGTTGAAATGCAAACTTGTACACCTTTGCATGGCATACACCTATCACTCTAGCTGAATCTGCTGGAGCACCCTTGGGATATATCAGCACCTGTCCACTCCTAAACAATATCTCATATCCTCTTTCCTCCAATGCTGAGACGGATATGAGGTTCTTGCTCATCCCTGGCACATATAGAACATCTGACACCTTCAAGGGGGGTTTGGGTTCCCTATCAAATGTCAATGTCCCCACATCGATTGCTCTAACAACGCTGTCATCTCCGAGTACTACCTCTATATCAGAGCCACTCTCTGAAAGCTCTAAGAAGTACTCACAGACTCCTGTCATATGACGTGAAGTCCCACTGTCAACATATCAGATACCTAAAGATGCTCCGCTAGTGGAGGGAAATGCACACTCCCTCTCAACCTCTGTGGCAGGTGATCCTGCACTAGTGGACTCACAAGCAATGAACCCAAACTCCCGATCAAAGCTATCCGTAAAGTCCTCTATCTCTGTTGATGATGCCATGCTCTGGTTCTTCCCCTTCTTCTTCTTCTCCGGACACACAACTGCATAGTGTCCCATCTTCTGACAATTCCAACACTTCACCTTGGAATAGTCCTTCTGTGTGTTCCCCTATTTACCTTTACCTTTGCCTTTGCCCCCACCACCACTTATGGAAGCTTTCTTCTTTCCCTTTCCTTTCTTGCCTCCTGCCAACAGTGCTACATCCTCATCCTGCTCAACTAGTTTGGCTGACCCACGCTGGCTCTTCCTGATTTCTATTTGTATGTAATTATCCCAGAACCTCTCCCAAGAGGGAAGGGTCTCACGTGCACAAACCCCATCAGCAAAGTTCAGCCATGAACTGGGAAGGCCATTCACTTCACTCCGCACCAACTCAGTGGGTGGAATGACCTCTCCAACTGCTGCAAATGCATCTCTCACATCAGTAATCTTTGTGAGATATTCAACTGCACTATCAATCTTACCCATCTTAATGGTCTTCAACTTCTCCCTTACGACCATTTTCTTGTTCTCATTGGTACTCTGGTAGAGATTGGTCAATGTTGTCCACATCTCATGAGCATATCTCTTTCCTATCACATGAGGAATGCAATAGTCTTTGATTCCATCTAGAATCAGTCTCTTATTCTTGTTATTTTTTTTATTAAAGGCTGCCAACTGAACAACATCAATAAGCATATTAACAGGGTGTTGTGCGGTATGCACCATGATATCCCAGACTTCTCCCTCCTCAAAGATGCTCTGCATTCTCTCCTTCCAAACACTGTAGTTATTATGCCCATCCAACCTATCCTCCACCCTCAAGCCCAAAGACATGTTTGTTGTCCTAATAAACTGAAAATAACACTGCTATAGTAAAATTAATGATTTATGTGTGAAGAATCAGCTTGTTGTCATTTCTGAGTGAAAAATCAGCTGCTTGTAATTTTTCTTCTCGTTGTCCCAAACTGTTTTTTTCAACAAAATAGCTCTGATACCATGTAGAAATTTTAATACCCAATCCCAGTTTTCCGTTTCTCCTTACTTCTCCCATATAGTTAAATGCCCATTCCCATAGCAATACATTCAACAAGGTGGAAAAATTAAATATTTTCTAAAAACACTAATTTTGGAAATTTCACAATGCTGAAATGCAGAAAAATAAATCAGCCACACACAGAATTTTGACACGCTGATTTTTTTGTCAACTTGACCCTAGAAAAAACCCTTACAACTCTTGGGGAAAATCAGTTCGAAAGCTCTCTTTTATTTCTGATAAATATCTTTTACAGAGAAATAGAAAAAACAGAAAAATTCCAGCGACCGGTATTTTTACTTATCTCAAAAACCATGCACAACCTCTGCCTTGATTTTCGTGCCAAACAGAAACAGAAAATTACAGCAGAAAGTACAGCGTTGAATGTTGTATGAACATCACCAAAAACAATGCCGGAACAGTTGTACGGCCTCCTCAAAAATTGTGCCACTTGTTGCCTCGAAAAGCGTGTTGTACTTTGTTGTACAAACCTCGATTTGCGTGCTGAAAACTGTTGTACAAATTTCAGGGAAACAAATTTGTTTTGCTGCTGTATGGACCTCGATTTTTGTGCCTCCTTAACTATTGTACGGACCTCAAACTTCGTGCTACATTAAATGTTGTTTTTCCTCTTCGAAATTCGTGCCACTTGCCTTGAACTTCGTGATGTTGCTTGCTGTACGAATTTTCTGAAATCTTGTTGTCTCGGTATGCATGCCAATGTGTTGTTCTTCCTCCTCCTCCTCTACTCAAAAATATTCTTTGTTCTCTTCATCTCCTTCTCTCAATCTGCTCATGAAAGAATGAATGAGCTTTTCCCTCCATTAACCTAACTCTAAGTGACTTTTGGGGAATCTCTAAATCCAATGGCTGAGATAGCTTTAGATCTAGGGCTGAGATTAAATGCTCATTTAAATCTCACTTTCTATTTTTTAATTCACCCCACTTTAATAAAGACCCACTTAGTCATTTATTTCCAAAGTCACTTTTCACTTTCGAATTTCACATTGACTCTATGAAAGTCACTTTAAAATTAGACTTTAGTAACTTTATCACTTAAAGTCACTTTTAAATTAGATTTGACTTTATAACTTGTTAAATTTGGACAACTAGGTCCAAACTCCATCTTGTGATGCTCAGACGAAGATTCCAATATTTGTATTTGATTCCTCTTTCAAAGAGGTGTAAAATCGATATAAAATTGATTTTAATCTGATGAGCAGAACATTTATTTTGAATTTATTATTTATAATAAATTTAAGTGCAGGTCGGCCTTAAGGTTTTACACCCCCACCAGATGTGTCACACACCTCAATGATGGATATAAATACAGTCAACGTTGGAGAGCATTTCACTCACTCAACATCACACATCTTCTCCTCTGATTATATACGAGTATCTGAGAAGCAGTTTCATCTCCCACGTGAGAAGAAGGACGAAATCTACAGCAGCAAAAAGGACGAAATTTACTGCAGCAAATTTTTCTACAGTTAGGGTTTCTGGACAAGTTTGACTAGCATTGACTTTGGTCAACGCATGGTCCGAATTGACTGAAATTTGGTGGAGAGTTCAATTTTTGAAGGTCGTACTCATTGGCACAAAAATTGAGGTCAAAAGGTTGACCAAAGTTGGAGCTGCGTTGACTTCATTGTTTTTGCCATGCGTTGACTTTTTCTGGACTATGTTGACTTTGAGTTGACTGGGTGACTGATTTGAGGACTGTTCTGACACATTGTGGGTTGGCTGACCAAGAAGACTTTGCTGGTTGAAGCATCCTGCTGACGGCCATAACGCACCAACAGATTCTCCTGTTTCTGGTTTGTCTTCTAAAGGATCACTGGTATGTTCTATCTGCGTTTTACTTGTAAATTCATGTGATTGCTATTGATAAAAGTAAAGTTGCATCAAGCATAGAACATCTACATAAATTTACATGGTATCGGAGCTAAGGTGAAGACAAGCCCTAACTTATAGCAATCACCAAAAGAGAAAAATGAGTTCCACAAGTTATGGCTTCAAGGAGGATGACAATCTGACTGGAAGGGATGACTTCCATGCTTGGAAGATGATATTAGATCTCAAATTAGAAGACCATGATCTCATGGACTATGTACTGGGTAAGATACAAGAACCTCCATCCACTACTACGAAAACCAAGTATAAGAAGGGGGAGATCAAAGCAAAGCTAATGATCAGGGGATCCATACATAAAATTCTGGTTGCCTACATATCTGAGCTAGGGACATCCAAAGAGATGTATGATAAGCTGATACAAATTTTCAAAGTAAAAAATGCAAACCAGGTGTTATTCTTCAAGAATCAATTGAAAAATCTGAAGAAAAGGCAAGGATGAATCTGTCCAAACATACTTTCTGAAACTGACCGAGATCAGGAACAATTTGCTGGCTATTGGGGAGACAATAGCTGATCGTGAGATGGTACTCACCGCACTTGGAGGGCTCCCATATGAATGGCAAGTATTCAACACTACCATTCTCAATAATAATACAATTCCTAACTTTGACGAGCTATTGTCAAGATGCATGCAAGAAGAGACAAGAATGAAGGAATACGAAAATGACAGAAATGCTGCCTACGCTGCTCATTCTAGAAAGAAGAACTCTGGTGGTCCAAAGAACAAAGGAAGAGCAGGGGCCCAAGGAAAGAAGGGCAAGTGTTTCACTTGTCATAGGCCAAGTCATCATGCTAGAGAATGTCCTTTCAAGAAGGATTCTCCCGATAGTGATGACAACAACAACAACAACCGGAGGAATGGAAATCAAAGAAACAACAGGTCCAAAGGAAAGAGGAAGGCTCCCTTTGGCGGAAACAATCAACCTTTCAAAAGGTCTAGAAACTCCAGGTATGAGGAGTCAAATGTTGTTGATAAAAGAAATGAATACCTTCTTATATCTGCCCTCTCTGCTGCATCCACGCTCGACACTATGGATGTCTGGCTGATAGATAGTGGTGCCTCAAGACACATCACTGGGTTCAAGGAAGCACTCTTTGACATGGTTGAGAAGGATACTAATCTGGAAATTATCCTTGGAGATAATGCCAAATATCCCGTGAAAGGGATAGGGATTGTGACCCTCCACTTATCTCAAGGACAATTCCTACATTTGCAAGATGTACTCTATGTACCAAAATTGAAGAAGAACCTTGTGTCTATATAAGCCATGGAAGACAAAGGTTTCAATGTGGAATTCACTGATGGAAAGGTGCGCATGTGGAAGAAGAATCTCAAGGAAGCTATCGTTATTGGTTTTAGAGTTGGAACACTCTACCAGGTTGAAGGAAGTCCACTAGGAGCTATGACATGTCATACTATCCGACAAACTGACCTATGGCACCGAAGGTTTGGAAACCTTCATTACAAGGCCCTTCCCAAAGCAAGGAACGTGGTGACAGGGATGCCCGATTTTGGAAATAATCATGAAGGCATATGTAAGGGTTGCGCCGAAGGAAAGCATACAAGGGGACCTTTCCCCTCAAGTGTCACAAAGACATCTGATATTTTTAAATTGGTCCATTCTGATCTATCTGGTATGCTACCTGTGACATCCCTGGGAGGATGTTCTTACTATATGACATTCCCTGATGACTTCTCCCGCAAAACCTGGATAGACTTCTTGAAGAAGAAGAATGAGGCTTTCGTGTGGTTTTGTACCTTCAAATCCTTGGTGGAAAATATGACAGGGAAGAAGATCAAGATTTTGAGGACCGACAATGGCACTGAATATGAGTCAAATGAGTTCAAGGACTTTTGCAGAGACGCTGGCATTAAGAGGGAGACTACTACTGCCTATACTCCTGAGCAGAATGGCGTTGCTGGACGAAAGAACAGGACCATTGTGGAAGCTACCCGTGCCATGCTATGTGACCAAGGTCTACCAAAGTTTCTGTGGGGAGAAGCTGCGAATACTGTTGTTGTATACATTCAAAACCAATGCCCTCATTCCGCCCTGGACTCCAAAACTCCTGAAAAGGTTTTTACTGATAAGAAACCTGACGTCTCACATTTTAGAATTTTTGGATGTCCTGTTTATTTTCGTGTGCCAAAAGAAAAAAGAAGTAAGCTGGATGCTTCTGGGAAGAAAGGAATTTTTGTGGGCTACAGCGAAACTTCTAAGGCCTACAGAGTCTATGTACCTGGTCAAAGGGAAGTAGAGATATGCCATTATGTCACTTTTGACGAAGATGCTTCCCTGAAGAAAGTAGTAGATCTTCCGAGATCTGAGGAAAATCATGAAGCAAGGCCTGGAAATCAAGAAGAATCGCAGGATGAGACAATGCCTGATGTTGAAGGACCAATGGACCTAATCGATCCATCTCCTTCACTGAGAAAGAGACCATCATGGCTCAGGGACACTCTCGAAGATGCTGAGGGACACGCTGCCATGAGTACTATTGTACAATCTGAACCTAGATCTTTTGAGGAAGCCGTAAAGCATCAAGTCTGGAAGGATGCTATGCATGAATACTATGAGTCCATAATGAAGAATGATGTCTCGGATGTGGTTCCAAGACCGAAGGACAAATCAGTTGTCACCGCAAAATGGCTCTACAAGATCAAGCATGGATCTGATGGAAGTGCTAAGAAGTTCAAGGCAAGATTTGTTGCCCGTGGCTTCTCTCAAAAGGAAGGAATAGACTATGATGACATATTTGCACATATGGCACGATATACCACCATTCGATCAATCATAGCCCTTGCGCTGCGCAGGGATGGGTCTTCATCGGAGAATGATCTGGGAACCGCTTTTACGCATAGTGCGATAAAGAAGAGGTTATGTAGAACAGCCTGCGGGGTTTTAAGTCCACATCGGGAGGCTCATGTTTCGGAAGGTTGAAGAAATCCTCTATGGGTTGAGCTGGCCTGAGGCTTGGTACGAGAGGATAGATAGCTACTTGATAGGCTGGGCTTCACTCGAAGTAATGTTGATCCGAACCTTTACTTCAAGGTTTTCCGGGGAAGCCTCTCGTTACATTGATGTATGTGGACAACTTGCTACGACGGTGCTAACCTTCTCGTTTTGGCATTTATGACAAGGGGCTACCATTTTGTGGAGTTGAGATGAAGAGGACCTAAGTGCCTAGGACTAATGCACTACTTCCTAGGCCTGGAGGTCTGGCAAAGACCTGGAGAGATTTTCCTTTCTCAAGGAAAATACATTGTGAAACTTTTGGAAATATTTGGTATGGTGGACTACAAGTCCGTGTCAACACCAATGGAACTCAACTTCAAGAAGTTGAGTGGCAGCGTTGTTGGGCCCATATTGGCAAATGCTACTGAGTATCGTCAACTCGTAGGGGCCCTGATGTTCTTAGTGAACACCCGTCCAGATATATGTTTTGCAGTGAACACTTTAAGTCAACAGATGGTTGAACCTCATCACTTTCACTGGGTTGGTGCCAGGAATCTTCTGAGATACCTTCAGGGCACGATAAACCATGGGCTGAGATACACTGCCGGGAGCGTGACACTCCTAGGATATACTGATGTCGATTGGGTTGGCAGTGTGGTGGATCATAAGAGCACATCAGGATGCTGCTTCAATCTTGGTTCTGCTTCGATTTCATGGATGAGCAGGAAGCAGAAATTGATGGCTTTGAGCACCGCAGAGGCCGAATACATTGCAGCAAGTATGGCCTATTGTGAAGCAGTTTGGTTACGAAATCTCTTTAGTGAGCTGTTTGGACATGTGCTAGATACCACCGTGATACTCTGTGATAACCAGAGTGGGATTCGCTTGACCGAGAATGATGTGTTCCACGACCAATCCAAGCATATTGATATCAGGTATCATATCATCCGGGATATGGTACAGCGAGGCATCGTAAGGCTCGATCATATAGGAACTGATGAGCAGGTCGCGGATATTATCACTAAGCCCCTGGGGAAGGTCAAGTTCCTAACCTTCCGTGAGAGACTTGGTATTGTGGAACGACCCTATGATGTGGGTCTTGTTGGACGATGAGCTCGAGGAGCTCTAGGGGGCTTTGGGGACAGCTTCTCGGAGCAATGAGCAACCACAAGGCTAGGCTTGCCAAACCTTGTTGGTGTGCTTGGACCCCACCATTGTGATTATTGAGTTGGTTCACCTCTCATTATCTGTGCCCCGTATGCATCCTACCCATTGAGTTCAAGGCTCATGGGAAGTACCTCTCATTTGGCCAATGAGGTGGGAAAAGCTACAAACCAGTAGCAAAGACTGATGGACGCATCAGAGATTTTCGTACTCTCTATCTAGGATGGCACGATCCAACCACTTGATCTCGGATCAAGTCTAGTGAGGTCTCAGACCTCCGCCTGACTTCAGGTCAGATGAACCAACTTTGGGTTGGTTGGAGACTCTTTGTGAGTCCGATAGAGGTTTCGAACCTCTGGGTTGAATTTGTCAGCCAGGGGATGATGTCTTTGTGACTAACCCACTTCTGTTCTAAAATAAAGAGGCCAGCAAAGCAAGTTACGGCGAGATGACGCACGATGTTTGATTGCACTGGTGGATGGAGTTCTCCCTAGTTGAGAGGGAGTGTTAAATTTGGACAACTAGGCCCAAACTCCATCTTATGATGCTCAGATGAAGATTCCAATATTTGTATTGGATTCCTCTTTCAGAGAGGTGTAAAATCGATATAAAATTGATTTTAATATAATGAGCAAAACATTTATTTTGAATTGATTATTTATAATAAATTTAAGTGCAGGTCGGCCTTAAGGTTTTACACCCCCAGCAGATGTGTCACACACCTCAATGATGGATATAAATACAGTCAACGTTGGAGAGCATTTCACTCACTCAACATCACACATCTTCTCCTCTGATTATATACGAGCATCTGAGAAGCAGTTTCATCTCCCACGTGAGAAGAAGGATGAAATCTACTGCAGCAAAAAGCACGAAATTTACTGCAGCAAAATTTTCTGCAATTAGGGTTTCTGGGCAAGTTTGACCAGCGTTGACTTTGGTCAACACATGGTCCGAATTGGCTGAAATTTGGTGGAGAGTTCGATTTTTGAAGGTCGTACTCATTGGCACAAAAAATCGAGGTCAAAGGTTGACCGAAGTTGGAGCTGCATTGACTTTATTGTTGCTGCCCTGTGTTGACTTTTTCTGGACTACGTTGACTTTTCTAGGTTGACTTTGAGTTAACTGGATGACTGATTTGAGGACTGTTGTGACACATTCTGGGTTGGCTGACCAAGAAGACTTCGCTGGTTGAAGCATCCTGTTAACCGCCTAACACACCAACACATTCTCCTGTTTCTGGTTTGTCTTCTAAAGGATCACTGGTATGTTCTATCTGCATTTTACTTGTAAATTCATGTGATTTCTATTGATAAAAGTGAAGTTGCATCAAGCATAGAACATCTATTTAAATTTACATAACTTTATAAAGTCACTTTAGGAGAAAAATTGAATTATTTTGGACACTTTTCCCTAGGCCAGAGATCAAAGCCTTAGGGAACCACCTGTCCTCTGGTAACCAAATTTCAACACCTATAAGTAGTGTAGCCTTTAAATTTCTGCAAATAGACTATCATTTACATTTGAGCAAGCATTATTTCCATTTTTTTTTCAAATAGAGTAACATTTCCATTTATGCAAGTAGATTAGAACGTTCCTTTCGTGAAATTTCCTTCCTTGCAGATTTAGATTCAGTTCATAGAGTGGTATTTGTATACCTTAGGTTGGTCCATTGCTTCAGAGTGACTTGAGTAGAGCTTAGCCTATTGTGCATACAACATTGTCACCTCTTAATTTTGTACGAACCCCAGGTTGATATTTAAATTTGGAATGCATGGGAGTTGCAACACTCTTATTACAATATTGAATCTCATCAACTACTATCCATAGTCACATTCTGGATTCCAGTGACCAATGGAAATGTCACTATTTCATAGTTGCATCATTGATGAGGGGGCATCCACCTGTATCATGTCAAAGTCAATTTGGCAGAAACTAGGATCCCCTGATCTCACTACTTCTTCCATCACGTTGAGGGAATATGACAGTCACCCATCATCACCGGCTGCACTCTTTCAAAATTTCCAAGTTGAACTTTCCCGAAAATGTTTCTCATAAATATTGAAGTCCTAGATGCACCTCTCAATTATAGCATCTTATTTGGATGAAGTTACATGTATGCTATGAAAGTTCTGTCGCACCATGATCTTACCCCAAAATGGGAAAATCATTAACAATGACCAATCGACACATTATGAGACACATACTTCATCCCCCGATTGTGTGTTACCCTTTGTTGGGTCCCAAAATTAATTGGCCCCTTCCTTTACCGAAGTCGGCCCAAAAATGTTTAAAAATTCAACTCTCCTCGTCACATACTCGAAGATCCCCAGTCGTCACACCAATTTTTGTAACCCCTATATGCATAATGACCATATAAGATGGTAATCGTACTTGGGAGTCTCAACCACCAAATTCGGAAACAACACCCAACATTGTGACAAGAAAACCTTCTTTTCTCCCTTACGCTATTACTTAGAACCCTTTATTGTATCCTCCACATGTTTTCATTTTGCACGAAGTCATGGAAACCCTTACCTTACCAAATATGGATATTGTGATGCCCATTTGGTACTTGGAACCCTAAGCCATGTCGACAAGCTTAGGTGTAACATCTATTGGTATGGTTACCTCGAACCCCCCTAAGGAAATCTTACCACCTGTAGTAATACCTGCATTGACACCAAAGAGCACCACCAAGAAATATAAATGGAGAGTCAATAAGAATGACACCCAAACTACCTATTCTCCTAGATTACCTACCCCATACACATTATGTGATTTGACGGGAGCATCCTACCAATCAAATCCCATCATTAAAAGAGTTGAAAGACCTTCTTCATGCCCAAAAGGCACCCTCACCTTCCCCCTCCCCTCCGGAAGAGAAGGCCACCTCATCATGCAATAAGGGATTACACACCAATCATTTGTGGATTATTTGCACCCAGTACGAACATTATACTCACCATTTCCCCGACCTCCCTTGATATCATGATGCATTAATCGCCCTGTTAGGAATCTGTAATTTTAGCAGATTGGTGAGACTAAAACTGCAGAAGCAACATCGTTTCAACCAACTTTGGAATTCCAGGATCTAGCCCTCCTGAATCTGGAGAGGGATCTCTCCAATAAGTGCAAAGATGGATTTTTCTTTGAAGTTTTGGGGTAATAATATTAGGCTAGTTATGAAGGCAAATGGTTTGTTTTGTTTTTTGGATGGTTGAGCATGAATACTGCTTGAGGTGGAAATTCCTAAGTGAAAAGAGTTTCAAAGGTGAGAAGTTGCAAGTGAATGGAACAATTAGACTAAAAAGATAGATATAACGCTGGATTTTAGTCCATTGGGCTATGGAGTCATAATAGGGCTTTAATTGAACAACAACATCAAGAGTGATCCAAGGGGCAAGTCATCTACATCACAAGATTATTGAGATTAAAATGATGGAATGGAAAGAATAAAGTGTTGGAGGGGTGGAAATTGATAATAATTTCAAAAAGGATTTATAGTCAGTCCAAACAAGAAAATCCTCTTAAGTAACTGTTTAAAACCAACCAAGTGCAGGGCTAACCATTGACTTCTTGGGCAAGTTTGCATTAAAGCAGCTTAATTGACAAACAATCCAGTAATCCACATAATTACCTTCAGAAAGTATGAAAACATATAAGATAAGACAGAGTGTAAACTTAAGATCAAATAAAGTACTTTTAAACCTAGTCTGCTTTCAGTCAACACCAAGGGAAACTTTCAGAATCTGCCTTTGGAGAAAAACTAGGACCAGGGCACACCATATCTTCCATGGTCATCTTTAATAAAAAAAATAAGGAAAATAACTATCAAGAAACAATGTTTAAAGCAAACAGTAGGATGAGGGAACTCCAGCATTCCTAACTGCTTAAACTATATTAAATTGTTCTTAAATAAACAAATTGGAGGAAAACATTAAGATAAAGCTTTTCAGTCAGAGAAGGTCACTGATATACAGCAGGTCCTAACTCTATAAATGTTGTTATTTATTAGAGAATAGTGAACAATATGACATACGTAGAAGGAAAACAATAACAAAGAAAGGGGCACTTCACCAGTGATATAGACCAGGATTCCAAGAAACAGCTTGTTTATTGATGTCAAACCAGTTACAGTAATCAGGTCCAATGTTTCAGTTCAGCAATCATCTTCACTATCCAACCTAACTAATCTATCACAAGCAGAGCTCCAAGGGCCAGTGAACACTATTTACAATCAGAGGTTTAAGCTCAAGTATATTTCAAAGTTCTGCAACCAACCCCTCTCTCATCTTCTGCAGTAATATATATATATAAGGATGAGGAGGTGAGATCTGATAAAAGATCTCTAATTACAATTAATACAGATTTAATGGCTTCTTGGCCTTTGAGGGGCTCAATGAAGAAACTTTCATGGGTGCACTCTGTATTAAATGTTTTACATAAATTTTAAGCTCGGTGGGAGCTTTTGTTGACCTTTGAGGCTCTGTGTGGCGTCGAAGTAACTCTGCAGATGTTTGTCATTAATTTCCTTGACAGAGTTTCCTCTTTGGCTGTGTTTTGAGACAAATATCTGATCCTGATCAATAAATTCGGCCTCTGATTGAATACTTTCAGGCACAGGTGGCATCGTGGTAGCTAAAGGGATCAATTTGCCTCAATTGTGGCGGTGGAGGGTTTCCTGTCGATAAAACACTTCAGATTTTCTTTAAACTGTGTTTTAAATCGGGGATTAGGCTTTTGATAAAAATTCTTAGCCGTGATCCCCACGAAATAGGTCTTTAATCCTCTGTTCTGATAAATTTTGGCCTTTGTCACTGATACTCTCTGACTGTGCCCGATTCATGGTTTATTCTAATATTCAAGGCTGCGTAGGGGTGATATGGCATAAATGCCTGGAGAAACACTGATGAAAACGTGTTTTTAACACCCTGTGATGATTTTCTTTGGTGAATCGAAGGCAGGAAGATCGTCATCCTCTGCCTTCGAATTTTCTTCAAAAATGGCGAGAAAACCATTTAAACCCTGCAAAATACAAACAAATATTAAAAAATCCTACATATATAGGTTTATTGCTGTGGAGGACATGTGGAGGAAGTGTGGTCGTCAGATGGCATCATCCAACGGTCAGGATTGATCGGGAGAAGTGATAGAGAAGGCGAAATATTTGTTTAAATCAGAGTCGTTGATCGCGCAGAGATCGACAGTCGGGAGCGGAAAATGGAAAGTCAAAACAAGAAATTTTGACTGGGCAACGGAAATGGGCGATGAAATATGAACCGTCGATCTCCAGATCAGATCGACGGCAGAAATTAATTGGATGTCGCGCCACAGCCCAGTTAACTGTCGAGCATCTTAGGTGAGCGATAGCCGTTGGATGAGCAGCCCCAGATCGGACAGTGGATGTCAATATCGCGTGGGGTCCACGTCTGAATGTTAACGCGCAATGAACGGCAGTTTTATGAACAGTGCCCAGGACGCGCGTCAACCGATGAGTGGAATCGCTGACAATCGAGAAAAACCGCCGTCGACCAAAGGCGGTGTGATGAATACCGCGATGTTTCTGGAATGGGTTAGTGGATGGTGGGGACCACCGAGGTGACAGGGTCCGCACCGTCGATCTGCAGATCAGATCGACGGTGGAGATTGACTGATATTTTAATTGGCGGAAAAGTTTATAAAATAATAAAAATCGAAAAATTCAAATAACCAAAGGTTTTATATACATTTATAATGCGGCTTGGCGCCCAACTGCGGGGCCGAGGGTTATATGAAGGGTAATATGACCGGGGTTTATGAATGAAGGGGCTTATGAATTAGCCCGAGGGGACTTAAGTCCACAATGTACGAAAAATGTTATTTTTATGGATTTCCAATGGTTTTCAAGGGAAATTGAGGGTTTCGATATAGTTTAAAAATGAGTTTTAAACTATGTAAAGAGGATTTTCACGAAAGGGAGAAAAGGAATCATGAAAATAGAGGAGTTTTATGGAGAAAGAGGGGGGGCAAATGCGAGTTAGTTTTGGAAGAAGGGAAAAAGGGAAAAGGTGCTTGCAACAGTATTCTGGCTTGGAAATCAGCAGGATTTCTAAATGAAAGATGAGAACAGCAGTGAAGTTTTGGACAGAGGATAGGCATGAGGCCTTCAAGAGTCTTCAAGAGCCAACACTTTTTAGTAGTAAAATTTGTTCATTGAAGGCTCAAAAATTCTTAGCCACCTTTTGATATAACAAAGTTTATAGGTGGCTAACAGTGGCTCCACTTGGGGAAGGTGCCTTCTTGAAGGCATCAAGAACTTAAGACCTGCATTCTCTGAGACGCTGACCTGTGCCTGATCCATTTATGTTCTCTGGGAGGCTAATCAGTTGCCTCATCCATTGGGATGCCTTTCTTTCCGTGGATGATGTGTTCTGAAAACATATTCACAGCCATAAAAACAATGGATCTTCATCAATACAAACTTCTACCTACCCAATCCTACTTATCTAACATTTTTTCTTCATTAGAGTGCACTTGGATTAGCAAACTCTTTTCACAACATTTTATTCTTTTAACAACAGGAAATCTAATCTACTTCTACTCTTTATTTCTCCATGGACCCAGATTAAACAGTTGAGCCCATATGATTCTCTACCTAATCTACTGTCTGTTGGGATTAAATTGTCCAACAGACTTTATTCTCCAAATTCTACAACAGAAATTGAAAAGTACTCAAGTCAGGATTAAACAGTCTAACTTGAAGCTGATCCATGGCATAAAAGACAAACTGCACATAGATATTTATTTTACAAAAAATTAAATCAAAATGGAAGGTTTAAGATCTGAAAGTCCAAAGTATTGCCTTCTCTTTTTACAGCTCTGTTTTGAATTTGTTTGAGTTGTTTCTTCCTTGTTTTCTGGTTCAGATTTTGAGCTAATTAGAACCAGATTTACTTCTTTTTTGACTCAGAAAATAAAACAGATTTAAGTCATCTCTCTTTGGAAACTTAGGTTCAGATTTTGAACATGTTTGAACCTTTAATTTCTATCCTAAACTATCTATTGATAAGCCAAGATTAAACAGTTTGGCAAATCAAATTCACTATCCTATCAGCAGAAAATTTAAAACTAATTAGTCAAGATTAGGCTATTTGACTAACTAGAAGTGTGTTTTGTAATAGTGGCATTTAAGCTTGCACACTTTCAGATTTGTTTCTCTTTTTGATATGGGGTTATACCTTTCTTGTTTTGACAATCTGCCCTCTTTTCTTTCTTTTCTTTGTTTTTGTATTTTTGAATCTTTGATTTTTCTTCAAAGCAGAAAACAACAACTAATCTACATGCTCAGAACTGAACTTTATTTACATTCCTATCTAATCTATTCTAAACATGGAGTATTTACATTTATCATATGATACAAAAATGTCAATGCAGCCAGCTGAGTAATGTCAAGAAGAAGTAGAAACTCTTGCTGCTTGTCAGAGGTATCCATAGAACATATTGAAGATTAACCTTCAATATCAAGGCTATCACAGAAGCTGACAGATTTTCATGTCTCTGGCTCTTGCAAAGGATCACTGCTTGATAATTTGAGCCAGTTGGGATTTCCACACACTCTTCCATAGGATCAACAAAGAAAATATGAAGATTCTCTTCTTTTTGGTCCTCCACAATTGGTAGATTATCTACTTCCAAGACATCAGCTTTGAGGACTATCTCTTCAGTATGTAGCTTGGAGGTATTGTCATCTTTAACCTGCACAATAGAAAACAGTGAAATATCTTATTTCTCTAAATTTATGTTTGCTTCTGATATGAATTCAGGTTCTTTGAATGGAAAATTGATATCAATGATAGCAGAAGTTTCTTCTTGGGAAGATGGTATATCCATAGCAGGATAGTCTTGTATTTGTTTCTCTCCCTCTTCTTCATCATCATCTGAACTGGAGGACTCATCATATTTGGCAGTGTTGTCCTCTTGTAGCCCTGGTATGCTTGGCTTCAGTGGGCTGAACTCTGTGAAGAGATTATTATATTCTTGAGTGGGAGTGTATTCAATGGTTTCCTCTTGCTCAAAAATTTCTTCATTACTTTTCTCTTCACCTTCTGAATTGAAAGGTTGCTGATTCCTAATAAAGTGAAAGATTTTTATGATGGATCGAAAAGGATGATTGCGACTTTCAAGTTGATGTTGGTGAAACTCATAACACCAATCAAATGGTGGTTGCCCTGCATGATTAGTTTCTGCTTGGAAATCATCATCATCATAAGACTGATTGAAATTTGAAAATTTATTAGAATAAACATTTTCATCAGTCAAACATATTGGGATATCAGTAGGTCCTTCTTTATTCTGATCTACAAAAGAACTTTCTAAATCTGTACAACAAAGTTCTCTATGTGAATGGGCAAAATTTTTTGTTTTGCAAAAAGCTTCAGAGACTGACTGTTTATAAATAGTCTGATCTATCTCTTTTTCTGTCAAAGGGAAGGATGTTTCTACATTCCCTTGAACAGGAGTACAGCATTTTTCTATCTCTTTCGAAGACTGATTTTGAGGCTGAATGTCTTTGTGAGCCTCAGCTATAAGGGATGATGAACCAATATTTGAGTTTTCAGAGATATCTTGAGGAATGTCCATTATTTCTTGGATCATCTCTTCCTCAATTGATTCATCTATGTTCTTAAAAATTTTCAATACGAGATTAAACTCATGAATGGCTGTTAAAACATCTTCAGGATGCATCTCTTCCAAAGCTTCCTCATTATCTATAATGTGTTGGGTGATGTTTTGTGATGGATCATAATATATTTCACCCAATGATAATGATGTAGTGTTTTCTTTATAGTTCTCATAGAACACATATTCAAGGTCTCTTAAAGAAAACAAACTACTAGATCTTAAGTATTCATACCAATCCCTAGCTTTTCCTTCTAATGTTAACATGAACATTTTCATTAGGTAGTCTTCATGCCATTCAACTTTCAACCTCCATACATGTATATGAAATTTGATGAGATGTAATAGAGGGTCATCAAACTTTTCACCTTGAAAAATTGGCAGGTTGACATCCCAATTCACCTGGGGCATCTTATGTGGAAACCCAGGGATATGATCTCTACTCATTGGGGCATATCTTCGTTGTATTCTTGGAATCATGTTTGTAAATAAAGAAAGACGTCACTGTGTCTGGTTAATCAGTTCAGGGTCTTCTACCAGTGGAGTCATTTGGTCTTCTGGGAGTTTCAGAGTGTGGAGTCGCCAGGTGGAAGTTTTTAGCTCTTTTGGAGGTAAAAGGTTCTATGGTCCACCACCATGTTTATTTAATTCCAATCTGAAATATTTTTAGATTTTCCGAGTTCTTTTTCAATTGTGTGGTTTCTAAGAATATCCTAACTTTGTTCAAAACTTTGCTACGGTTAAGAGACAAAGACAGTCTACTCTTATGGCTAAGCCAGCTGATTTTTCAAGGTTAGATAAAGGCTTCAGAGAATGCTAGGGTTTACCTAGTTTGTCACTGATTCAAACAAGTTTTATCGTGATTACCAGTTCTTAGTAGTGCTTGAAAAGGCTGCTTTTGACTCACAATTTTTATGAAGTGTTTAAGGGAATTAGATCCCCAGCGGAGTCGCCAGAAATGTTAGTTGCTGGTGGCTCAGCTGTCAAACAGAACAATTGTCATAAAACCAGGGGTTATCTAGAGTTTTAAGATGTTTTTGAACTTTTATTAACTCAGAAATCCCAAGTATTGTCGCCAGAAATGATAGGAATCTGTAATTTTAGCAGATTGGTGAGACTAAAACTGCAGAAGCAACATCATTTCAACCAACTTTGGGATTCTAAGATCTAGCCCTCCTGAATCCAAAGAGGGATCTCTCCAATAAGTGCAAAGATGGATTTGTCTTTGAAGTTTTGGGGTAATAATATTAGGCTAGTTATGAAGGCAAATGGTTTGTTTTGTTTTTTGGATGGTTGAGCATGAATACTACTTGAGGTGGAAAGTCCTAAGTGCAAAGAGCTTCAAAGGTGAGAAGTTGCAAGTGAATGGAACAATTAGGCTAAAAAGATAGATATAACGCTAGTTTTTAGTCCATTTGGCTATGGAGTCATAACAGGGCTTTAATTGAACAACAACATCAAGAGTGATCCAAGGGGCAAGTCATCTACATCACAAGATTATTGAGATTAAAATGATGGAATGGAAACAATAAATTGTTGGAGGGGTGGAAATTGATAATAATTTCACGAGGATTTATAGTCAGTCCAAACAAGAAAAGCCTTTTAAGTAACTGTTTAAAACCAACCAAGTGCAGGGCTAACCATTGACTTCTTGGGAAAGTTTGTATTAAACCAGCTTAATTGACAAACAATCCAGTAATCCACATAATTACCTTCAGAAAGTATGAAAACATATAAGAGAAGACAGAGTGTAAACTTAAGATCAGATAAAGTAATTTTAAACCTAGTCTTCTTTCAGTCAACACCAAGAGAAACTTTCAGAATCTGCCTTTGGAGAAAAACTAGGACCAGGGCACACCATATCTTCCATGGTCATCTTTAATAAAAAAATAAGAAAAATAACTTTCAAGAAACAATGTTTAAAGCAAACAGTAGGACGAGGGAACTCCAGCATTCCTAACTGCTTAAACTATATTAAATCGTTCTTAAATAAACAAATTGGAGGAAAACATTGAGATAAAGCTTTTCAGTCAGAGAAGCTTACTGATATACAGCAGGTCCTAACTCTATAAATGTTGTTCTTTATCAGAGAATAGTGAACAATATGACATACATAGAAGGAAAACAATAACAAAGAAAGGGGCACTTCACCAGTGATATAGACCAGGATCCCAAGAAACAACGTGTTTATTGATGTCAAACCAGTTACAGTACTCAGGTCCAATGTTTCAGTTTAGCAATCATCTTCACTATCCATCCTAACTAATCTATCACAAGCAGAGCTCCAAGAGCCAGTGAACACTATTTACAATCAGAAGTTTAATCTCAAGTATATTTCAAAGTTCTGCAACCAACCCCTCTCTCATCTTCTACAGTAGTATATATAGAAGGATGAGGAGGTGAGATCTGATAAAAGATCTCCAATTACAATTAATACAGATTTAATGGCTTCTTGACCTTTGAGGGGCTCAATGAAGAAACTTACATGGGTGCACTCTGTATTAAATGTTTTACATAAAGTTTAAGCTCGGTGGGAGCTTTTGTTGACCTTTGAGGCTCTTTGTGGCGTCGAAGTAACTCTGCAGATGTTTGTCATTAATTTCCTTGGCAGAGTTTTCTCTTTCGCTGTGTTTTGAGACAAATATCTGATCCTGATCAATAAATTTTGCCTCAGATTGAATACTTTGAGGCACAGGTGGCATCGTGGTAGCTACAGGGATCAATTTGCCTCAATTGTGGCGGTGGAGGGTTTCCTGTCGATAAAACACTTCAGATTTTCTTTACACTGTGTTTTAAATCGGGGATTAGGCTTTTGATAAACATTCTTAGCCGTGATCCCCGCGAAATCTGTTTTTAATCCTCTGTTCTGATAAATTTTGGCCTTTTTCACTGATACTTTCTGACTGTGCCCGATACATGGTTTATTCTGATATTCAAGGCTGCACAAGGGCGATATGGCATCAATGCCTGAAAAAACATTGATGAAAATGTGTTTTTAACACCTTGTGATGATTTTCTTTGGTGAATCAAAGGCAGGAAGATCGTCATCCTCTGCCTTCGAATTTTCTTCAAAAATGGCGAGAAAACCATTTAAACCCTGCAAAATACAAACAAATATTAAAAAATCCTGCATATATAGATTTATTGTTGTGGAGGACATGTGGAGGAAGCGTGGTCGTCAGATGGCATCATCCAACGGTCAGGATTGATCGAGAGAAGTGATAGAGAAGGCGGAATATTTGTTTAAATCAGAGTTGTTGATCGCACAGAGATCGACGGTCGGGAGCGGAAAATGGAAAGTCAAAACGAGAAATTTTGACTGGGCGACGGAAATGGGCGATGAAATATGAACCGTCGATATGCAGATCAGATCGACGGCGAAAATTAATTGGATGTCGCACCGTAGCCCGGTTAACTGTCGGGCATCATCGGTGAGCGATAGCCGTTGGATGAGCGGCCCCAGATCGGACGGTGGATGTCAATATCACGCGGGGTCCATGTCCGAACGTTAACGCGCGATGGACGGCGGTTTTATAAACACTGGCCAGGACGTGCGTCAACTGATGAGTGGAATCGCTGGCGATCGGGAAAAAACCGTCGTCGCCCAAAGACAGTGCGATGAATACCACGCGGTTTTTGGAATGGGTTAGTGGATGGCGGGACCACCAGGGTGACAGGCTCCGCGCCGTTGATCTGCAGTTCAGATCGACGGTGGAGATTGACTGATATTTTAACCAGCGGAAAAGTTTATAAAATAATAAAAATCGAAAAATTCATATAACCAAAGGTTTTATATACATTTATAATGCGGCTTGGCGCCCCACTGCGTGGCCGAGGGTTATATGAAGGGTAATACGACCGGGGTTCATGGAGGAAGGGGCTTATGAATTAGCCCGAGGGGGCTTAAGTGCACAATGTACGAAAAATGTGATTTTTATGGATTTCCAATGGTTTTCAAGGGAAATTGAGGGTTTCGATATAGTTTTAAAATGAGTTTTAAACTATGTAAATAGGATTTTCACGAAAGGGAGAAAAGGAATCATGAAAATAGAGGAGTTTTATGGAGAAAGAGGGGGGAAAACGTGGATTAGTTTTGGAAGAAGGGAAAAAGAGAAAATGTGCTTGCAGCAATATTCTGGCTTGGAAATCAGCAGGATTTCTAAATGAAAGATGAGAACAGCAATGAAGTTTTGGACAGAGGATAGGCATGAGGCCTTCAAGAGTCTTCAAGAGCCAACACTTTTTAGTAGTAAAATTTGCTCCTTGAAGGCTCAAAAAGTCTTAGCCACCTTTTGATATAACAAAGTTTATAGGTGGCTAACAGTGGCTCCACTTGAGGATGGTGCCTTCTTGAAGGCATCAAGAAATTCAGACCTGCATTCTCTGAGAGGCTGACCTATGCCTGATCCATTTATGTTCTCTGGGAGGCTGATCAGTTGCCTCATCCATTGGGTTGTCTTTCTTTCTATGGATGATGTGTTCTGAAAACATATTAACATCCATAAAAACAATAGATCTTCATCAATACAAGCTTCTACCTACCCAATCCTACTGATCTAACATTTTTTCTTCATTAAAGTGCACTTGGATTGGAAAACTCTTTTCACAACATTTTGTTCTTTTAAAATCAAGAAATCTAATCTACTTTTACTCCTTATTTCTCCATGGACCCAAATTAAACAGTTGAGCCCA
The DNA here is from genome assembly GCA_034641835.2 of Pinus albicaulis. NCBI lineage: Eukaryota > Viridiplantae > Streptophyta > Pinopsida > Pinales > Pinaceae > Pinus > Pinus albicaulis. The sequence continues at coordinate 433,159,236 of CM076578.1, forward strand.
TATGATTCTCTACCTAATCTATTGTCTGTTGGGATTAAACTGTCCAACAGACTTTATTCTCTAAATTCTACAACAGAAATTGAAAAGTACTCAAGTCAAGATTAAACAGTCTAACTTGAAGCTGGTCCATGGCATAAAAGACAAACTGCGCATAGACATTTATTTTCCAAAAAATTAAATCAAAATTGAAGGCTTCTCTTTTTACAGCTCTGTTTTGAATTTGTTTGAGTTGTTTCTTCCTTGTTTTCTGGTTCAGATTTTGAGCTAATTAGAACCAGATTTACTTCTTTTTTGACTCAGAAAATAAAACAGATTTGAGTCCTCTCTCTTTGGAAACTTAGGTTCAGATTTTGAACATGTTTGAACCTTTAATTTCTATCATAAACTATCTACTGATAAGCCAAGATTAAACAGTTTGGCAAATCAAATTCACTATCCTATCAGCAAAAAATTTAAAACTAATTAGTCAAGATTGGGCTATTTGACTAATTAGAAGTGCGTTTTGTAGGAGTGGGATTTAAGCTTGCACACTTTCAGATTTGTTTCTCTTTTTGGTATGGGGCTATACCTTTCTTGTTTTGACAATCTGCCCTCTTTTCTTTCTTTTCTTTGTTTTTGTATTTTTGAATCTTTGATTTTTCTTCAAAGCAGAAAACAACAACTAATATACATGCTCAGAACTGAGATTTATTGAAATTCCTATCTAACCTATTCTAAACATGGAGTATTTACATTTATCATATGATACAAAAATGCCAATGCAACCAGCTGAGTAATGTCAAGAAGAAGTAGAAACTCTGGCTGCTTGTCAGAGGTATCCATAGAACATATTGAAGATTAACCTTCAATATCAAGGCTATCACAGAAGGTGACAACTTTTCATGTCTCTGGCTCTTGCAAAGGATCACTACTTGATAATTTGAGCCAGTTGGGATTTCCACACACTCTTCCATAGGATCAACAAAGAAAAGATGAAGGTTCTCTTCCATTTTGTCCTCCACAATTGGTAGATTATCTACTTCCAATACATCAGCTTTGAGGACTATCTCTTCAGTATGTAGCTCGGAAGTATCGTCATCCTTAACCTGCATAATAGAAAACAGTGAAATATCTTCTTTCTCTAAATTTATGTTTGCTTCTGATATAAATTCAGGTTCTTTGAATGGCAGATTGATATCAATGATAGGAGAAGTTTATTCTTGGGAAGATGGTATATCCACAACAGGATAGTCTTGTATTTGTTTCTCTCCCTCTTCTTCATCATCATCTGAACTGGAGGACTCATCATATTTGGCAGTGTTGTCCTCTTGTAGCCCTGGTATGCTTGGATTCAGTGGGCTGAACTCTGTGAAGAGATTATTATATTCTTGAGTGGGAGTGTATTCAATGGTTTCCTCTTGCTCAAAAATTTCTTCATTACTCTTCTCTTCACCTTCTGAGTTGAAAGGCTACTGATTCCCAATAAAGTGAAATCTTTTTATGATGGATCAAAAAGGATGATTGCGGCTTTCAAGCTGATGACGGTGAAACTCATAACACCAATCAAATGCTAGTTTCCCTGCATGATTAGTTTCTGCTTGGAAATAATCATCATCATAAGACTGATTGAAGTTTGAAAATTTATTAGAATAAACATTTTCATCAGTCAAAAATATTGGGATATCAATAGTTCCTTCTTCATTCTGATCCACAAAAGAACTTTCTAAATCCGTACAACAAAGTTCTCTATGTGATTGGGCAAGAGTGTTTGTTTTGCAGAAAGTTTCAGAGGCTAACTTTTTATAAATAGTCTGATCTATTTCCTTCTCTGTCAAAGGGGAAGATGTTTCCATGTTCTTTTGAACAGAAGTACAACAGTTCTCTGTCTCTTGCGAAGACTGATTTTGAGGCTAGATGTCTTCTTGAGCCTCGGCTGTAAGGGATGATGAACCAATATTTGAGTTTTCAGGGATATCTTGAAGAATGTCCATTATTTCTTGGATCATCTCTTCCTCAACTGATTCATCTATGTTCTTAAAATTTTTCAATACGAGATTAAACTCATGAATGGCTGTTAAAAGATCTTCAGGATGCATCTCTTCCAAAGCTTCCTCATTATCTATAATGTGTTGGGTGATGTTTTGTGATGGATCATAATATATTGCACCTAATGATAATGATGTAGTGTTTTCTTTATAGTTCTCATAGAACACATATTCAAGGTCTCTTAAATAAAACAAACTACTAGATCTTAAGCATTCATACCAATCCCTAGCTTTTCCTTCTAATGTTAACATGAACATTTTCATTAGGCAGTATTCATGCCATTCAACTTTCAACCTCCATACATGTATATGAAATTTGATGAGATGTAATAGAGGGTCATCAAACTTTTCACCTTGAAAAATAGGCAGGTTGACATCCCAATTCACCTGGGGCATCTTATGTGGAAACCCAGGGATATGATCTCTACTCATTGGGGCATATCTTCGTTGTATTCTTCGAATCATGTTTGTAAATCAAGAAAGAGGTCACTGTGTCTGGTTAATCAGTTCAGGGTCTTCTACCAGTGGAGTCATTTGGTCTTCTGGGAGTTTCAGAGTGTGGAGTCGCCAGGTGGAAGTTTTTAGCTCTTTTGGAGGTAAAAGGTTCTATGGTCCACCACCATGTTTATTTAATTCCAATCTGAAATATTTTTAGGTTTTCTGAGTTCTTTTTCAATTGTGTGGTTTCTAAGAATATCCTAACTTTGTTCAAAACTTTGCTACGGTTAAGAGACAAAGACAGTCTACTCTTATGGCTAAGCCAGCTAATTTTTCAAGGTTAGATAAAGGCTTCAGAGAATTCTAGGGTTTACCTAGTTTGTCACTGATTCAAACAATTTTTATCATGATTACCATTTCTTGGTAGTGCTTGAAAAGGTCACTTTTGACTCACAAGTTTTATGAAGTGTTTAAGGGAATTAGTTCCCTAGCGGAGTCGCCAGAAATGTTAGTTGCTAGTGGCTCAGTTGTCAAACAAAACAATTGTCATAAAACCAGGGGTTATCTAGAGTTTTAAGATGTTTTTGAACTTTTATTAACTCAGAAATCCCAAGTATGGTCGCCAGAAATGTTAGGAATCTGTAATTTTAGCAAATTAGTGAGACTAAAACTACAGAAGCAACATCGTTTCAACCAACTTTGGGATTCTAGGATCTAGCCCTCCTGAATCCAGAGAGGGATCTCTCCAATAAGTGCAAAGATGGATTTGTCTTTGAAGTTTTGGGGTAATAATATTAGGCTAGTTATGAAGGCCAATGGTTTGTTTTGTTTTTGGATGGTTGAGCATGAATACTACTTGAGGTGGAAAGTCCTAAGTGCAAAGAGCTTCAAAGGTGAGAAGTTGCAAGTGAATGGAACAATTAGGCTAAGAATATAGATATAACGCTGGTTTTTAGTCCATTGGGCTATGGAGTCATAACAGGGCTTTAATTTAACAACAACATCAAGAGTGATCCAAGGGGCAAGTCATCTACATCACAAGATTATTGAGATTAAAATGATGGAATGGAAACAATAAAGTGTTGGAGGGGTGGAAACTGATAATAATTTCACGGGATTTATAGTCGGTCCAAACAAGAAAAGCCTCTTAAGTAACTGTTTAAAACCAACCAAGTGCAGGGCTAACCATTGACTTCTTGGGCAAGTTTGTATTAAAGCAGCGTAATTGACAAATAATCCAGTAATCCACATAATTACCTTCAGAAAGTATGAAAACATATAAGAGAAGACAGAGTGTAAACTTAAGATCAGATAAAGTACTTTTAAACCTAGTCTGCTTTCAGTCAACACCAAGGGAAACTTTCAGAATCTGCCTTTGGAGAAAAACTAGGACCAGGGCACACCATATCTTCCATGGTCATCTTTAATAAGCAAAATAAGAAAAATAACTTTCAAGAAACAATGTTTAAAGCAAACAGTAGGAAGAGGGAACTCCAGCATTCCTAACTGCTTAAACTATATTAAATCGTTCTTAAATAAACAAATTGGAGGAAAACATTGAGATAAAGCTTTTCAGTCAGAGAAGGATGAGGAGGTGAGATCTGATAAAAGATCTCCAATTACAATTAATGCAGATTTAATGGCTTCTTGGCCTTTGAGGGGCTCAATGAAGAAACTTACATGGGTGCACTCTGTATTAAATGTTTTACATAAAGTTTAAGCTCGGTGGGAGCTTTTGTTGACCTTTGAGGCTCTGTGTGGCGTCGAAGTAACTCTGCAGATGTTTGTCATTAATTTCCTTGGCAGAGTTTTCTCTTTGGCTACGTTTTGAGACAAATATCTAATCATGATCAATAAATTCGGCCTCTGATTGAATACTTTGAGGCATAGGTGGCATCGTGGTAGCTAGAGGGATCAATTTTCCTCAATTGTGGCGATGGAAGGTTTCCTGTCGATAAAACACTTCAGATTTTCTCTAAACTGTGTTTAAAATCGGGGATTAAGCTTTTGATAAACATTCTTAGCCGTGATCCCCACGAAATCTGTCTTTAATCCTCTGTTCTGATAAATTTTGGCCTTCGTCACTGATACTCTCTGACTGTGCCCGATTCATGGTTTATTCTGATATTCAGGGCTGCACAGAGGCAATATGGCATCAATACCTGAAAAAACATTGATGAAAACGTGTTTTTAACACCCTGTGATGATTTTCTTTGGTGAATCGAAGGCAGGAACATCTTCATCCTCTGCCTTCGAATTTTCTTCAAAAATGGCGAGAAAACCATTTAAACCCTGCAAAATACAAACTAATATTAAAAAATCCTGCATATATAGGTTTATTGCTGCGGAGGACATGTGGAGGAAGCGTGGCCGTTAGATGGCATCATCCAACGATCAGGATTGATCGGGAGAAGTGATAGAGAAGGCGGAAGATTTGTTTAAATCAGAGCCGTCGATCGTGCAGAGATCGACGGTCGGGAGCGGAAAATGGAAAGTCAAAACAAGAAATTTTGACTGGGCGACGGAAATGGGCGATGAAATATGAACCGTCGATCTGCAGATCAAATCGACGGCAAAAATTAATTGGATGCCGCGTCGTAGCCCGGTTAACTATCGAGCATCTTCGGTGAGTGATAGCCGTTGGATGAGCGGCCCCAGATCGGACGGTGGATGTCAATAACGCGCGGGGTCCACGTCCGAACGTTAACGCACGATGGACGACAGTTTTATGAACAATGCCCAGGACGCGTGTCAACCGATGAGTGGAATCGCTGGCGATTGGGAAAAAACCGTCGTCGCCCAAAGGCGGTGCAATGAATACCGCGCAGTTTTTGGAATGGGTTAGTGGATGGCGGGGACCACCGGGGTGACAAGCTTCGCGCCGTCGATCTGCAGATCAAATCGACGATGGAGATTGACTAATATTTTAACCTGCGGAAAAGTTTATAAAATAATAAAAATCGAAAAATTCATATAACCAAAGGTTTTATATACATTTATAATGCGGCTTGGCGCCCGACTGCGGGGCCGTGGGTTATATGAAGGGTAATACGACCGGAGTTTATGGAGGCAGGGGTTTAAGAATTAGCCCGAGGCGGCTTAAGTCCACAATGTACGAAAAATGTGATTTTTATGGATTTCTAATGGTTTTCAAGGGAAATTGAGGGTTTCGATATAGTTTAAAAATGAGTTTTAAACTATGTAAATAGGATTTTCACGAAAGGGAGAAAATGAATCATGAAAATAGAGGAGTTTTATGGAGAAAGAGGGGGGGAAAATGCGGGTTAGTTTTGGAAGGGGGGAAAAAGGGCAAAGGTGCTTGCAGCAGTATTCTGGCTTGGAAATCAGCAGGATTTCTAAACGAAAGATGAGAACAGCAGTGAAGTTTTGGACAGAGAATAGGCATGAGGCCTTCAAGAGTCTTCAAGAGCCAAAACTTTTTAGTAGTAAAATTTGTTCCTTGAAGGCTCAAAAAGTCTTAGCCACCTTTTGATATAACAAAGTTTATAGGTGGCTAACATGCCCTTCATCTAATCTCCCTTCATCGGGCCAATACGGTCACACCATCACTTCCCACTACCTTGATGGTTGATGATGCACCTCAAACCATCTATTGTATCTTTGAGGAAGAAGCCCTGCAAGTATTTCACCCATGTGCTTTCTGCCATCATACCTCACATTTTGCATCACCACAAGCTTAGGTGTCACATCTACTAGTATGGTTACCTCGAACCCCCCTAAGGAAATCTTACCACCTGTAGTAATACCTGCATTGACACCAAAGAGAACCACCAAGAAATATAAATGGAAATTCAGTAAGAATGACACCCCCACTACCTATTCTCCTAGATTACCTCCCCCATACACATTATGTGATTTGACGGGGGCATCCTACTAATCAAATCCCATCATTAAAAGAGTTGAAAGACCACCTTCATGCCCAAAAGGCACCCTCACCTTCCCCCTCCCCTCCGGAAGAGAAGGCCACCTCATCATGCAATAAGGGATTACACACCAATCATTTGTGGATTATTTGCACCCAGTACGAACATTATACTCACCATTTCCCCGACCTCCCTTGATATCATGATGCATTAATCGCCCTTCATCTAATCGCCCTTCATCGGGCCAATACGGTCACACCATCACTTCCCACTACCTTGATGGTTGATCATGCACCTCAAACCATCTATTGTATCTTTGAGGAAGAAGCCCTGCAAGGATTTCACCCATGTGCTTTCTGCCATCATACCTCACATTTTGCATCACCACCTATTAAGATGAAGAAGAAGAAGTTGAAACGGAATGCTTCAAAACAAACCCCTTCATGTGCCCTATGCAATGAACTGTGACATTTGATCAACCATTGTCTAGCCTTGAAACAGATTTTTGATATCCTTCATTCTTATTTTCCAGCCCCCCGCCTTGCGCACAAGAACAATTCAAGGCAAAAATGCCACAATTATCATATTTTCACACAACACGCACACCACACACGCCATTTCTCACACCTCCTTAATTTTAGAGAAGTGTGGATTTCTATTGGCTCGAGGGATCCTCACCCATGTTCAGAGTTCATAGCACAACCAAAAAACCCTCCAACTACAGGCCCTTTCGGCGATGACCTGCTTGTGCATATCAAAGTCTCACCCAAAGCAATATTGGGGGGCGTTGGAACCAGGTTTCCGCACCCTGAGGAAGAAATTGATGCGGTGACCCGAAACAGGTTTATGACAGAACTTATTGTAGATTGGAAACAGATGTGCACATATATAAATCACTACTTATCAAATCATCTTGTCGCAAATACAGATAAATCATGTAACAGATGTATCGCAGATCAACTTCGTCGCGGGCATATATAACAGAATCAGATCTTCACAATGCGCAAGGAACATATACTCATGCATAAGGAACAGATTTACTCACACAAATATAATAAATCATAATATAAGTAAAGTGATCTCAAAGTAATAACATTACACATACATATAACACATTGTTAATTTTGGGCAACTAGGTCCAAACTCCATGTTGTGATGCTTACATGATGATGCCAATATTTTTATTGGATTCCTCTTTCGGAGAGGTGCAAGATTGATCTAAATATCATCTTGATCGGATGAGAAGAACATTTATTTTGAATTAATTCCACTTATGTGCAAGGTCGGCCAGAATTATAACGTAGGCTTGGAGCCCCAACAGCGGTGTCACACACCCTCACAGATGGATATATATTGCTCAACGTTGGAGGTAATTTTCACCATCACTCATCACATACTTCTCTCTTGTATCTGATTGGTTCGATCACACATTTGGAGGCTTCTCTTCTCTCACACGTGGGAAAACAACAGTTAGGATTTTCTAATCTGGCCCAAGGTTTCAGCGCAGATTTGACTAGCATTGACTTTGGTCAACGCTTGGTCAAATTGACTTCAAACTCTCCCAAAATTTCGATTTCTGCAGTCTGCATTTTCTAGCATAAAAATCGATGTTGGATGTTGAGCTTTGACTATGCTGCGTTGACTTTCTATTGTTGTTGTTTTGCGCTAATCGTTGACTGGACAGCGTTGACTTTTGTTGACTTTGGGTTGATTGTTGTAGAGTTGTCTTGAGGGTTGTGTGACACTTTTTGGTTGGCTGACCGTGAGGAGACTTTGTTGGTTGAATCATCTCGTTGACCGACATAACGCACCACAACACATATATTTTGTTGATCAAGTTAAGTGTACTTTTTGGCTTTTCTTCCATCGATCTATTGGTATGTTCTATCAGCGTTTTACTTTCATGTGTATGTGATTGCTAATTGATATCGGGTTTAAATTAAAGTTGCATCAAACATAGAACATCTACGAAAATTTACATGGTATCAGAGCTCGGAAGATTTATCACTTTCCTAAGGGAAGCATCTTCATCAAAGGTAACATCGTGGCAAATCTCCACTTCTCTTTGACCAGGCACATAGACTCTTTAAGTCTTCGAATTTTCATTGTAGCCCACAAACATTCCCTTCTTCCCAGAAGCATCCAGCTTGCTTCTCTTCTCTTTCGGCACATGAAAATAAACAGGACATCCAAAAACTCTAAAATGTGAAACATCAGGTTTCTTACCAGAGAAGACTTCTTCAAAAGTTTTAGAGTCCAGAGCGGAATGCGGGCATTGATTTTGTATGTACACAGCAGTGTTTGCAGCTTCACCCCATAGAAACTTTAGAAGACCTTGGTCACATAACATCGCACAAGAAACTTCCACAATGGTCTTGTTCTTTCTTTCAACAACACCATTTTGCTCAGGAGTATACACAGTCATGGTCTAACTCTTAATGCCAGCTTCTCTGCAAAATTTATTGAACTCGTTCGTCTCATATTCAGTGCCATTATCGATCCTCAAAATCTTGATCTTCTTCCCTGTTTGATTTTCCACCAAAGCTTTGAAAGTACGAAACCACATGAATGCTTCATCCTTCTTCTTCAAAAAGTATATCCAGGTCTTGCGAGAGAAGTCATCTATAAATGTCATGTAATGAGAACATCCTCCCAAAGATGTCACGAGCAGCATACCAGACAGATCAATATGTATTAATTGCAAGACATTAGATGTCTTTGTGACACTTGAGGGGAAAGGTCCCCTTGTATGATTTCCTTCGACACAACCCTAACATACACCTTCATGATTATTTTTGAATTCGGGCATCCCTGTCACCACCTTCCTTGCTTCGGGAAGGGCTTTTTAATGAAGGTTTCTAAACCTCTGGTGCCATAGTTCGATTTGACGAATAGTATCACATGTAATAGCTCCCACTGGACTTCTTCCAACCTGGTAGAGTGTATCAACTCTAAACCCAATCGTAAGAGCTTCCTTGAGACTCTTCTTCCAGATGCGTACCTTTCTGTCGACGAATGCCACCTTGAAACCTTTGTCTTCCATGGTTGAAATAGACACAAGGTTCTTCTTCAAATCAGGTACATAAAGTACATATTGCAAGCGAAGGACTTGACCTTGAGATAGATGGAGGGTCACAGTCCCTATCCCTTTCACAGGATAGGTGGCATTATCTCCAAGGATAATTTTCAGATTAGTATCATCCTCAATCAAATCAGAAAGCACTTCTTTAAACCTAATGAGGTGCCTTGAAGCACCACTATCTGTAATATTCCCATTTTTGGTGACACCTATGACAGGGCCAGGTTGGTCTTCCAGAGTTAGGAGCAGATAGGTCACAGGTACAGATTGGTGTTATCAGCGGGCTCAGGGGCTTTTCGAAGGAGTTTTGGGGAGTTTTCATGGTGTCCGGAGGCATTCGCTTGATATACTCCATCATCTAAGCAGTTTGGCTTTCATTCCGATGCATTCCGATAACTTTCAGAAATTTGAGTTATTTATGGGCTTAACTCAGCTGATTATGCTCAAGGTGGCATTCCGAGAGGAATACATGATGGAACACCTTAGTGTAATAGCTCATTGGAATCGGGACGAGAATACCTACATGGTGGGATAGTTAGACACAGATTTCAGTGACCGGAGGAGGCGTGGTAGCCGATTTACCCTTTTCTGCATTAAAAAGGAATATTTTATAATATTTCAATAAAAGGGAAAAGTGCTCCATGAATAAAATAATAATAAAATAATGCTCTAGAAGGCTCCACGGGATCTATAAAAGAAATGGAGGAGGCCATTGGGGGACATCTTTGGAGTAGATCATTTGCTTGTGTATGAGAGGTTTGAGGACATGGTTCTCTACTTCAGCCGTAGCCCCAGGACGGAAACCCTAGAGTGATTTGTGAGTGTTGGACGAAAACCTAATACTCTTGAGGAGACTTCATTTAGAAGTTTCACAGAGTTTCAGAGATTGGTGTGAGGATCATTCAAATCTTCAACTTGGGCTTCATCATCTTCAGTGGATTCAGTGGTCGCTGTTGTCGGAGGGAGAGTGCAGCAGTTCAGTTTTGGGAGGCCAGCGCCGTATAGCAGTGCAGCAAATTGTATTGTTGGCCAATTTTCTATCTCAGCACTTTCTGGGTCAGATCTGTATGTAAACCCCTCTTATTATTTATAATAAACGTTGAGATTTCTCCTGTTCTATGTGGTATTCGATTGCAGTATTTATGTGTTTAATTTTACGTGGCAATCTTCTGTTGAATAAATGTTGATTTTTCGGTATAATTTGGGGTTTTAGTAAATTTCTGCAATTTTAGTTAAAATATCCCATTTGGGATATTACAGTGGTATTAGAGCTTTAGTCTTGGCTCAGCCTGCGGGTTTAAGCTCCGGTTGCAGTGATTATTATTGCGGCGGTTATTAAGGGTCTTTCCGAAGGAAATTCAAGGAGGTGCCAAATTATATTTGCCTGAGTCACAATTTGGCTGCAAAAAATATACTTCATGAGAAAGAAGTTGACTGGCCATTCTACAAATTGGCCATCATATTAAAATGGGCGTAGATTATTAAGTGGGTTTGTCAAGGGAGTCGAATCTTTCATGAGGCCATACGAAACCCAATATTGTGTCACCGCGAGAATTTTGTCGAGCCACATTGCAAGTTTATGACAAATTGTAAATTTTTAGAACAGGGTTGACGTCTTCGTTTGTCAAAGTCGCGACCAGAAGAAAGACGATTTGCGGAAAAAGAAAGGGAAGGTGTCGAATCCAATAGTTCTTTTAATTCACTGATACAGCGGAATACGCGGTCACGTTATCTGCTCTAGGTGACGGCGACCGATTTGACGAGAATCGTGGCCATTGCTTGTGGAAATCGCATAGGGTCCTGAGATGGCCATTCAAGTTAGGGGACATCTCTACGCAAGTCGTGGGAGTGAGCAGCATTGTAACCCATCATGCAGTCATTCGAAAGGGAGCTACTGATTTACATCACACACCGATCATTGGATGCTTTCCTGTCAGAGAAAGACGACAGTTGAAATATTTTAGGGCCGAGTTTTCAAAGGGGAGCTAAGTTTGGTTTAACTCCTATTTTCCAGAATAACTTGTCGAGCTATAGATTGCTATTATGCGGGAGATTGCTAATATCTGCGTTATGTGTCACTGAAGAGGGGGATAATTCTCGAATTTCTCATTTAATTCTGAAAATGCTCGATTCCATCTTCATTTCACATTGATGCCAAAAATAGAACGTGGAATTAGGAAATGTGTGATTGCAGTGGAAGCATCCACAGTGATGTAGCCGCAATTGTGGGCCACTTACTGATTGAAACGCCTAAGTCTATGATGATATAGACACTCTGTCATAGCTAAGATTTAGACAAGGTCAACCAGGTTATACGGTTGTCAAATCCCGTGCACACTTCAGTGGTTGAAATGCAGGGGTATGCATGAGTGAAATTGGAGCATATCGCATGCACAGGTGAGGATTTTGCACGAGAAACACACTGGTCGACGCCGTCAGTTGACGCTGAACATCTGCGTGTAGATGCGACTGGTACCCAGAAACTTTCACCGTAGCGCAAGCAAGGGCATGGCGATAGTGAGTTCTGGTGGTGAGGCCTGAGTCGTGGTCAAGAAGCGGAAAGAAATCACCGTCGAAATTGCCACTCGAGCGGCCGCTCACTTAGTCGAAGGCAATGAGATTTGGAACCAGTCAAACACGAAGTTCCGGAGGACTAAGCTAGAGCTGCCAGTTGCTGCTAGAGTTCAACGTGAAGCTAAGGTAAGCCGCTTCCAATCGGAATTTTCCGTATTCGTGAGGGATGATCGTCGGATGTTCCAGTTCCTGAGTGGGCCGTGTTCATAGGGGAGAAGAATCACAAGGCCGTGAGGCAAGCATGAATCATGTACTGACAGAATTATAATTTCAAGAGAAATCGCATCAGTTATAATGGGCTCGAAATCTTGTTGAAGAGGATTTGTTGGTTGCTGAAGATTGAAGACCTCGACATTTTCGTTAAGAAAAAAATAGCTCCTGTCACCAGAAATAAGAACCGAGTGTCATTTCCAGAATTGGGCTCAGTTTTCCCCTGTAGCAGTTGGACGTTGGAATGTCTCGATGAATTCCTTATCAGTTGGACCTAAACATACAGCTAATGAGAACGCAGCACCGGTGACCAAATATATTATATGTGGTTAAGGATTGATGGGTTAGATGCAAGAAAGAAGCAGATTATTTCTGCGTATGATATTGGTCCACTGTCTTCAAATCTCCGGAGCAGCGTGAAGACAGAACGTGAAGTTAAGACTGTCTGGAGCAACTTTCAAGTGTTGTAGCTTTTAAAGACGATGGGAAGCGTACAAGAGTGTCGTTGTATGCCTGGTGCCAAGTTACAACTTCTGTTGTGTATTTCTATTGGGACATTTCTTTTTATTATTGTGCGTGAATGCCCAGGATACCAATCATGAATCCCCATCAATAATCTTGTTAAAATATATATATATATATATATATATATATAATTGAGTTTAAACGAAATATCTATCATGTCATGCAAACGCCATTGTGTGTTCTACCTACAGCAGTGTGTTTATAACTTGTTTGACAAGAATTCTCACTGAGAGAAGATGACCAAAAACTCAGAAATTTCATAACAGAATTTTACAATGGCATAACCTAAAATTACACAGAAAAGTGCAGCAAACTCGAAAAAACAGTGATCTTTTCATTGGTTGAACCATGGAGGGATTCCTAAACAGATTGATGAAAATAAAAATAGAAGCTGGTTCCTTAAACCACCATGCATCAGAAGACTAGAAAACAAAGCCAAACAGTAGACCCTTTTCAAGAGAAATTTATGCCATCCTTCAAAGAGGACAGCCAAAAGATTTGCAGGGAACATTGGAGATGGGTCACAAAATTTTTGCACTTGGGACAAATCTGAAACGCATGAATATGTCATGGAGAGTTTTGGCCAAACTAGAGGAGTTTAATGAACTCATGTCCACAATAGACCAAGCATAAGGGAAGAAACTGATTTGGGCTCTAAAGCCTGTTATGCTTGCTCTTATACAGCCCAAATTCTTGGAAGTGCCTTGTGAAGGGGTCACACTTCCAGTTGCAGCTTGCCTCAGTAACATCATGAAATTGACCGCACCTATAGCTCCATATAATGATGATGTTATGAGGGGGATTATGAGGCTGATTGTAGAGACTTTTCAGGATTTCGACAATAGTGCAGACTCTACCTTTGGGAAGAAGCTGGAGATTTTATGGAGTATGGCCACACTCAAGACTTATGTCATCATGTTTGACCTTGAGTGTGATGACCTGATTTTGCAGATGTTCTGATGCTTCTTTAGCATTAGGATACATCATCCTGATACTGTCATAGCACACATGCAATCCATCTTGTCGTCATGTATGAGAGACCATGAGACCATTGGCCGAGAGTTGCAGACCCGGTTGTTGAGCATTTGGAGGAGAGAGAAGTTGGTCTCGCCCACTGCTTATGAGCTAGCCCAAGGGCTAGTTGAGCAGAACATAGAGTTTCTCAAGAGACAGTTGACGAGGGAGGAGCGGCTCCAGTTTGGTAGGTCAGGTAGCAGAAATGCGCTGAGGAGGAAGGGACTTTTCTTCATTTGCAAAGGACCCTGGGGGCCTGATCACTCATGTTTGAGATATGCAGATGAGGTGGCAAAAGTAGAGCAGGTAGACGTTCCTTCTGTATGCCAAGATGAGGACTCTTCTTCAGATGAGTCCATGGGGTCATATGAGGATGCTTCTGGGGAGCGAGAGCAGCCATGCAGAGATGATGATGGCAATAGACCAGAGTTGTGTTCCAGTGTGCAGGGTGAGCAGTCACGGGACTCTATGAGAGATACTCTGGGTGATGAGTCACTTGTGACAATTCAGCCAGAGCAGCATATGATGGAGCCTGAGTCCGCAGAGGAGGATACTATGGACATCAGGCATGACATTTCCTTGGGTGAGGTCCAGATGAGCGCCCACATTGAGCCTATGATGTATATGCGGCTAACATTAGGGTCAGCCTTTGAGGTGGAGCAGTCAAATGTACAGACACTGAGTACAGTGACAGCAGCTACAGATCCATACCCTCTGGAGATGTTGGAGGTTGATGAGATAGTTTTGCAGGGGGCTAGTAGACAGCAGGAGCATTACATTCCCAATCAGGAGGGGGATGAGCTGTTGGAGACGGTAGAGCTTCCATTGATGGATTGACACATTGATGAGGTATAGATAGATGTACATGCAGTCAGCAGAGCTGCAGTACTCCCAGTGAGTAGCTCTCTCCAGGAGTACATCGATGGGGCTTGCAGTATATCTTTCCCACTTTGGCCCATTACAGAGAGAGGGGCCTTCTTCTACAGGCAGATTTCATTGGCAGACGGGATAGAGCAACGTGAGTTGATTATGAGCTGGCGACAATTCTCTGGGCACTACGAGGATTCTTCTTCCAGGATAGATTGGCGGGAGATCATGAGTTAGTACCCTCTTGATGGTACGGTATTTTTCGTGGGGAGCACAGCGGAGCAGGGGCCCTTAGACATAGTAGATGTTACAGATTCCAGTTGGCAGGAGGGCACCGGTCGTTGTTACTTCAGCACTCCTTCCCGATTTCAGGAGAGTAGGATCATCATGGGATTGAGTCAGGACTTGGATTGGAGAGAGGTGATGAGTTGGTATGCAGTTGGTGGGGTAGCATATGCAGTTACAAGTACAGCACAGCAGGAGCCCGGGAGCATTGATGCTTGTTGGTGGTCTTCACCTCTTAGAGCATCAGCTATAGCCAGAGACAGTGCGCAGCCTGAGCCGTGGGACTTGGGCGATGATTGGCCATGGTGGCATTGAGATCCGGGAGGATTTTTTGTTGACTGGGATAGAGAGATATCAGTTTGGGATCCCGACATTGAGGGGTCTGTTCCGAGAGGTTTGACACAAGTGCATAGCAGCGCCCAGAGGTTGGTATGGGATCCAGGCATTGGGTCTGAGATGCGGCAGGCCAACAGAGTGGCCCACATATATCGATTGCTTGAGGGCAAGCAATCTTGGGGCGAAAGGTCTGTAATATTCCCATTTTTGGTGACACCTATGACAGGGCCAGGTTGGTCTTCTAGAGTTAGGAGCAGACAGGTCACAGGTACAGATTAGTGTTATCAGCGGGCTCAGGAGCTTTTCGGAGGAGTTTTGAGGAGTTTTCATGGTGTCCGGAGGCATTCGCTTAATATACTCCATCATCCGAGCAGTTTGGCTTTCGTTCCGATGCATTCCGATAACTTTCAGAAATTTGAGTTATTTATGGGCTTAACTCAGCTGATTATGCTCAAGGTGGCATTCCGGGAGGAATACATGATGGAACACCTTAGTGTAATAGCTCATTGGAACTGGGACGAGAATACCTACATGGTGGGACAGTTAGACACAGAATTCAGTGACCGAAGGAGGCGTGATAGCCGATTTACCCTTTTCTGCATTAAAAAGGAATATTTCATAATATTTCAATGAAAGGGAAAAGTGCTCCATGAATAAAATAATAATAAAATAATGCTCTAAAAGGCTCCAAGGGATCTATAAAAGAAAGGGAGGAGGCCATTGGGGGACATCTTTGGAGTAGTTCATTTTCTTGTGTATGAGAGGTTTGAGGACGTGGTTCTCTACTTCAGCTTTAGCCCCAAGACGGAAACCCTCGGGTGATTTGTGAGTGTTGGACGAAAACCCAATACTCTTGAGGAGACTTCATTTAGAAGTTTCACAGAGCTTCAGAGATTGGTGTGAGGATCATTCAGATCTTCAACTTGGGCTTCATCATCTTCAGTGGATTCAGTGGTAACTGTTGCCGGAGGGAGAGTGCAACAATTCAGTTTTGGGAGGCCAGTGCCGTATAGCAGTGCAGCAGATTGTATTGTTGGCCAGTTTTCTATCTCAGCACTTTCTGGGTCAGATCTATATGTAAACCCCTCTTATTATTTATAATAAAAGCTAAGATTTCTCCTGTTCTATGTGGTATTCGATTGCAGTATTTATGTGTTTAGTTTTACATGGCAATCTTCTGTTGAATAAATGTTGATTTTTCGATATAATTTGGGGTTTTAGTAAATTTCTGCAAATTTAGTTAAAATATCCCATTTGGGATATTACACTATCAATCAACCAAACATCCATGGCGTAAGGTGGATATGCAGCAGAAAGGGAAGATACAATAATGAATTCATTTTTCTTATCATCAACAACATTAGATTCCTCATACCTGGAATTGCTTGACCTTTTGAAAGGTTGCCCATTTCCATTGTGACTAGAGGGAGCCTTCCTCTTTCCTCTGAATGTTTTGTTCCCTTGATTTCCATTCCTCCTGTTGTTGTTGTTATCATCATCCTAGGGAGAATCCCTTCTATTAGGGCATTCTCTAACATAGTGGCCAGTATTGTTACATGTGTAACATCTTCCTTTATTTCCTTTGACCCCAGCTCTTTCATGGTTCCTTGGACCACCATTGTTCTTCTTCTTAGCACGAGTGGTGAAGGCAGCATTACCTTCATTTTCATATTCCATCATTCTTGTTTCCTCTTGAGTGCATCTCGACAATACTTCGTCAAAATCAGGAATCACATTATTATTGAGAATGGTAATAATGAATACATGCCATTCAGAGGGGAGACCTCCAAGTGCAGTGAGAACGATTTCTCGATCAACTATTGTTTCCCCAATGGCAAGAATATTATTCTTGATTTCAGTCAACTTCAGAAAATAAGATTGAACGGATTCATCCCTGCCTTTCTTGAGATTCTTCAATTGGTTCTTAAAGAAAAGAACTTGATTTTCATTATTAGCCCTGAACATATTGACCAACTTATCATACATATCCTTCGCTGTGCCCAGCTCATAGATGTAGGCAACCAAACTTTTATGGATGCAATCCCGGATGATCAGCTTAGCTTTGATTTCCCCTTTCTTATATTTTTTCTTGGTGGCAGCAGGTTTCAATGATGGAGGCTCTTGGATTTTACCCTGCACATAGTCCATGACATCTTGGTCTTCCAAGATCAAATCCAAAGACATCCTCCAAGCATGAAAGTCAAACTTGCCAGTCAACATGTCATCAGCTTTGAAACCATTATAATTTGAGGTATCCATGTGTCTTTGATAAATGCTTATTCTTCGATGATTTCTCTCAATACAAATTTGGGCTTTGTCTTCACCTTAGCTCTATTGGTATGTTCTATTAGCATTTTACTTTCATGTGTGTGTGATTGCTATTTGATATCGGGTTTAAAATAAAGTTGCATCAAGCATAGAACATCTATGAAAATTTATGTACATTTAATTCGCCAAAAATAGTCTTTGTATTAGATTCAACATAGTTCAGTACAGTCATACTTTCCCCTTACAATTACCCTTCCGCGCACACAACCAGCGGAGTCCACACACAACCAGGACTAGGTCTCCACGCACACAGCCAGCAGGGGCCTTTCTACCCAACCCATACAAAAGTGTATCACAGAAGCATAAATGTACTTAGATCCCAAACATCATCTATTGATTCCTTACTAGACTCTATCTATCTATATTTATATTCATCTAACGTGCAGATATTATGGTCTCAAACCATGGTTTGAGGCCCGTAGATTACCCTTACAACCCATTTACATAAAAGAGGGACTTTGTCCCGGCCCAAATCCCCTTCACCTTTCCGCGCAACACGCATACCAAAAAAAAAAATACAAAAAGTTACTCAAATTTTTCCCCCAAGGGACCCCGCTCCAACAGTTTCCTTGTGAATACTGATGTCACGACCATTTGTGCTTCTTCTCGCATTTGATAAAGCCAAGGTTGATAGGTGGCATTCCCCCCTATAGGCCCACCACCTTTGGATGTCTCCCCCATCTCACCACTGGAAACCATCAAGGAGATACTTCCACCTCCTAACAATGATGCACTGCAAACTATTTATTACATAACTTCAGGAGTTGCACCAACACTTCTCACGCTGCATCTGCTTGTTTTCCTTTTTAGATATTTGGGCGAGTTAGTATATACTAGCACTCCCCGCAAGTTAATCAAGAAAAGATTCGTCCCAGAGAGGATGACTCTTCCGCTTTAGCTCCCAAGATACTGACACCCTCCCATGAATCTTCTCCCATTCACCCTCAAGAAACCATCAGGGAGATATTCCCGCCCCGTAGTGTTGATGACATGCAGTATCATATTAGCTTCATTTCTTCTTCCATAGGAACCATGATTAAATTCATATGCTCATTGTTCCATGGTGTCGAGATCACTTCACCCATCACGAAGTTTGCACCATCCATGACCATATGGACTCATCCTTTCTATGCATTATCAACATCTCTTGGTTCTACAGAAACAAGTACATAAGCATTCCCCAGCTTGTCAACTATCACTTCCATGCACCAACAAATCCCTGCATGACCTATTATCACCTCTGTCACTATTTTAGAGCCTCTTTCATCTTGATGAGGACATCCTGGAGGCCATGATAGAACCTGAAATTCCATGGGATGCCATGAATCATCGCTCTTTCTTCCTCTCAGAAAATCATTCACATCTATTGATGCACCAGCTAACACCATTTGCATAGCAAAAACCAAATATTCCCTGCCTGCGAGCCATGTAGATTGGTTTAAAAACCCCATTCCCATGCTTGATGTATTTGAAGAAGGGAACATATCCAATATCTCACCCACCATTAAGATATATATCTCAACCAATCTCAACATCGTTGAAGAGATCTTGTTGGGGGAAGCTTGTTTTTGAAGAATTTTCCTCATACAAAGCCCTATTCCAAGGGTTTAGGAACATTTTTGCTTGGTCAAATTCTAAAATGCCTAGAATTATCCCTAACATTATAGAGCACCACATCAACACATGCCATGGTGCCTACCCTGTTAAAAAAAAACAACACCCACTCAATCCATCCAAAGAGGAGGAAATTAACAAGAAATTTATAAGCTACATAAAGACAGTTTCATTTACCCTATTGCCTACACATGTTGGATTTTCAACCCTATACCTGTCATGAAGAAACAGGGCACTATACATGTTTATACTGATTTTGGAAAATTGAAAAATGCCTACCCAAGGACATTTATCTAACACCCTTTATTGACCAATTCATTGATGTTTGTGTTGGGCATGAAGCCTTTTCCTTTATGGACAGCTTCTCAAGATACAATTAGATTCAGATATGCCATATGGATCAGTGCAAACCCGTTTTTACCACCCCCATGGGTACTTTCATGTATCGTGCTATGCCCTTTGGCCTTCAAAATGTTGGATCCAGTTTTCCGCTGGCTATGAACGACATCTTCCATGATCTAGGTCATCTCATACTTGCTTATTTAGGCGACCTTGCAATCCATTCCAAAAAGTGCTCAGATCATCTTGAAGATTTTCGCCTTGTGTTTCAATGATGTTGACAATATAACCTCTACTAGTATACAATGGGATTCGACTTGCGGAAAATCTCGTGTTCCATGGCAAGTATAAGCACATTGAGATCAAATATCAATATATATGGGATATGGTGCATGTTAGTTTTTGTAGCATCGGATGTGTTCTAGCCTTGAGATTTTTTTAGAGGCTAGAATACATGAGATCTCCAAAACCCAGAAATCATTTCTGGAAATTCCGCATAGAAATGGCTTAATTAGATTATTAGTCAATTTTTAAATATTTCTTAATTCTAAACTTAGGGAATATGATTAATTGATCAAAATTAATTAATTCAATGTGTGAATGTTCTAGAGACTCACATGGATCGATTTCAAATTAATCCTAACCATCAATTAAGATACAATCTTGGTCGTTGTAGTCTCAAGAGAGGGTTATAAAAATAAGTCGATGGGGCTTGGATAAATCACTTGAGCAAATTCAATTTTACTAGGGAAATTGATTTCCAGAGTAGCAGTTGTTTGCTGCTAGAGAGAGATTGAGTGATATTGAAACAATGGGAGAGGGGCAGAGACAGTGAAGTTGAACGAGGCATTCCAATTCTAGTGAGTGCATTTGTAGAGAGGAAGAAGTGCCACAGAGAGGTTGATGCAGAGATAGCACAGTAGCCTCTAGAGTTTACTCATGGTGCGAAGAATTTGCATTAAGGAAATTTTGAAATTCAAAATGGGCCTCCTAAGAAAAATGTACAACCAAAATAAACTTTATAAGAACCAATAGGATTCAAGATGATAATGTCAACCATGGGGGATGATTCACCATTTTTAAGTAAAAAGGTAAAAAGATAAAAAAATAATAAAATAATAAAACTACTTTTTCAACTTATCTCCCAAAGTTTTTACTCAAATTTCAAACGGGAGTACTCATTGGATGCAAAATTTAATTCATCATCCAAAGAGTACCCATGTTGCATACTTTTGATGGACCTTGCTACACGAAAAAATAAGAAATACATGAAAAACATGATTACAATCACATTTTTTAATGTATTTCTCATTTTTCGTGTAGCATCACGTTTTTCATATATTTCTTATTTTTCGTGTAGCAAGGTCCATCAAAAGTATGCAACATGGATACTCCTTTGATGTGGAATTAAATTTTGCATCACAAGTACCCGTGCTCGAAATTTGATTAAAAACTTTCAGAGATAAGTTAAAAATACGAGTTGAAAAAGTAGTTTTTCCTTTTTCCCCTCTAGAATTTGATGATGTAATCAAATCTTATTTTATTATTTCCACCATTATTTTATAATTTCCTCAGGAGGCCCATTTTAGACCTCAAAATTCCCCTAATGAAAGGTTCGGCCCCTGCTGATTCGTTTCTTGTGCATGAATTGGCTTTAGGGCCCCTCTTGTCCTGAGTGGATTTTGGGGCTATGTCTGAGGTGGAAAATTTGTTTCCCTGCTAGATCCTTTCGTTCCTAGTTGGGTCCCTTGGTGTTCTTGAGCCATACGTTCTGTTCTATACTATTGCAGGGTGTTATCTGGCAAAGGAACTTGTGGATGAGGGTTGTTTCGAATCCAAGCGTCAATCAGCGTTATGCTTTGGGTGCTAAATACGAATGGCTTTGTGCCTTTTGTTCGGTTGTTAGTTTCCTATTGGCTCATGCTTTTCGGGTATGTGTGGTTGGTTGTTCAGTGCTGAAAGTTGGGCAAAGGTTCTGGAGGCCAGGTCATTTTCCCAAACAACAGCTAACCAGATGGCTTGAGGAGAAGCAATTCCAATCTAGACGGCGCAGTGACTGTGCTAGAGTGACGCAGTGACTATGCAGAGGTAGTTTGAACGACTCAATTTTGAGTTGAGGTCAATTCTCCCTCACTAGATTTTTCTTGCCAGTTTTTCTCTATAGGATTTCCAATTTTGGCATCCATTTGTACTCATTATTTCACTGCTAAATAATATTAAAACCCTCAGTTGTTGCACCAGTTGTACTCATATTATTTCACTGTTGCATGATATTAAAACCCTCCATTGTTGCACCAATTTTCCCAAGTTGGGTTTTCTGGGGACTTTCGTCCAAAAATAATTGTTATTTTATGTGTGTTAGCATTTCTCTAGCATTTATTTCTTCTGCAGTTTTTTATTTGTGAAGGTTGTAGTGTATTTATTTCGATATTTGTTGTAGGAAACAACACATAAAAATTTAAATAGAATTAACAATTAGAAGAAACAATATCAGTTGCTGCATAGGATTCAAGTTTGCCGAATTTTCATAGTGCAGAGAGGAGTAGTTAGGCCCCATCATATTGCAACAAATGATCAGATAGCTGACATACTTGCCAAGCCTTTACCGAAAGAGAAGTTCTTTGTATTCAAAGAGCATCTTGGAATGATGGATGTGACCCTTCTTGTTGGAGGCATTCATGGATGATCAAGAACATTGAGCTATGATCTTCCCTCTTGTTTGAGCTCACAAGTTGGGAATGGAGCGAGGAGAGCTCCTGGGGTTGAGGGAACTCTTGACTATAGGATGTGTGTGATCCTTGTCACGTGTTGACAAGTGGTAACCCTCCCTACCATAAAGTTTGGGACTTTCCAAGAGCATACCCCGGTATGCATCCTACCCATAACCTAGGCTTGTTGGGATTGACTTCCATCTAGCCAATGGGTGTGGTGAAGCTTGGTTGTGTGTGATCCTTGTCATGTGTTGACAAGTGGTAATCCCCCCAAGTAGATATGAGACTTGGTTTCTCATGATCCTCGTCATGTTTTGACAAGTGGTAATCCCCCCAAGCATAGATGAGACTTGGTTATGCGTGACCCTTGCTATGTGTTGACGAGTGGTAATCCCCCAAGTATAGATGAGACTTGGTTATGCGTGATGCTTGTTATGTGTTGATGAGTGGTAATCCCCCCAAGCATAAATGATACTTCGTTGTGCGTAATCTTTGTCATGTGTTTAGTGGTTATCCAACCAAGTCTATGTCAAGGAGGAAAGATCAATGGATATAGGGTGTTATATGAATCTCCCCTATGATGATTCTTCTTATTTAGATTGAGACATCAATGTTTCAAATGAAGCAGAGCATAGATTACCAGAGAAAGCATAGATCTTTGATGCATAAAGAAATTCATCCCTAGCTGAGAGGGAGTGTTGTAAACTGGCAGCTCAAGGATGAATTTCCTTATCTAAAATTTCATTTCTGACAATTCTGGAGTGACTTTCTAAAATTAGAAAGTCATGTCTAGTGTCTCAAGTATGACTTTTCAAAAATAGTAAATCACCCTGAATCAATTGGTAATCATGTATAGTTGATGGAAAATCATTGAACTTATCATTAATCAATCCTAATAGTTTAATCTCGACTTAATCATCAATAATAATAATAATAATAATATCCTCTTTATGATATTATTATATTATTATTAAAAAGAAATTTGATTCACTCAATCATGTCATATGTAACTCCCCTCAATTAATGCATATGTTACTCTCTCTCTCTCTCTCTTTCTCTCTCTCTCTCTCTTAATGGATACATTTGCACTCTCTCATAAACACCCATTAAAGACATGGCATATTCCTCTTACACTCATTGAAGGCATTTCATAAAAGATTCAAGCTTACACACTCTTTAAAGCATATGTTACACTCTCTCTTAAATGCATAAGTTACAAAGGCATGCATACCTCTCCTTAATGGCCTTCATTACCCTCTCTCCTTAAGGGCATGAGTTACACTTCCTCAAAGAGCATAGGTTACACTCCGCAAGGCATGTGAGATTCCTCCATTCAAGGCATGTGTTGCCTCTCCCCATAGTGGATTAAGTTGCTCTTCCCTATTTGGCATACGAGTTACTCTAAAACATGCTCCTCCTTTAGGGGCATGAATTTGTTGTTCCTCGTATATATATGTGCCTCGTACCTTCTCCCCTCACTACTTGTGCATTGTGAAAGAAGGATTCAAACTTGATAAAAATATTTGGGAAGACTTGAAGAAGATTGTGAAAGAGAGAGACTTGGAGAGTAAGAGCAGAACTTGAAGGTTGATTTTGTGTTTGCTTCAATTGTTGCTACCAGTGATCTTCATATCGCAGCTTGTTCAGATTTGGGTGAACTTACTCATTCTCTTGATCTATCATTGTACTTTGTATCTTTGTTAAACAATTGATATCTAATAGAAGAAGAATCTAGTTGGCTTTTACCCTTGTGGGTTTTGCCCTGGTCATTGGACCTAAATTCTCTGTCTCATTCTGTTATGGGTTGTCTTTTATTGTTCATTTGGTTTATGTTCTATCTACAATTTCTTAACTAATATTGTAGCTTAAAAAAGTTTTGTAATAATTAATTGTTACAGCATGGAACATCAGAATTTCAACAGTGCACAAGAACCACAAGTGAAGACAAACTTTCCAATTTGCTACCAAGATGATATTCCACATCTCCCCTAGACAATAGGAACCCTTACAATTCATTGACTATATAAAAAATGATAGCCCAGGCATGTATGAAAAGTGAATAGGATCCCTTGGTGCTAAATGCACCTCCTACATTTCCATGATGGTCAGAGAAGCACAAGGAAACACGTCGTTAAATTTGGACAGCTAGGTCCAAACTCCATCTTGTGATGCTCAGATGAAGATTCCAATATTTGTATTGGATTCCTCTTTCAGAGAGGTGTAAAATCGATCTAAAATTGATTTTAATCTAATGAGCAGAACATTTATTTTGAATTTATTATTTATAATAAATTTAAGTGCAGATCGGCCATAAGGTTTTTACCCGCAGCAGATGTGTCACACACCTCTCATGATTGGTATTTATAGGGTCAACGTTGGAGCATTTTCCACTCATCTCAACACACATCTCCTCCTCTTATACGAGCATCTAAGGAGCAAGAAGCACGAAGTTTACCGCAACAATAAGGACGAAGTTTACTGCAGCAAGAAGGACGAAATTCACTGCAGCCAAAAATCTACGGTTAGGGTTTTTGGGGAAGTTTGACCAGCGTTGACTTTGGTCAACACATGGTCCAATTGGGCTAAATTTTGGAGGAGACTTCAATCTAAGCAGGCCGTACTCTTTGGCACAAAAATCGAGGTCAAAGGTTGACTAGAAGTTGAGTTGTGTTGACTTTTAATGCTGCTGCCCTGCGTTGACTTTTCTGGGCAACGTCGACTTTTCTGAGGTTGACTTCTGAGTTGACTCTGTGACTATTTTGAGCACTGTTGTGAGACATGCTGGGTTCGCTGACCATGAAGTCTTTGTTGGTTGAAGCATCCTATTGACCGCCGTAACGCACCATCACCTTTATCTGTTTCTGACTTCTCTTCTAAAGGATCACTGATATGTTCTATCTGCATTTTACTTGTAAATTCATGTGATTGTTGTTGATAAAATTAAAGTTGCATCAAGCATAGAACATCTAGAAAATCTTACATGGTATCAGCGCTGAGGTGAAGACAAGCCCTAACTTATAGAAATCACCAAAAGAGAAAAATGGATTCCACAAGTTATGGCTTCAAGGAGGATGACAATCTAACTGGAAGGGATGACTTCCATGCTTGGAAGATGATATTAGATCTCAAATTAGAAGACCATGATCTCGTGGACTATGTACTGGGTAAGATACAAGAACCTCCATCCACTGCTACTGCTGCTGCTAAAACCAAGTATAAGAAGGGTGAGATCAAAGCAAAGCTAATGATCAGGGAATCCATACATAAAAGTCTGGTTGCCTACATATCTGAGCTAGGCACATCCAAAGAGATGTATGATAAGATGATACAAATGTTCAAAGTAAACAATGCAAACCAGGTGCTATTCTTCAAGAATCAATTGAAGAATCTGAAGAAAGGCAGGGATGAGTCTGTCCAAACATGCTTTTTGAAACTGACCGAGATCAGGAACAATCTGCTGGCTATTGGGGAGACAATCGTTGATCGTGAGATGGTACTCACCACACTTGGAGGGCTCCCATATGAATGGCAAGTATTCAACACTACCAAGTTCCTGACCTTCCGTGAGAGACTTGGTATCGTGGAATGACCCTATGATGTGGGTCTTGTTGGACGATGAGCTCGAGGAGCTCTGGGGGGGCTTTGGGGACAGCTTCTCGGAGCTATGAGCAACCACAAGGCTAGGCTTGCCAAACCTTGTTGGTGTGTTTGGACCCCACCGTTGTGATTATTGAGTTGGTTCACCTCTCATTATCTGTGCCCCATATGCATCCTACCCATTGAGTTCAGGGCTCATGGGAAGTACCTCTCATTTGGCCAATGAGGTGGGAAAAGCTAGAGACTAGTAGCAAAGACTGATGGACGCATTAGAGATTGTCGTACTCTCTATCTAGTATGGCACGGTCCAACCACTTGATCTGGGATCAAGTCTAGTGAGGTCTCGGACCTCTGCCTGACTTCGGGTCAGATGAACCAACTTCGAGTTGGTTGGAGACTCTTTTTTAGTCCGATAGAGGTTTTGAACTCTGCGCTGAATCTGTCAGCCGGGAATGATGTCTTTGTGACTGACCCACTTCTGTTCTGAAATAAGGAGGCCAACAAAGCAAGTTACGGCGGGATGACGCACGATGTTTTATTGCACTAGTGGATGGAGTTCTCCCTAGTTGAGAGGGAGTGTTAAATTTGGACAACTAGGTCCAAACTCCATCTTGTGATGCTCAGATGAAGATTCCAATATTTGTATTGGATTCCTCTTTCAAAGAGATGTAAAATAGATCTAAAATTGATTTTAATCTGATGAGCAGAACATTTATTTTGAATTTATTATTTATAATAAATTTAAGTGCAGGTCGGCCTTAAGGTTTTTACCCCCCGCAGATGTGTCACACACCTCTCATGATTGGTATTTATAGGGTCAACGTTGGAGCATTTTCCACTCATCTCAACACACATCTCCTCCTCTTATACAAGCATCTAAGGAGCAAGAAGGACAAAGTTTACCGCAGCAATAAGGACGAAGTTTACTGCAGCAAGAAGGAAGAAATTTACTACAGCCAGAAATCTGCAGTTAGGGTTTCTAGGGAAGTTTGACCAGCGTTGACTTTGGTCAACGCATGGTCCGATTGGGCTGAATTTTGGAGGAGACTTTGATCTAAAGAGGTCGTATTATTTGGCACAGAAATCGAGGTCAAAGGTGGACCAACAGTTGAGTTGCGTTGACTTTTAATGCTATTGCCCTGCATTGACTTTTCTGTGCAGCATTGACTTTTCTGAGGTGGACTTCTGAGTCAACTGTGTGACTATTTTGAGGACTGTTGTGACACATGCTGGGTTGGCTGACCATGAAGTCTTTGTTGGTTGAAGCATCCTATTGACCGCCATAACTCCCCATCACCTTTACCTGTTTCTGACTTGTCTTCTAAAGGATCACTGTTATGTTCTATCTGCATTTTACTTGTAAATTCATGTGATTGTTGTTGATAAAAGTAAAGTTGCATCAAGCATAGAACATCTACAAAATCTTACACACGTGCTTTCCCAAATACATATGGTTTTCAATTATGTTGTTAGGGTGTCAGTCAAGGATTTAATTTGAGACTTTTGTAAAATATATTATTTTGTACCCAAAGACCATTCATTTTTATTTTCTAGAAGATAAGATTAGTTACGGGAATTTTTTTTATAACTGCTTTGGGGCTATAGGTGATGACCTAAATATCACTTGTTCCAACATGCACATGTACAATAATATTTCATGAATATTTCCAAAAAAAAAGAAAAAAACTTCCGCCATTGTGGGTTACTCGTTCAATTCCTCCTTTAGGTCTCTTACCACCTAAAAATGTGTGGTTCATTTTATATTTAAGATGTTTTCTTCTCAGCGGTGCAGTGCCAAGAGATATGCACCCTTGGTTTATAGGTTGTTAAAATTATCACGGAGACCATTTCCTTGTTATATCTTTGCCCAAACATTTATTGGTTTGTAGAGATCAATTGGTCCATGTTATATCTTCATGTTTAGATAATATCTACATATTTGCATGAAATGGCAAAATGTTTGGAGTGTTTTTTTATGTGGTGGACTTCGCACATATTTTGTTGCATATCCAAACTTTTGAGTACTTTTTCACATATTTGGAGGCAATTAGATTTATTTGATGAACATTTCACTATTGAGGACGTCATTTCAGGCGATACAAGGGAGATTCTACATATTTGGAGGAATGACTCATAATGGAGGGGGTGTTTCTAAACTTTCTTCACTCTCCACAAAGCAAGCAAGATTTCCTATTTTTAAGAATGCCTCACACTGAAGGTTGACAAGTAGCATATATGCAAGTTCCCAAGATTCATAGCATCTTCCTAGGGAAGCACCCTAACTTAAGTGGTGATACATCGTATTCAAACATCAACTTAAACATAAAAGCACATTTCGAGGAGCATTCACTCTTAGCTAAATAATCTAGGAACTTTTATACTATTTGGTTTAAAACATCAACATCCATATATGAAAGGTTTTAAAAAAATGTTTTATTGATGAGTAGTTGAGACTAACTCTATAAAACAAGAGACCTTATCAAGTTTTAACGGTAGAAGTTCAAGAAGCTAAAACCCCCCTTGTCTACTCACCCAAAAGCCAAAAATTTTGTAATTGAAGGTGAATAGGGAAAGAGCTTAATGAATTCAAGCTCCAATCTTCTAGGCTTTCTCATGGAGCTCATATATAAGGAGGCCATTTATGTATTGTTATCCCATCTTTTTAAAGCATTATTCTATTGTCTTTACAATGGGTTGTCAATGTTAGAAGAAAGGTTACAATGTGGATGGGTTTGAATCATTTTTACTCTCTTGATATGGTGTAATCTATCTTTGTAAAAATCTCATTACTTTCAAATTCCAATTCTTGTAATAAACATAAAAATATATAATAATATATAATATTAATAGCTTAATAAAAGGTCAAATGGTACACAACCATTCACCTTATGACAATGCATATAAGTATATTATCACAAGGCTCATTGTAACATCAATATTCTTATTGATTTGTATTCATTATATATATATATATATATATAATATTGACTTGTGATAAACAAGAATTTGTTCACTACATTTAGTATCAGAACCAAATTCTCAACAAATTTTCTAGGTTAAAATTGCAATAATACCAATAATACAATGTTATCTTTAAACACTAGAGATTCTACACAATTCACATCAACCAAGGCAATTCGTACAACATAACCACCATCTCAATTAATATTCCATATTGTCCTACAATCCTATGCAATTTGTTGTCAATCACTTCCACCCATCTTGTAACTTGTGCAATTTTCCATTATGCACAACCATAGCTACCAACATCACACAAATTTGTCCACTATACCATTTGACTCTGTTGCCATTTTACCTCTATCAACTTTGTAAGACATCATAGGTCTTCCTTGGATTCTCCCTTCTTAAAAAATCTTGAAACACTTCATTCCTCTGCCTTGATTTTCAATATGCTA
This sequence comes from Pinus albicaulis, assembly GCA_034641835.2. Lineage (NCBI taxonomy): Eukaryota > Viridiplantae > Streptophyta > Pinopsida > Pinales > Pinaceae > Pinus > Pinus albicaulis. Next base: position 433,188,477 of record CM076578.1, read on the forward strand.
TAAACAACAGATTATTGTTCTTCTTTTCAATTTCCTCCCTCACGTTAAGAGGAGTTGACCAAAGAGGTGATAGTGTGTAGTGTCATGTTTCCCTTTGGTTGCACTTTCTTTGTGAACTTTGAATAACATGAATTTGGGAAGCAACGAGGTCAATGCATTCCCAAGACAATTTAACAGCCTTGAACCTTGTTGTACTCATTTTGTCACAAGTCCAAGGAAGCAATGTACAAAATTTACAAAGTTCATAATCATTAGCGAGCTACATGTTATATCATTGTAAACATAATTTATGCAAGTTCTAATGTAAATGATGTGACCGTTTAATTTTGTAACAACACCTATGCAAGCTTTTGATTTTAGCAATGAATTTCATCTTAGGGGGGGTTTTAACCTCACCGAATTATGTGTGTTTCTAAACATGGATAATTGACAGAGTTTTCCCCAGCTTAAACCACAAAGCTAGGGTGGAGTTCATTGACAGAGTCTTAGGTAAGTCATAGTGTTATATCAAGTCTTTGTAAAAGTGGTTTAGGAAATATTTAAGCTATTTGGCTAAATTAGTTTATTACAAATCACTTGGTCTACTAGATCATATTGTGTCGCGGAATTGGGTAATTATTTTGAAGTGTATTCCCCATTTGAGAGTTGAATTTGTAATATCTGATGTAAAAATATTTTATTGCATGGTCCCTCATACCTAGATACCATGGCTAAAATATTTGACAATGGAAAAAATAACTAATCCCCTCGTGTCAATTATCAACTTTTCTTGCAAAAAGAAAACAAAATGTGAAGCCAAAAAATTAATTAATTGACTCAAAATTAATTTTAGAGAAAGTAATCTTCTTCAAGTGGAAAATGACCAAAAAAATTCATGGGTCAAAAAAAAAAAGTTACTTTGAATAACATGAATTAAGCACTTAATCAAAATTAAAATTTTGAGGGAATTAATCCAAAAAATATATTTTTAGATTAATAAAAAAAGAATTTTATGATAAATTCGAAATTTTATAAATATTTTCGACAGTTGAGATTAAAAGATGATTAAATTATTATCAACGATCAAGATTAAATAATTAATCCCCTCATGTCAATTAATTAACTTTTCTAGCAAAAAGAAAACAAAATGTGAAGCCAAAAAATTAATTGATTTAGAGTCAAAATTAATTTTAGAGAAATTAACGAAAATGACCAAAAAGTTCATGGGTCAAAAAAGAAGTTACTTTTTGGTGGTCCCCCACCAAGGCAAAAATGGATTGTTTTAAGAAAAATTAAGCACTTTCAAAGTCAAAATTTTGAGGGAATTAATCCAAAAATTATATTTTTAGATTAATAAAAAAAGAAATTTATGATAAATTCAAAATTTTCCTCAAAAGAAATATTTTCAACAGTTGATAATAAAAGATGATTAAATTATTATCAACGATCAAGGGTTAGTCAAAGTCAAATTTTGACGGAATTAATCCAAACTTTATATTTTTAGATTAATAAAAAAAGAAATTTATGATAAATTCGAAATTTTCCTCAAAAGAAATATTTTCGACAGTTGAGAATAAAAGATGATTAAATTATTATCAACGATCAATATTATTTTGACAGGGATCAAGCCAACTAACTGTTATTTTCCACTTGGAGAGACTCTCTATAGATAGAAGCCAAAAGTCATTTTGCTTCTAAAATCACAATGATTCTGGGTTATGTAAATTTCTAACATTGGTATTGAGTCATTGCTCCGAAAACGTCATTATTCTGAAATTATTTTCTCAAAAAAAAAAAAAAAATACATTGTATATTTGTATATATTTTGTATATAATTTCTTGTAAAATCATTTAAATAATCAGTAACCCTTGTTTGCAACAATTGGGTTTTTGGAGTTTACTTTAAATTTTGTATGTATTGGGGTTTTGGGAAATATTTATTTTTTTTATTTTCATTTGTGCAGGTGAAGGGTTTCAAGCATTTCTAGCCTTTGGAAAACTTTTTAGAGGTTGATCTAGGCCTAGGAAGGAAAGATCCACCCTCTAACTCTCCTCCAAAATCAACAATCAACCCAAAGGAGAATCTGCTAACCCTTGGAGACAAGTTTGTGGAATTTTTTAGGTGATTTTCAAGATCTACAGTGAGATTTGAAATTTTTGCAAATGTTCCAAAAATTTTAGGCCTTCTAGACCTAGCGTTAGCCTTCTTTGCCCTAGTCGTGGCCCTTTCAGCGTTTCTTGTCGAGTCGCTCCCCTTTTTAGGCCTCCAAATCCTTGTTGTTGCCCTCTTTTCCCTTGTCCTCAAGCCTAAAGGGTTATTAAACCCTAGCCGCGGACCCTTAGGCATCTTTCTCCTCCTCCGCTACATTTTCTCCCTCCTCGTCCAGCCCTCTTCAGCCCTGCTGCAGGCCTAAAGGCCTCTTCTCCCTCTGTCGCAGCCCTTAAAGGGCTTGATCCTTGGTTGCAACCCCTTATGGGGACTCTCTACCCTCTCAGCCCTCCTAAGCCTTAACATCAAGACTGGAGGCCTCCTCCCTCCTTGTCCTCGACTCTTCCTCTTGGCCACTTCCTTCCCTTGACCTTCTAGCCCTCATATTTGCCCTATTTTGGCCTCTTTGCCTCACTATTTGGGTTTTCCATTAAATTTTTGTCTCTAACTCTGTGGTTGCAGCAATATTCATGAGATTTTGAGCTAACACTAGTGATTGCATGTGGTCAAGTCACTAGAAGAAATTTGACCAAGTGAGTCATCTCCAAGGCCTAAAGGCCAATTCATTTTCCTATTCAAACTTTCACTCCCTCACTGGTTTACTAGCAGACATATGATCATTTGCGAACAGTGGTATATAATTCATAAACGTGCCATTAAATCACTTAATAAGTAACCTAACACATGGATAAGTCACTTGCATAAATTAAGCATTCATTGTTTAGCATACTTCATGAATTATTCAATGATTGTCATATTATTTTCGTTGAGAAATCTATGGCATAGCAATTATGTGATTTCTCTTCTATTAGTAACTGTTTGTGAGTGCCTTTTACTTCTTTAGATTTAGGGTTGTCTTTTCCTTGGGTTAATGGAGTTTTCTTCATCAAACAATTACCAATGCATAAACCATAAAGAGACAAGAGACACATAATATAAGTTATCAGCCAAGGCCAAAATGTATCACTCTTTGAGAGGAAAACCCGAACAAATTCTTCTTCTTATAGAGATTTCAATTGATGAATACAAGACCAAGACCCTTGACCTATTTGCCACTCCAAGACCAAGTCACAAGATCTCTTTCATTGCTTCTCTTCCATGCTCCAAGCAATACTTGGTCAAACTGGCTTCAATTCTTGGTCCAGCAGTACTTCTACAATTCCCATGTGTGACCTGATTTGAGACAACTTGGAGACCCTTCTTTCTTCGCTTGACATGGATATTTCTCCTTGAGGCTTCGGTGAGCAAGAATGATGCTTGACATCTTTCTTAAAGACTTCTCTAGAAATGGTTATATCCCTTCTTCAGAAACCTTGTTTTTTTGTCACACGTGTGAGGAGAAATTACCCAAAACAGAGTTTAATCTCCTCGCTCTTCTTTCCCTTCACTTCGTTGGTTATGAGATTGCTCTTCTTGACCCTTCGCATTTCCCTTTATCTCAGACCTTGACCGAAATATATCTCTAAATTTTTTCTCTGAAATAAGGTCAAGCTTCCCTATTTATAGTGGATGGAGCCTAATAATTAGTCGACTTGAAGGAGTTGTTTTGTGCTTGGTCTTGGAGGGCTTACATATTGATTTAATGACTTATACAAAATGTAACATACCCAAGAAGGGTCCTTCATACATGACATTGACTCAATTTTACTTTATGGCAAATCTGAAGGACTCACGATGAGAGTCATACTAAAAATAAAATTCCTTGCTCATAAACCCATGAGACAAGCATTACAATAATAATTTTATTTTTCTTCTTTTCATCGATTACATAAAATCACAATTACACGTCATTATGAAGACCGAACCTAGTTATTTTTCAATACTCCCTCTTAACTAGGGAGGTATTCCTTATGGTACTTGTTCAATCTCAATCTGAAGAATTTCTCATAAGAAGAGTGCATAATAATAAGGTTTCATCTAACATAGCAGTGCCATTGGAGAAGGATCTTTAATGAATTAAACATTTGTCTCTTGGATTCTTGCGTCGTTGGTTCTCTCTTTGTGCTAGCAAAGTGTATTAAAGGGGTTGTCCTCTAATCTTGTCTTGGTTGCCTCATTTATCTCATTTGCACTCTTGCATGCTTGCACTCATAAGCATTTTCTCATTGTTTGCATTTCATTTTAAGTGCTCTCATTTAAATCAAGAGAAAGAAGTGTTGGACTAATTTGACATATTTGGCTTAAGACTGCATATTGTTGTTATAATTAACTTATTGTTGTCCTAAAGGTTTTTCTCTTGCTCATTTAATGTAATTGGAACATAAAGTGCATAAAGACTCTTGATTATGTTTAATGCTCTATTGTGAGGAGATTGTTCACATTAATAACATTGGATTTTGATTTAGTTGCTACATTGATTCATAGCAAGAGATCTAACACTTTATTTTCTTGTGAGTTTCTTACTCCTAATTATGCACTAACTCACTCACAAAAGACCCTAATCCTAAGATCTAATATCTCTTTGAATGGTTAATTGGCCATTGGACTTGGGCATATTTATATATCTTGTTCTTACACATTAGCATTGGGGATCTAATTGTTTTTTTATCTAATTGGCATTGTGATAACTTGTTGACATAACTTGGAAAATTGCTAATTACGTTTGAAAGAACATTAGTCATATAATTGACTATCTCTAGAGCAAGTGTTTATTAGCATCTGTTTCATATCTTGTGTTATCTCATATAAGTGCCTTAGTTAATTATTCTAAATTATATCGGGGAATAGTGCTCTAATCTCTCGTATAGCCATTGTTGTTATTGGATTTTTGGTTCATGGTTGAATTGAATATCTATTGTGGACGATAAGTTGATATAGTTCTACCTTTGGCATATTGGCAAATTGTTATTGAGATCATTAATCTTGTTTCTCGTTTAGTACTTGGGAAATTATTTCTTGGTCACACTGAATGTATCTTTTGAGCACTTTTGAAATTGAACACTTTATCTTGTGTTTAAGATTGTCCCTCATTTATCAAGTACTCTTGTGTGATAACTAAAGATCAATTGTAACTAAGTACTTAAGATCATAAGCAATCTTAACTCAAGAACACTCATCACCTTGCATTTTTCATTTTAGGCCTAGTCCTGCATTAATAATTTACCTCCAAACCTAAACTTAGTTGATAGAAAGATAGGAACACCCTCCATCTCTTAGCTTGTGAATGATAAACCATCTCTAGTGGTTAACATGATGATCTTGCAGTCATCAGAGCCACAGTCTCTGCAGTGCCAGAAGCACTGAGTGGTTAGATTTCAAGGGGAGGTATTGTTAACCAAGTCTTTGCTTGCTTCATCTTGACTCTCTACAACCTACTTTTGAGACTAGCCTCAAAAAAACTAAGGATTAAGGGATATATTTAGCTAAGCATATAATTAAAATAAACCAAACTTTTTACATCTCACCTAGATTATAGAGCTTGCATTTCATATAGGATAGTAAAGCATCTAAGTAGTGATTGTTAATCCGGTCATTTGGTATTTAATGGATATAAAGCAAGTAGTTGACTCCAAAAGGCACTGGTCTCATCAAAATAATTCAATCTATTCTATTAACTTGCTTAAATCAACCAAGTGGTTAGAAACTTAGACCATTCAATCGTGTCTCTCAGACTTCTTTGTTGCCAATTAGTCTTGCATTTTCATATTCCATAGGGACTACCCCCCATAGTCTTACTATTGGGAGACTGCTAGAATGGAGAGGTCAGGGATCAGAGTGACAACCCTTGACCTAAGTCGTCGTCACACCGTGCCTGTACGATCTTAGCGACAAGAAGCCCAAATAAGAACAAATCCATAATCTACACATCTTGCAACTTCAATGCCATAAGCAATCCATAACCTTTGGTTGCATCTCCCCTCGCATGGGATGAGAAGGGACATAGTAATGGAGGGGGTGGCGAGGGCACCATCACTCGATGCAATGAATGGAGAAGATGTGCCACAACATCCCCCCATCCACACACTTTGTATGAGCCACCTCATCGTCGACTCAAACTTAATGAATACTAAATGTAGGATGATTCATTCATGTTCCCTCATTAACAACTTACTGCTCCAATTTGTTCTCAAATGACTCATGGTCTTCTCCCACTCCTAGTCATGATGGAGGTCACATGCCTCTTTTCGCCCCCCTCTGTTATGTGGATGTTCCACTCGCTTCACTCTCCTTTGTTGACTTCTCCACAATGGAAAACGGTTGTTTCCTTCTATTCTCAAGCTTGATTAACTAGCTCCATTCATGGCTTTCAGAGGGGCTAATTAAATCGTAGAATATCGCTTACTACCCTATGCTCTCTCCTATGTTGGACCTTCTTTATTTTCTCCCCTCTACATCTCAATCATTATTGCTTAACTTGTTGTCAGTGACCTCCATGACAAAATATAAAGCTCAATGTTGCAGGGGAAGTGAAAGTCGAGGCACATAGTGCAATTTGCATGCTAGGGGAACTAAAAGTCGAGGCACATATTGCAATTTGCATGCTAGATTCAAGGCAGACATCCAATATGAGCTCTAAGAGGATGAGGAGATCATTCAGGGACACAAATGCCATTTGGATTCTAAAATTATTGTAGATGTTGTTTGGGTCACCAAAACCAATACCTTTCACCAAAACCAAAACCAATACTTGAAAATGAAAACTCTGATGTTTAAGGTCCTCTTCGACACGAATGATATCGACACGAATGATACAAAGGATAAAATTCTACTCATGTTCAATGACATGTAGCTATAATTGAAGGATACATGCCACAATTTGGAGCACATGAGGCCAGTCTTGCCCCAAGAACAGGTCCAAGTCATCATTGGTCAAGCTGAAGGCACTCCAATAGAGGTGCAACCCTCTAACCCCTCTTAATTTTGTGAATGAATATTGAGCCTTTGGCTCTTCTGTTTCTTAGTTTTTTCCGACCTACTAAAATAGGAAAGTCTAGGCATATTAGAGCCTTCATTATTTTCTTGTTATGGTTTTGTTTCACTGTCATATTTTATATCATTTTGAACCTAGACTCTCTCAAAACAAAAATCGCGATGCATTGCCAATGGTATGGTTTCCCAAGTGGCAAACCAAAGGCTTGCAACAAGCTAAAGGCACTCCCATAGAGGTGGAGCCTTTAATTTTCTGAATGAATACTAAGCCTTGGGCTTCTTTGTTTCTTAATTTCTATCAACCTCCTAACATAGGAAACTCTAGGCATATCAAACCCTTCAATATTTTTTTGTTACGATTTTGTTTTACTATCATATTTTGTCTCATTTCGAATCCTGATACATAGCCAATTTCCCGAGTGGGAGACCAAAGGCTTGCAGCAAGCCTTTGAGCATATAATTTGATGAATAATTAATGAACTTAGCTTAACAACAAAATAAAAACTTTGGTTGTATCTCTGTGATGGATTACTTATATCCTTAGGGAGGTTAACTTTAACAGACCTCAAAGCATAAAGCCATGTACATATCAACTTGCTTAGCTCGACAACCAAATGGTTTAAGAATGACTATAACGGCAACAGGATGCTCAACATTTCTATCTAGGTCTACGGTGAACTCGAATCCTCTAATATGTTAAGAAGGATTCACCCTTCCCGAATCCCATTAATTTTCTAGACATCCACAATCCCCTTTCAAAGGTTTTCACAAATTGTGTGTACTCAGCAAGCTATAATTGAATAACGCATTTTCAAGCATTTTGTGTGTGCTTTCCAAACTAAGAAATAACGCTCTGACACAACGTGATACACATCGTTTTTACCTTTCACATGGTCATTTTTCAAATGTAAATACCGCGATTAAATTCCATTTACAAAAGCTCATTATTAATATCAAAGATAATACCACCTAGTTAATTTTTTAGCGTGAATTTCCAAGCCTCCTTTGCTGCCACAGTTGTTCACGTTACTAGTAAGAGTTGTAGGTCTTGGAAGGCCATAAAAAACTAATAAATACTGCCCTATCTAGGTGATAAAATGAAAACCACTCCAAAGTATCTTCAAACTTGCAAGAGCTGTAAGGATTTCCAGACAGGAATTGAAGGAATAAAGAGTTGATTTGATTCTAGAGCACTGAGCTATTCAATTCTATCATCACTCACATGCCAAACAGAATTGATCACTCTACTATAGATCTATTCCTCTGAGTTCTCCAATTCTCCCAAAATCAGAGAAAAGGATTCAGCACTTCCCACCCTGCCCTGTTGGCTGATGAATTCCAAAAAGCTAAATTACTTATCATCTGTTGCATGCTTAAAACAATGAAGTTCCAACAACTAATTGCAAACAATAGAATTACATGTGATTGATGAAGTAAATATGCCTCAGAAAGCGCATGAAACATACCTCATTGCACATTTACTAAAATGGTGTTAAAAATTGATTCTGCACTTTGTCTTGATATAAGTTTAGAAACGTTAGTGATTGGCATCATAAAATGAATTATAATGCTACTGTTCATCTGGAATTTGTTACAAGGCTAACTGTCTAAAATTCAAAAATTAAAATTCCTTTCCACAAACATTGTGCTATTCAAAATACTTCACCATATAGCAGCCTGAGAGATGTGGGAAACAGAGACCATAAACGTTTTTGTATTCAAGACTTCACCGGATATAGCAAACCAGATCAAAATATGGCACTTGAGATCCATTTATATGTACCCACAAACCCTAATCTTTATATTTATTTTGTTGAAAAATAATTTTGGAGATATATAAATTTTACATGATTGAGTATATATTTACTCATCAAGAATGCGAACAGTTTCATTTGTATAAAATCAAAAGTTCTGAAGCTGCAGTTGTGCCCAACAGCTGTAGGGCATTCTTAAAAGATGCATCTGCTGCAGTTCTGCCCAACAGCTGCAGGGCATTCTTAAAAGATGCACCTGAAGTAGGACAGTAAGGCTACACTCCTGTTATATCCATCATATAGTGTTTATCACATAATCATAATTGTGGTCTGCACCTTGCATGCTATATTGCACTGGATGTCCTCACCCAACGAAGTAAAATTACTTCCAATAAGTACATTCCAGTTTAATGATGAGTTACAGCTTGTGTCATATTTTACTCTGCATAATTGGCTAACTATCTTCCAATAAGTTCCAGTTTGATGACGAGTGAGAGTCTGTAATATTTTACACTGCATACTTGGTTTGATGTTTTCAAGGCTTTCTATAAATTCACATTATCCTTCTTGACTGTCTATAACTTTAAGTAGGCACTGAGTATGTGGTGCAACTAGCTTAAACCTACAACTGAAGAAACGTAACAATCCAGTATCCATTTTATAATCACGTCAAAAACTTCTTAAAATATTTGTAACAGTCAGGCAATGCACTGGTCAATTGTCAATTGTTTCCTATCTGCCTGCCATTCAGATATTGTACTTCCCCTGGACTACAAGAAGTTAAATATCAAACTAACAAAACCCGCTTTTCTCATATTGTGCAAACAATTTCTCATGAGAAGAAATTCGAAAAGCATTTGATGAAGGACCAGCAAACATAGATGCAAGAAATTTCTAATGCAGACACATATTGAAGTGAAGAGTGGCCATGAAAGCTTTAAACAATGATCGTACACATATTATGTACTATGTACCTTTTAACTGTTTAAACCTGTTGGCTAGAAAGTTCTGACCCATACTTTGCAGTTTAACACATTAGCCATTATATACAGCAATATTCTTAGTCTACAACCAAGAAAGTTAAACCAACATATTAAGCAAACGTCCAAATAAAGCAACCTCTCAGCAAAGGAAACGCCTTTAAAATAATTATTTTGTGGACGAGTTATATAAATAATAAAACATGAAACATTTCTGAAAACGGAATTATGCACCAAAATCATGATGGAAGGACATCATAGAATTATGGTTAAAGAATAAGAATATACTCCGGAGTCCAGAGGCAGTAATTCCCTATGTAAATGTACAAAGAATAGCAAAACGTAGCCTCGAAATAAACTAAATAAACTAAAAACCTTAGCGAATGCAGTGATATACATTAGTTAATAGTAGCATTAAATCCAAGTTGCGACAGAACAGGATATGCCTAATACACTCCAGAAGTAAAAAATACTCCAAAAAAGATAAACTGCATTTATATTGTATCCACCCTGAAACAAATTCAATCAAAGTCTATTTCCCTCAAACATTAGGTGGTTTGATGGACCCATAAGTATTAAGGAGAATCAAAGGTCCTAAAAGCCAGCGGTGGTAAATGAAACAGAAACACTATGAATTCTAAGAAATATAGTTCCATAGAATCCAACCCTCAATTTTGGGGTAACAAGGATGGCATAGAGGCAAACCATGGGCTAACTGACAGTGTACAAGAAGACAGCAAAAGATCACACAAGCATCACGAAATAAATGACCAATGTAGTCTGTACATAAGAAACTAATCCCTGTTGTACAGAAAAGGCCAAAATAATAATGCTTTACGACTCACGAGAAATGACCTCAAGAAACCCAAATGTAAAAAACATATAAAGCTGAAATACAAATTTGAAAAATTGGGAGAAAATAACAGAAACAGATCACCACAAAGCCCATAAACCCCCACGCAATCGTATCACCAAATCCCCTACTCAAAAATAATGGTAAGCAAGCATGATTACCAAAAAAGAATAACAGACATGAATTGAGGGTTGATCTGGTTAGTTTTAATTTGGAATCATACCTTCACTACTGATGAACCTGACAATTGCAAGAGGAGTGCCACTAAAACGTAGACTCCACCTTGGCCTCTACATATATTGACAGTTTTTTGGACGGGTTCCTCTCAATTTGCCAGCAGTGTCTGCCCAAGTTCAGAATATGTCTGCCACCCTGATAGCACATATTCCACATGAATAAATTACATATGTATGAAGCCATCTTGTCAAAATAATCCATCCACGAGCACTTGAGCCGGTTGCATCCAAATGGATTACAATAATACTCTGCTAAATGCCATTCGCCATTGACTGACATGTTACATTTCCGTGGTTCAATTCACTATCTTTCTTGTCTATAAATCCTTGACCTGCTAAATCTTCACTTGCTTTGTAATAAAGCATTTTCTGAACATAGTACATCATATAACCCTGTGAAGCTCTAACCACTCTCTCACTAACTTGAGAGACCCAAGCATCATCGCATTTGTACCATTGATTGCTAAGCCTTAGATAGGATACATAGTGCCCTGCATCCAACTTACCGGTATGTGTAACAACAGCAAATAATTCGTATTCAGAAGATAAATCTGAAGTGGAAGCCACATCTGAATCCTCACCATTCAAGGCAAAAATCCTGTTACCGTGCCTGTTCCTGACAATGGAAGATGACATGTATGGAGCCATGTCTAGAAAGAGAGGAAATTGTAAATAGCGATCAACTTTTCTCGAGGTATTTCTTGTCGAAGAATGCTCAAATCTCTTAATGTGGAAACAGAGAACCAATGGTAGTCTTCTCATAGACATCTGTTTTATAGATTCCTGTGGCACTTGACAATGCTGGCAATAGAATTTCTGATCAGAACCTAATCTTTCAGGTCTTGTAAATCGGTCCAAACATCCCAAGAGTGTGGAGATCCCAAGGCCTTGGCTTGAAACTCCAGTTTGGCCAAGATCCCCATTGCAGCTATAAGAGTCTGCTAGCATTTTTTCAAAACCATGATTGGGTTCCAGATCTAAGGAGATGTCCACGCAGGGATCATATGTAGTTGACGTAAAGCCACATACAGTGCATGTAACATCAGATCTCAAAATCCCTGAAAATACCCTATGAGCTATGCAGCAAGATTCCCCACTGCCTGCACTGGGGACAAAATATAGGCAAAATTTCAAAAGTATGACATCAGAAAATTATACAAGCCATCAGTTACTTTGATACGTTAAAAGTCTAAAGAACCAACTTACTTCAGAAAACATTAAAAATGACTGCAAAATGTTTGTTCAAAAATACTTAAATCAAAACATTAAAGTGAAGCAAAGAGGTCTAGGGATCTATTGCTCTCTTCTATCCAGAAGAAGCTTTACAGGAGGAGCTGTTAGCCATCCAAAATAACAGAAATCCTCAAGAAAAAAATAAGCTATTTATCACAAACAAACATAAAATCCTAGAGACATTTGGTGTTGTTAAAACTTGCTTTTGTTTAACTGGTTTTTATGGCTTTTGGCCAGGTGACAAACACTAGCCATTGCTTAATTAGATCATGGAAGTACAATTTAAAAAATCTAAAAGATGATAAGCTCATTGTACCAGAAGCTGATATGGAACTTAACATAGAACCCAAATGTATTTAAATGATACAGGCCATCAAATCATTTTCAAAGAGGACCAGTTGTCTTTCCTTTCATTTATTTCTTACTTTCATTGCTGCATTACTGATAAACCTCGATTTAATCACCTGCAAGGAACCACTATTGCAGACTACCAGATCCTGTATATATTGCAATGGATTCCTATGTTCTGAAAGCGTGTGAGATGACTCCAAGTGTACCAAACATGCAAAATGGTTTAAATGATACAGGCCACTAATCATTTTTAGTGGACAAGCCATCTTTCTTTCTATTCATTTTTTTCTCCATTGTTGCACTACTGACAAACCTGGTTTTTATCACTTGTGAGAAACCACTACTGCAGACCATCAGATCATGTAGATATTGTGATAGATTTCAATGTTCTGAATACATGTGAGATCACTCCAAGTGTATCAAACACGCAATTCCTGCAGAGGGTATATGTTTGGAAACATGAGAAGTGGAAAGAATATGAAATCCAAACAACATCCTGTTAATCTCCTATTCTTGTCAAAGGAAAGGGGTCACCATTGAAGGGCTCTTGGGAGAATCCCTAGATTTCCTTCCTCGTTTTTACAGAGGTGATTTTCCTCATTTTAATTTCCATTTTCTTTGTTAGCTCAAAGGCAGGTGAGTCACAAACAGCAAAACCCAACATATTCTCAAACATTCAAGGATCTTTTTCTAAGCATAGTGCTGCCTGAGAAGACCAGATAGTTTTCAAAGATTGAAAGAAAGAAAATGAATATTCCAAGACATCTGTTAAATCTCTAATACCAGATCTGATTTATGTGTACCTCAACAATTATTTTATACCCAGAAATTTCTGAAAAATATTGGAAAATAAAATCACTGGTATTTTAACTTTCATAAATTAAATGCAGCGGAAATAAAATAGGAAATCAATCACACTAAAGCAGAAAAATTATGCCCAACAATCTTCCTTCACTGTAAATTACTTGAGAAAATTAGGGCCTGGACCCACAAAGAATACACAGGAAAATTACAACTGCTGGAACCTGAAAATTGACCCCACTGGAAAATAGGCCTCAAGGAATTCAACCCACTAGAAATCAGCACTCCTGGAATAATTCGGCCCTTGGAGAATTTAGCCTCCCTCACCAGAAACTTGGCCCCTCCTTTTCCTCTCATAGGGCCCCTGCACACTTGAGAAATTCAGCCCTTGGATATTTCGGCCCCCCTCTTCAGCTAACTTAGCGTCTCTCTCCTAAACTCAGCCCCCCTGAAAATTTCTCTTGAAATTCCACCGCTGCAACTTTTCCCTTCTCTTCAGTGTTGGAGTCTCTCACTCCTAGAGAAACAGGCTCTCTCAACAATAGCAATGTAACTGTGTCTTCATCCTCTCCCATGGGTTCACTTTATCATTTTTCCATGAGCCAAATCCCTACTATCGAAAGTGATTAAGGGCTAAGATTGAATCTTAGCTTTATTTGATCAAAGGTGGAGATTAGATCTAAGACATTTAAATAATTTATTATTTATCCTTAGAAAAACATTAGCCCATAGTCGACATTAATTTAATCAGTGTATTTTTTCCTAAGTTAGAACTTCGGAAGGAGATCATATTAGTTACTCCTCTCAAACAACCACCTAAAGAGGAGTTTTTCTCCTGCATACACGACAACAACCTATCTAGAAGACTTTCCGAAGTTAGAAAATCAACACTCCCTCCTAGCAAGGAAGTGATTCTTCAACACGCTTGTCCCTGTAGAACACTAATTTCCCCTTTGCTAAAGGCTTGGTGAGAATATATGCTACCTACTCCCTTGTGGAAATCTACTGCAATCTCACATCACCTCTCAAAACCCTGTCTCTGATGAAGTGGAATTTATTCTCTATGTGCGTGGACTTATCATGAAACACAGATTCTCCGTAAGCTTAATGCAACTTTGGTTATCACGGTGACTCAACGTAGGCCCTATCTCAAGACCAAACAACCCTAAAAGCATTTTGCAGAGCCATATGGCCTCACAACTAGCCAAACTCACTTCCATGTACCTGATCTCTGCTGAGCTAAGTGTCATTGAATGTTGCTTCCTACTAAACCACAAGATCACTGCTGACACCTGTTGGAAATACCGAGGGGGCTGAATCAGTATTTCACATCAATTGGTTATTTTTAATTTCGCAAAGCATTAATTATCATTAGCATCAAATCAAAAAATAAGTTAGCATCATACCACATGAACAAATAACAACACCATTCAACAATGCACAACATCCAAAACAGTAAACACAAAATTTTTTGGTAGAAACCCTTAAGAGAGAAAAACCACCAAATGGTTCTTAATACAGGTCTTCAAAATTTTACACTAATAAGAAGCTCTAAGCATCAACTGAAGGAGGCTCCAACCCCCTGGTTTACAGGCTCCAACCTGAAGGACACTCCAACGCCCTGGTTTACCAGCTCCAACAGGAAAGACACTCCAACACCCTGGTTTACCAGCTCCAACTGGAAAGACGCTCCAACACCATGTACAGGCTCCAACTTGCCCTAGCACCACCCTGCCGCCATGAAGTGTTCTCAAGCTCTAACTTGAAGGAGACTCCACTCTCTTGCCTTAACCACCCTACCACCCTATTCATCAAGCAGACCATATGTTTCACAATTTTCAGACTAAATCCACTTGTGCTCAATATTGCCACAGGGTCATTGTAGCGACCACTAGTCGTATACGCAACGTAAATATTAAAATACTTCGTAAACAAAGACTTCCATTGTAGGATAGAAATTGTAAATTATATATTATATAAAGAATTGATGATAGGATGATTACAAGTGAGAATGAGGGCCCACTTATATACCCTAGACAAGTGCCCTTTCACGAATGGCTATGTCTCTAAGACATGCCTCTTCATCACTAACTTACTAATCATTATTTAATGACCTTTTATTTATTATTACATTTATATTTATATTTATTATTATTTTATTATGAATTATATTCATAACATAGCCTCTCACTTCAAGAAGCTTTGTCCTCAAAGCTTATTTTAAGAACATTTCCTTGTCTCGATACTTTCATCTTTGTCGATACAAGACGATACGATCCTCTGAGTGATAGACAAAATTGTCATACTGAGAACGGATCAACCCATCCTAGATTGATCTTTTGGAGTAACTTCTAATCTTTGGAGATGTGTGGTGAATAGTTATCGTATGACAGGATTCTGCAAGCTTCAGTATCCCTAGGAACATGAATTTGTTGTTTATTTTCTTAGTGATACTGGTACGTCGCTTGATTAGAAAGTCGTCTCTTGTGATTCGGATGTCTATATGTAGCTCATTTGGTTTGGCTTTCCCTTATAATGTTAGTGGTTGATTCTTGATTTCCTTCAGGCATCGCTGTTGAGTGGGCAACTGAATCATCAATTGGAATGTCCAACGTTTGAACTGCAACTTTTGCATATGTTTTAACTTCTCTAGATTCTTCTTCTTCCTTACTGGTGATATTGACTGGATCAGTATTAATCCCTTTGTCTTCAACTTGAATTGAAACGACTAACGACGTCAATATACTTCACTTTGAAGTTGGTCTAGCTTGTCATTCAGTGATTTCTTATCATTTTTAAGTTTCTTAATTTGCATAAGTAAGGTTTGGTTATGATTCCTTAAACGTACAAGTTCATCCTTTTCTGAGTTGTTGATTTTATTCTTAGTAGCTCCATCATCTTTTAAACATTTGATTTGTTCTAATAATGTATGATTAAGGCTCCTAAAACCAAGGTTACGTGGAAGCTTCACCCCCCCTCGAAAACGCGCTCCTGAAAACGCTTCCTAAGGGGAGCGTTTTTGGAAGCGCGTTTCCGACCTTGTAAAAACGCTCCCTGCCTTTTCGGGAGCGTTTCCGAAAGCGATCGGGAGCGAACACTCCCTAAGCACTTCCGGCATTTAAAAAACGCTTTGGGAGCGTTTTTTAAACCCCGAAAGCGGTCGGGGAGCATTCGCTTCCGAACGCTCCACGGCAAAAAAAACGTTTCCCACCGGCGAGAAATTTTTTTTGTTGAAAAAATCGATTTGTTTTTAAGAGGGAGGGAGGCTCATTTTGTTTATTGTTTGTAGTTGAGTGAGTGAGAGAGTGAGAGGAGCAAGAGGAGCAAGAAGGAGAGCTTGAGAGTGGAGCTACAGAAGTGACAAGGAGAGAGCAAGGAGCAAGCTGCAAGGCAACAGGAGGATTGCAAGAAAGAGGTAGGTCTTCTAATCTAATTTTGTATTTTCTAGGATGAATTTGTAAGTTGTTTAAAAATGAAAACTTGATTTTTTTCTTGAATGTTGCATTTTATTGTGTTTAAAACTTAAAAATTGAATTGTTTTTTTTCCTATGTTGCATTTCCTATTCCCATTTGGCATTTCTCCATTTGTTTTGCAGGCTAGAAACTTGAAACTTGAAACTTGAAACATCATGGCTATATGGCTAGGGATTTTTCTCATGTTGGTTCCTTTCTTTGTAATAATGGTGTTGGAGAGTAGTAGAAGAAAGAGGCAAATCAGAGAAGAGGAGGATGAAGAGTAGGGTTATGGTGGATTTGAAGAAAATCCTGAAGAGGAGGAGGATTATGTTGAGGAGGAAGTGGGGAGTGGAGAACATGAGGACACAGATTCCCCAACTAGACAAGACCAAACTCAGACACCTTTGTGGAAATATGTTCAAAAACAGGAAGGAGGGAAAGGTGGTGGAACCACTAAATTTATTTGCCCCCATTGCAATAAACAATACCATGGTTCATACACCCGTGCGAGAAGGCACCGTTGTGGGAAAATGCCAGGGGATGGAGAAAAAAATATAGGAATCAAAATTTGTACTAGTGTGCCAGCAACACAGAGAGAGAAATATAGAAAGGAAGAGGAGGCTGCCCTACAGAGATCTAAAAGATCTAGGGGTTTCATTGATTCTTATTTAGGCCCATCACGTCATGGACAAACAAGTCCAACTTCCACCCATGCCAGTGGTTATGGAGGCAGTGACACATCTGGATTAAGGCGTAGAACCATATCCGATTTCCTGGACGAAGGGTGTAGGAATGATGTGGATTCAAAAGTTTACCGATTTCTATATGCATGTGGGGTGCCATTCAATGTTCTTCGCTCACCTTATTGGCATGAAATGGTTTCTGCCATTAATGATGCCCCCAAAGGATATAGGAGCCCTGGGTATGACAAGGCCAGAACTGTGGGTCTTGATCATGAAAAAGCTAAAATAAACCATTCTTTGGCTAGAATGACAAATTCATGGAATGAGCATGGTGTGTCCATTGTCTCTGATGGATGGACCAATGTAAAAGGAAAGCAATTGATAAGTGTTTTGGTTGTGTCGGTTAGTGGCGCAATCTTCCTATCAGCCTATGATTATTCAGACAAATTCAAAACCGGCATTAACATTGCAAAACCATTACTTGATATAATTGAAAAGACTGGACCATACAATGTCATACAAGTCATCACTGATAATGCTGCTAACTTTAAGGCAGCAGGAGCAATTATTGAGGATAAATACCCCAACATATTTTGGTCTGGGTGTTTGGTTCACACAATGAACCTTTTGATGCATGATATCATTAAAAACAAACAACCTCAATTCAAATGGCTTGGTGATTGGTACAAGAGAGGTAAAAAATGATAAAATTTATTACAAATCATAGCAATACCCATGGGCTTTTCCATACTCACTCCAAATTGGAGTTGTTGAAGATAGCAAAGACTAGATTTGCTAGCTATTACCTCACCTTCAGGCGCCTTTTGAAGGTAAGAGAGTCATTGGCTGCAATGGTATCAAGCCCACACTGGCAGGTATTAAAGGACAGGGCAGCGACAATAGTTGACAAGCAAGGTTTTGAACATGTGGAGAAGACCGCCCTTGACCCTTTGTTTTGGGCACGTGTGAGGGAAATTTTGAATTTCACCAAGCCCATTTATCACATGATTCGGTTTGCAGATACAGATAAACCAGTGATTGGGGAGGTTTATGAGCAGATGGACAGCATGTTGGGCCAAATAAAAGATATTGTTAAGGATAATGATCCCAACTTGTATGCTATGATTCATGATTGTGTGTGTGCACGGTGGAATAAACTCAATGTTCCACTACATGCCTTGGCATATATCCTTACGCCAAAATATTACTCTCCATCTTGGTTGGGCCAACTTGCACTTGGAGGTGGGGTTAGGATCAAACCTCACACAGATCTAGAGGTACAAGAGGGGTACATGAAGGCATTAGACAAGTTGGTACCCGACAGGGAGGAGTGTGCTAGATTGCGCCTTGAATTAGGCAAATACTTCAATTGCACTGCTAACTTTGGTTCTTTCCATGCAATGGAAGACAGGGACAGATTTGATGCTCTCACATGGTGGGAAGCATATGGCGGCATGGGACTTTTGCCAAAGTTGGCTAAAAAAGTTCTCTCACAAGTTGTGAACACTTCTTCTACAGAGAGGTGTTGGAGCACCTATAGCTTTATACACAATGTGAGAAGAAACAGGCTGAATGAAAACCGAGTTGAAAGCTTGGTTTATGTGCATTATAACTTGAGGTTGTTGAGCCATTACTGTGATCGGGCAAATGAGGATCAATCATACAGAGTCTGGGACAACAACCCAGAGGATGATAATTTGGAGGACGGCACGTTACATCTGGAAGAATTGGAAGCAGAACTTTAGAGGGATGATGATGAAGCATCAGCAGCACCGCCACACACAGGGCCAGTCCCACCATCTACTGGTAGCAGTGCGGGTGCCAGTGCCAGTGCCAGTTCTCGATATCACACTATTGTTCCTTTGCAGATCCAACCTCCACCTTCTAGTCATGGTCGTGGTACTCCTGAGAGTACTAGAAGACCACCATTTCCTCGTGGCTCGCACAAATTAGACATTTCTCGTGGGCGTGGCAAGGGGCCAGCCATTAGATAAAATAGATTTGTTGTTTACTAGTCTTTTCTAATTGTTGTTGACAGTTGAACAGTTGAAACTTGACTCTTTCATATATTTAATGACAATTTAAGTTTGAAGTTTGAATTTAAAAGGTGAAACTTTGAAGTTGGCATTTATAAGTTTACAAGTCATTATGAATTATGAATATGATGCTTCATGAAAGTTATATGGTGATCAATGAATCAATGATGATAAATGTTATATATTGAATTTTGAAATCAATGAATGATGATAAATGATATATATCAATGATGATAAATGTTATATATTGAAATTTGAAATCAATGAATCAATGACGATAAATGTTATATATCAATGATGATAAATGTATATTGAATTTTGAAATCAATGAATCAATGATGATAAATGTTAGATATTGAAATTTTAAATCAATGATGATAAATGTTATATATTGAATTTTGAAAGCTTGAAACCTTCAGATTGATGATTCGCGAGACTCAAGAGTCAATATGTTGTATGCTTCCAACTTGTGGGCGTGGTTGATGAAGATTATAACTTCTAAATGATTGATGTTATATGATTCAATCTATGTTTTTATGTTTTTTATGTCTAATTCATCATTCTACATGTTTTTGTTGACATATATGCATTAAAATATAAAATATATATATAAACGCTCCCCGAAACACTCCGAACCAAGAGCTTCTAAAAATGGCGCTCCCGCTTCCAAGTAACCTTACTTAAAACATAAATTTTCTTCTTGTTCTAATAAACGCTTCTTCAATTCTTTCTTTGCGGCTTTAGCTTTCTTGACTTGTTCAAGTAATTTTTCTTGGTGTTCTCTGAGACACAAAACTTCTTTGTCTTTGTTGGAGACGACTTCTTCAAGCTCTCTTTGCTTCCATGATATAGTTTATTTCCCTTATAAGGAAAGGTCAAAACTTGTTTCTCTATGTTTAACATGAAAGTACCCAAATCCTTAAACCAAGGTTGACCGAGTATGATGTCAACCTTTCTATTATCTATCCTTACAACATGAAATTGAGATATGTGCTCATAATGACCTACTGTCACTAGTAAATCATTGATTTTGTACTCTTTTGGTCAAAAGTATTTTTCCTTACACCAATTCTTGGCTCTAGAATTAGTAGCTAATTTGCGAAATTGATGTTGATATAATTTTTAATGTCGCTTGGGCTGATAGCAACATTAAATTCTCTTCCTTGGATACTTCCTTCTAATGTAATTACCTTGGGCTCTGTAACTGAAAGACCATTATAGGAAAACCTTTCTTCCTTCGTCATTATAGAATTGAGCTCCATTATCTCCATCATATTTTTTTCCATGATTCATCCCATTTTTGTTTTGTAGAGATGACTTTAGGTGTTGGAACACCTAATCCTACATGGGTAGGTGTGGAATACGAAAAGGAGCAGCATTCAGAAATTGGCAGCATTCAGGCATTGGCTTTGAAGAAAGGCAGCACTGCCCATCTGAAGGTTTTCATTCTATTTTTTCTCTGCAATTTCTGCTTATTAAAATCTGCAATTTGAAGAGCTGTTGGATACTATTTATATTGGGTTTCTGAAGAAGATTTTGGATTTTCACTGCTATAATTTCCAGGAAAATTCTACTGTATATTTGAAAGAAAAATCTAAAAAATCTTTCACTGCTCTCTGCTCGCTGCTGTTTTAAAAATAAATAAATAAATAAATAAAAATTTGGCCTTTGGCCCTCTCTGCAACTCCCCTCATAACTCTCACACGCCACGTCTAACCTTCTATTCGATTTTCAAAACCGGCCCATTACATCTCTTCCCTACGCCCTACAGCTCTCACTGCACAGACAACACCCCCTCTCCTCACGGCCTTTCGGCCCCACTCCAACACTACCTCCATACCTCACGGCTCACCCCGCTCCTCCAACACTCTCTGCAACTGCTCTTCCCTGTGCCCTACAGCTCTCACTGCGCAGACAACACCCCCTCTCTTCACGGCCTTTCGGCCCCACTCCAACACTACCTCCATACCTCACGGCTCACCCCGCTCCTCCAACACTCTCTACAACCGCTCTCACAACACTGCTACACAGCTCCAAATCCGTGCCTCCACCTGCGCACGCCCTTCCAAAAAGCAGCTCCCTCCACACGCACGTTCCCATACAGCGGAATCTACCCTTCGTTCCCACGCAATCTCTCATCCCTCACTGCAATCTCCCTAACCAATACACGCCCCCTCTCGAATCCCATTCCCAACTACACCTCCCCCTTTCGCGGCCTCCCTCTAATCCTCACGGAGCGCTCCCCCACTCGCCTTAACTCCCCTCGAGCTCTCTCCCACGCGCCTCTGGCCGACCTCTTCCCTCTCCGACTACGCCTCCCTCCCTTTCCCATGGCCTTTCGGCCTCCCATCACAATTCGATTTTTTTAATTTTTATTTTTATAAAACCCCCTCCCTCCATTAATAAAACCCCCCCACCATATAGTTACCCCCCCCCCCTCCCCAAATAAATTTCGATTTTCTATAATTTTAATAACTCACCTCCCCCCAATAAATCTCCCCCCATTCCATTCGACCTACTTTTTAATAAAAAATAAAAATAAAAATCCCTCTTATAATTAATACCACCCCTCCATATAAATAAATAAATAAATCCCCTCCTCCCTTTTAAATAAAATTTTCTTTCCATTTTCTATTAATCTTTTTTTTTAATTAATTTTTAATTTTAAAAAAAAAGCAGAGAGAGAGAGGAAAGAGAGAATATGAACAACAGAAGAAGAGAAAATGGCATATGAAGCGCAGATGGACTATATTTAGAGAAAAGTGAATTTGACATTGTGTGAATTGTGGCATTGACATAAGGGTGATTTTCTGAAAGAAGACAAGTTTGCCATTATTTTTAAAACGGCTCTTTGAGGGAAAATTCAATTGCCTTAAAGGCCTCTTGCACAAGTGTTTTCAGCTGCACATTTACAAAATACTTTTGCAAAGATATTGACATTGTATTGTGAGTGGAATTTGCCTCTTCATTCATAGTTGAAATCAGTGAATTTGAGTTGTTGATGTAACTCATTGTTGATTGTCCTCCATCATTTGAGGAGCACACTTTGTACTTTGAGATTTCTATAAGTCATTTGTAATTTTGAAAAGAAGTTGAGTCACAGCATTTCAGCATTCTTCCGGTTAAATGACCTCTTTCATTTTTGAGCCTAAGTTGTTGAAAAATGGTGAAATCAATAAACATTAGTGTTGAATAACCTCATTCATTCCAATGTTGATGACATGATAAAATAGGCAAGGATGTCTTTGTAACATTCAAAGTTGTTTGCAAAATGCTGAAAAAGATTGAGTTTTCGCGATTTAGGAACAAGAGCAATAAGATGAACTTCAACAAAGTCACCATTAAAGACTTTGTTTACCATTGAACGAACTCCATCTGACAAGTCAATAAAGTTCGATTTGATTCCCATTGGATTTCCTTGTACAAGAGCAGATTTACATGCAGATGCAGTAGCTCAGTCTGCACTTCCCAAGCCCATCATCGGACCTTGGGAAGAGCTTGTCCACAACAAGCACAGAACTAGTCTTAGATATGACAAGGATGTGTCCTTTCATATTCTAGACTACTCCAAGCCCATCAAATTTCAGAGTGCAGGATTCCTTTATGACAGTTCACCTATAGCTGTTCTAGATCCTGCTCCACCTCCACAGCAACAACAACAACAGATTGTGAAATGCCAACACTGTGATGGAGTTGGCCATATGAAAGATCACTATTTTGATCTTCATCCATGCAAGCATTGTGGTCGACACACTCATTCTTCACACAGATGCTTCAGAAACAAGCCTCCTGCAAGAACAAAGATTCATCTTGGATGGATCGCTTCTTGGCAATGGGCATCAACAGCCAAGAAGATGTTTAAGTCGCGTGTCAGAACTTGTTCTCGAATATTGAACAATCTTGCAGTTGAGTTTCGCCATCATCCTCACCTTGTCCTGACGGGGGCGGGGGGAAAATGGTGGTCATGTACAAGCTTCGACGTCGGATCAAGCGAGCCTGAGCCACAATCTCTCATTCCATGTTCAGAGTTGTAGCCAGAGACACAACAGTTCAAGCAAGCCTGAGCCACAATTCGTCATTCCAGATTCAGAGATGTAGCCAGAGACACGGATGCCCATGAGTATGCCTTTGGTTGGTGGACAGCCTTAAACCATCATCTTTGATTGATGGACAACCTTAAACCATCACAAGTTGTAGACCTCCCTTCTTTTAGGTTGAAGGTCTCCCTTTCATATATGAGGGACACTTCCTCTAGCAGAAGCCTTCAGCTTCTTGCCAGATTTGGTTGAGTTCCAGGAAATGCTTCAAGCATTCCAGAGTTGTTATTAATCCTAAAACCATCACAGGTATTGAACCTCCCTTCTGGGTTGAAGGTCTCCCTTTTTATGAGGGACAATTCCTACAACGGAAAGCTTTCAACTTCTTGCCGGTTGGAAAGTTCGGGGCTATGGTTTTGCGTTCCGGTGTTGGTAGGCATTCCAGTGTTGGTAGCCATCCTTAAACACCTCTTTTTTCCAACATTTCAGAGAGTTGATTCAGCGCAAGTGCTGCCATGCATACTTTGCAGATTTGTATTACAACTCTTTTCTTGGACTCACACATACCCCTTCGGATTAAGGGGGGATGTTGGGACACCTAATCCTACATGGGTAGGTGTGGAATGCGAAAAGTCACAATGGAGTCCAAGTGACCTTGGAATGTGAAACCAAGAGTCACACCATTGTATTATAAATGTACATCATGTATAATGGAAAAAATAAGAAAGCCTCACGCTTATCCTTCATTGTGTGTTGAGTCTCTTGTGTGTGTGTTTTTATCTTCCTCCTACACCATGTGTGTGTTTAACATGGTGTTTAACATTAGGTATTATGTAACCGCTTTCACCCTTTTTTTTATAATACATTCTTATTCCTTCAACAATATCCCTTATGGTCTTAGAAATATAATAATTATTTCCTTTTGATTTTATAAATAACTTCGCAACGTTTCCCTTGGTAATCCTTAATACCTTTATAATAATACCTTCTTTTTTAAACTTCAAAGTTATTTCACTCCCAATTTATTTACTCCACTTACTTTCTTACTTTTTTTCTTTTTTTAAAATAATTATAATATATATTATATATAATTAAATAAATTTATTTATGTAATGGTTTTATGATATTGAAATATAATCGACTTATATACCAAAGTTGACTATAACCGTTATTGTAATCAACTTATAAATTTGTGTCGAATTAATGTAATAGTTGAGTCCACATCAAAATCGCATATGCCTTGACCAAACGAGTCTACATTGAAATCATGTATGCCTTGACCAAACGTCGTGACCTCTTTGGGATGGCGGAATGGACAAAGGATAATAGAGTTGATGGCAGGAAGACGTGGCAGGGAGGTTGTGGCTTACTTGGAGCACAATGGATAGAAAATGATGGACAGTTTGTGGACTTGTTGTTAGGGTTCGACAGCTTGTTGTGTATGGTGGCGGGGTGAGGGAGTGGGTATTGCGGTCGACTGTGATGTGTGGATAGGGTTCCTTAGGGAGCCGCAGGCTTGACTGGCTGCCACAACAGTGCAATACACATCATCACAACATACAATACCCAATTCAATACACATCATCACAGCATACAATACTCCTTAGCAACATCTTAACAATACATTGATCAACAATAACATCAACCACTCCAACAACTCAACTACAACTCTACTTCAACAACATCAAGCATGAAAACTAAGCTCATCAATATATTTTTACTGCTTGAGGTCTATCAAACACTCGTTGGACGATACTTACTCAGTCATATGTTAGCATACAAGTCTGCTCATAAACAATAGCACTAACCCTATTTGTTTGTGACAATAAGAGTTGAAGTTGGGACCTCCTTAATTATTTTCAGTTATGAAATGGTGCCAACCTTTATTAAACTATCAATCTACTTCTTTGTATGCTATGTAAAGACATCTATACAATTTTTGTGTCAACTAGAGAAATTCTACCTCGTGCATATTCTATAAAGAACCTTGGCGGAATAAATTGCTTTCAACAACAAGCTCAATAATAGTATACTAGCAACTTAGATACATTTTTGTATCAGATCTTGAATATGCCTCTAGATCTTTTGTCCTAATCATGTCTCAATTGTTGCTCACTTATAAATAGAACAATTTATCAACCATACGTTAATTATAATGAAACTGTTTGTCGATAAGTGGTTTTCATTGATGTCAACCCCAGCAGCACCTGGAGATGTCCCTCTTTCGTTGACCAATATGACATGGCAAATCATTGATTCTTGCATCCATACCACCCTAGATGGATCCTCCTCGTCAAACCAATTTCGATAGTGTGTGGCACGCCCGGAGAGGACTCACAGTTTGAGAGATGTGTGTTTAAATTTGAAGACCCCAGTAAGCGGGTAAAAACACCAAGGGGTTGTGACATGGCACCTTATCATTGGTTGTTTGCTATTAAACATCAAGTTTAAGAATTTTTCATTGTGATTTATGATAATCATCCTGTGGAGGGCAAAAAAATTGTTTAGCACCCACAAAAGGTTAAAAGCCAAATCCACTCACCAAAAGGCAATCGGCCTTCTTTCTTAGGGCTTAAGGCAATAAAATTAATGTTTTTAATTAGAAACCCCCCTGAAAATTAGAGGTCGGAGGTCTTCTTGAAGCCCCTCTCAACCCAAGACAAGTTTATAAAAGGAGATTTAATACCACTCTTCATGATATGCAATCTTAATGAAGTAATCTTGTGTCCAACTCTAAACTTTTCAGCCCTTGTGGAGGGATGCAGAACTCAGAAGAAGAGGGTTAGGGTTTTTAGGTTTTCTCAAGGCAAGTTTATAAAAAGAGACCTAATACCACTCTTCATAATATGCAATTTTAATGAAGTAATCTTGTGTACAGCTCTGAACTTTACAACCCTTGTGGAGGAACGCGGAAATCAGAAGAAAAGGGTTAGGGTTTTTAAGTTTTCTTTTATTTTTGGGTGATTCGTTTAGCAGGATCTTCTGCATGTTGAATGAGCAACAATCCTGGAGACATCAATTCAAGTCACAAAGACCAATCATGTGATTATTTTATGGACAGAAAAAAGGTCAGCGAAGGTTATTATTGGGCATCAAAGTCTCGCAGCCCTACTTTGTTGTTGTTGTTGCTGCCAGGTCGAAGATAGGATCATCTGCAAAAGAAGAAGAAGGTTGACTAGGTATGGAGGAAGTTTGTGTCAAGGTCTAGAGTTGTGGATTATCTCAGGAAAACTAGTGGGGTTTTGCCCTAGTTGTCCGCATATATCTGGTGTCCTTGATCTATGTGTTATTGCTTTGTTAAATGCTAAATGAACTAAGAGAAAAGAAGATAATAAGAAAACTAATAAGAATACAGGGACATCACAAGTAAATAAGTACAAGAAAATCTTGCTACCTTTCTGATATCTGCAAAAGAAGAAGGTTAACTTGGTGTGGAGGAAGTTTGTGTCAAGGTCTAGAATCTTAGATTATCTCAGGAAAACTATTGAAGGAAGAATTATTGACTACGTTTTCCCCTAGGGTGGGTTTTGCCCTGGTAGTTCGCCTATATATGGTGTCCTTGATCTATGTGTTATTGCTTTTGTAATTGCTTGATGAACTAAGAGAAAAGAAGATAATAGAATACATCAATAACACAAGTAAATTATAAAATACAAGAAAATCTTTATGCCTTTCTGATTTTCTAACATCCAAGACCAAGTCGACCTGCCAACTAAGAAGTCGCCTAGTTTGAGTCTCGTCCACCTTGGAAGCCTATATAAAGGATGTAACTCGACCTCCCTTGGACACACATTCACTTCCTATCATCTAAGCAAAGGAGAAGAGCAATAAGGCTAGCAAAGAGGGAGAAGGACAAAGGAAGAAGTTGTGGGGCTAATTCTCTCTCACACGTGCAAAGCAGAAGAGCTGGAATTTGATGTTTCAAGGTCAAAATTCTCAAGTTGTTAGAAGAAGATCAAAGTTGCTAGAAGAGGAGCCTACTAGGTCACTCTCTAGCCCTAGACAAGGAAGCAAGTCAAGCGAAGCTACTGGGAGGCCCTGGAAGGCTAATTTTCGCTCAAACATGTGGATCCAGTAGCAGTTGCAGGGGCAAAAGAATTCAAACCTATAGTAGAGGCCAAAATTTTGAAGTTGCGGATCGAAGTTGTGTTGCTGGAAGAGATTTGACTGGGTTTGACTTAGACAAAGAAAGCACATCATCAAGAAGGTCGAACTTGGTCTTGGAAGGGGACTTGGTCTTGGAAGGGTATTGGTCTTGGTCTAAAGGTCTTGGAATTCGTCAATTGAAGAATCTACAAGAGGAGAAGAAATTTACAGGTTTTCCTCTCAAGTGGAGAGGTTTTGGCCCTGGCTTGCAGCGTATATCTTCTGTTCTTGTGTATTATTGATCTTCTTGTTTTGGTAGTTGTTTGATGATAAGAACAAACATAATAATAAGAGAAAAAGCTAATAAGTAAGAAAAAGTAAAAAGACATCAAAAGCAGTATCAAGAATAGAGAAATCATCCTAACTATTGCCCTATAGATTTCTCAACATGGTATCAGAGGCAAGGTTGGCTAAAGGCATGATGAAGATCTCTACTATATTGAAGAAGTTCTTAAAGAAGTGTACAATGGTAGCAAGCAATCTCAAAAAGGATATAAAAGAATTATGGGATCTCCTATCTTCTCTCAAGAAGCATGTGACTAAGACATCTTCAAAAGACGAAGGATTGTTCTCAACACTTATTGGCAAATTTGAAGATGAAAATATTTAGGTGATCGACAGTGGAGCATCAAGACATATGACTGGTGAACGCAAGCAACTAAAAAAATTGTCATGAGGAAAATCTTCTTACTCCGTTGAGCTTGGTGACAAGAAGAGCTATCATGTGAGAGGAATTGGATCAACCTCGCTAGAGCTAGAGAATGGAAGCAATATTCATGTCAACAACATCTTATTTGTTCCAGGTTTGCATAAGAATCTACTTTCCATTTCATATATAGAAGATATGGGAGATAGAATTGCTTTCATAGATGGAAATGTTGTAGTATGGGATAAAAACTCTAGAATCAAAAATGCAAAGATGATTGGGATCCGTGAAGGAAGACTCTACAGATTGTTAACTCCCCTTGCTCAAGCTTTGGTTCACATTGAAGTTAGCATAGAAGATTTGGTCATCTTCACTACAAAATCTTACCAACTCTAAATACAATGGTAAATGGCATCCCCGAACTCAAGGAGGATCATGAAGGAGTATGCAAGGGATGTGCAATAGGTAAAAATAACAAAAGGCCATTTGGAAGCAGTGCTTCAAGGTCGAAAGAAATTCTGGATGTCATTCATTCCGATGTATGTGGTCCTATAACTCCAAAGTCTCTTTGAGGTCATCTGTATTATGTAACATTCATTGATGACCATTCAAGGAAAACTTGGGTTTATTTGATGAAATCCAAGGATGAAGTATTCAACAAATTTCAAGAATTCGAAGCTGAAGTAGAGAACCTTACAAATAGAAGGATAAAGATCTGAAGATCTAACAATGAAGGAGAATATACTTCGAAGGAACTCATAGCTTTCTGTAAGGAGGTTGATATTAAGAGGGAGTTGATAGTCTCATACAATCCCGAACAAAATGGAGTTGCGGAACAAAAGAAACGATCCATTGAAGAAAGTATAAAAGCCATGTTACATGATCAAAATTTGCCAAAAATTTTGTGGAGTGAAGCATATAAGACTGTTGTATACATCCAAAATCGAAGTCCCCACAGGTCAGTAGATAACATGACTCTCAAAGAAGCATTCACTGGGAAGAAACCGAGGGTGGGCCTTCTCTGAATTTTTGGTTGTCCTATCTATATTCATATACCGAAGGACAAAAGAAATAAATTGGATCCTTAAGGCATGAAAGGAACATTTGTTGGCTACAGTAATACTTCAAAGGCATATAGGATCCGCATAAAAGGACACCAAATAGAAGTTAGTCGAGATGTCATATTGCATTCAAGAAATCAAAGGATCTCCCGATGGTCTTTGATGATGAAGAACTTCCCATATTTGAAGAGAAAGGTACCAGGGAGGAAGAAGAATCAAATCATGAAGATCAAGGTCCCAGTGAACTCGTGCAACCTGTGGTCATCCCCGAAACTAGAAATAGACCTAATTGGTTGAAATCTAGTCTAATAGATGAAGAGGGTCGTGGAGTAGCCAAAGGCACATTCAGAGAAAGCAAGAAACCCAAAAGATATTTTGGGTATGCAACATATATGACGAAGCTAATGGAAGCAGAACCATCCACCTTTGAAGAGGTTGTCAATCATCAAGAATGGAAGGATGCCATGAATGAAGAGTATCAATTGATAATGAAAAAAGGAGTTTGGGGGATCCTACCTAGACTTGAAGACAAATTCGTTGTAACTTCCAAATGGCTCTACAAGATTAAACATGTCACAGATGGAAGTATTGATAAGTATAAGGCAAGATTTGTGGATAGGGGCTTTCCTCAACAAGAAGGCATCGATTATGAAGAGACATTTGCTCCCACGGCAAGGTATACAACTATATGTTCACTAGTCACTTTGGCAGCACCGATGGGATGGAATATTCATCAAATGGATGTCAAGGTTGCATTCTTGAATGGCACAATTGATGAAGAAGTCTATATAGAGCAACCCTTGGGATTTGAAGTCAAAGATAGAGAGGCTTATGTTTGCAGGTTGAAGAAGGCATTATATGGCCTTAAGCAAGCACCAAGGGCATGGTATGCAAGGATGGATGCATACCTTCAAAGATTAGGCTTCATATAAAGAGTTTTGTTGATCTGAATCTCTATATCAAAGTTGTGAAGGACAAGCCTGTTATCACTCTTCTATATGTGGATGATCTTCTATTGACAAGTGTGGAAGGTCGAATCCAAGAGTGCAAGAAGCAACTAGCAGCAAAATTCGACATGGAGGATCTAGGGTTGATGCACTACTATTTAGGATTGGAAGTTTGGCAAGGACCTGATGAGATTTATCTAGGTCAAGGAAAGTATGTGATCAAGATGTTGAAGAGGTCTGACATGATGGATTGCAAACCTATGACGACCGCCATGATCACAAACTTGAAGAAGCTAAGAAGTTTTGAATTGAGCCCAATGGATCCAACCAGGTATAGACAATTGATTGGTTCACTGATGTACTTGGTGAATACTCGACCAGACATATGTTTTGCAGTGAATGTTCTCAACCAGTTGCAAGTTGAGCCAAAGCATGATCATTGGATAGTAGCCAAGCAAATACTGAGATATCTGCAAGGAACGATCCACTACAGCCTGAAATAGAATAAGAGGAATGATGCCACTTGATTGGATATACAGATTACGACTGGGGAGGCACTGAGCAGGATGGAAGAAGCACTACAGGAGGATGTTTTAGTTTGGGATCCTCCATGATCTCATGGATGAACAAAAAGCAAAAATCAGTTGCTTTTAGTAGTGCTAAGGTTGAATATATTGCAGCTTGTGAAGTAAGAAGAGATGTTGTCTAGCTGAGAAAGTTGCTATCTGACTTGTTTGAAGGACCAATGGACCCTACGGCGATTCATTGTGACAACACCAGTTGTATAAGGTTGTCTAAAGACCAAGTGTTTCATGGAAAGACAAAGCATATAAATAACAAGTTTCACTACATTCGAACGTCGGTGCAAGATGGTGTGTTGCAATGATATATCTCCATTGATGAACATGTAGCTGACATCTTGACAAAATCTCTTCCTAATAAGAAGCTTGTGTATTTGAGAGACAAGGTTGGATTAGTTGAGATATCCTCCCTAGTTGAAAGGGAGAGATAGAAACATCATTCTTGTATTCACTTGGGAAGAAAGAATGGAGGATTGGGTAAGCATCTGGCATCTGATACTCTTTGAGGATGAGGTAGGGCATCCAAGATAAGAGTAGTCGTAGTGGACCAATATTCTTTGACGACTGGAAATCCAAGATGGGGTATGTGCATTGAGAGACCATGATGAAGGTGTCTATAAATCATTGGTCTCGCCAACATTGTGCTTTGATCTTGTGGAGAGAGTTATTATCAAGGCCTTGCTATGTGACATTGTTGGTTGATATTATGTTAAACAGATGGATTACCAATCTGACTCTTCTTATGAGATCTCTTTAGATTGAAAATGTCCATGTACCTCCCTAGTTAAAAAGGAGTGTTGAAAAATGTGTAACTAGGTTCAGTTTTCACGAATATGAAATGTACTTTTGATTCTTGAATATTGTAAAACGAAGGAAATTTTGTTATTATTATTTTGGAGCATGGGTTTCATGCTCAAGGTCTTTTATTTTAAAGGTCAAGCACCCACTGAGTGCTTCTAGGGTTTATCCTAGGGCAAGAAGTCAAAAGAGTCATTGTCATGTGTTGAAGACCCCATCAGGCACATTGTAACTTGAAAAAGGAATTATTTAAAAGTGTCAGAATACCCTCCAAGACCAAGTCAAGCTGTCAGCAAAGAAGTTGATCTATTTTAAGGAGCCTCATCCACCTTGGAAGCCTATATAAAGGAAGGAACTTGACATCCCTTGGACACACATTCACTTCTTATCATCTAAGCGAAGGAGAAGAGCAAGAAGGCTAGCGAAGAAGGAGAAGGACGAAGGAAGAAATTTCTAGGCTAATTCTCTCTCAGACGTGCAAAGAAGAAGAGCTAGGGTTTGTTGATTCAAGGTTGAAATTCTCAAGTTGTTGGAAGAAGATCGAAGTTGCTGGAAGAGGAGCCTACTAGGTCACTCTCTAGCCCTAGAGAAGGAAGCAAGTCAAATGAAGCTGCTAGGAAGCCTTGGAAGGCTAATTTTTGCTCACACGTGTGGATGCAATAGTAGTTGCAGGGGCCGAAAATTTTAGACCTGCAGTAGAGGCCGAAATTTTGAAGGTGGGGGTCGAAGTTGTGTTGTTAGAAGAGATTTGACTGGGTTTCACTTAGTCAAAGAAAGCGCATCATCAAGAAGGTCGAACTTGGTCTTGGAAGGGTATCAGTCTTCGCATAGAGGTCTTGGAATTCGTCAATTAAAGAATCTATAAGAAGAGAAGAGATTTACGAGTTTTCCTCTCAAGTGGAGAGGTTTTGGCCCTGGCTTGCAGCTTATATCCTATAGTTCTTGCGTACTATTGTTCTTCTTGTTTTGGTAGTTCTTTGATGATAAGAACAAACATAATAATAAGAGAAGAAGCCAATAAGTAAGAAAAAGTAAAAAGTCATCACAAGCAGATATCAAGAATAGAGAAATCATCCTAACTACTGCCCTATAGATTTCTCAACACCCAGGATTGATGATCTAATAGATAAGTTGCAGCAAGTGAAACACTTCTCCGAGTTGGATTTAAAATTAGGATATCACAAGGTTCAAGTCAAAGAATAAGATACTTCGAAGACTGCCTTCAAAACCAAACAAGGTTTGTATGAGTGGTTAGTCATGCCATTTGATTTATTTATACAATGCACCACATAAATTAAAATAATGATCCAATTCACCATAAAAAATTAAAATAATGATTCATATTCATAGCCATTATATTTAAAAACTTCATAATTAAATTTAATTAATAAGAATATAAAAATTCAAGTTTACAATAGACTTTTTTTCTAATCTATCTATATCATCAATGTTAATACATATCACTAAAAAATAGGTTTGCATCTTGAGAGATTTGATCCCTCTAGGCCCTTGGTAGGTCCAAAGTTAAGATGGATCTATGTTGGTCTAGATTAATTTGTCATTGTTTTTTAATAATATATTGATTCACAGTGTTTCATGGGAGGAGCACATCTCACACTTGGCGTGGGTGTTAGAGACCTTGACAAAGCACTAGCTACTAGAAAATCCTATGTTGCCAAGAAACGTGGGTTCGGGCACTCGGACAGGAACGAGGACGAGTACGTCATTTTTTGAAACAGGGTGCATGGGTTCGCCAGGGGTATATTATAGTTTATTTATATAATATCTAAATATTATATTTTATAAATTATAATATATATGGATTTTTATATTTTTCAACTTTAAACAAGAAAACTAAAATATTTATGATTTAAACTTTAAAGATTTAAACATGCACATCATTGAACATTCAACATTCACATTGAAATTTCAAAATTTCTAATTTGATATCAAGTGCAAATTAGAGCTTACATATTAATAAGAATCACGATATATGTCCATTATCATACTACATTCAAAATTTTCCTTAAGGCATCTCCAAACATGAACTAGGAAATTTTAAAATACTAAAATAAAAATAGCTAATAGTGAACAATGGCTTCCTCAAGCCATGTCAACAGCATCCATGTCATAAACATCACTTAGATCTTTAGTTAGCATGCTCTCCAGGTAGGAATCACTCTCATCTTGAAGCTCCTGCTCATCCATAGCAACTAGAGGTAGCTTAATAAGGCCATATGGTTTTATCTCCTCGTCCACACACATAGCATCATCTGTGTATTGGTCCCATCCCTTGAAAGGACCCTCCTTGTACCCAAGGTCTTTTCGAGATATGAAACAAAGTGTGCCATGAATGTACACTAAGTTCTCTGCCGTCTTTGAGCCCAACCTATTTCTCTTTACTGAATAGATAAAGGCATAAGTACTCCAATTCCTCTCGCAAGATGAAGAACTAACTACCTAGAATATTAGGGGAGGCCCATTAAATTAATTAAAATTTTAAAAATAAAAACTAAAAAGAACCCTAAAGAACCCGATTTTGGGGTTCCAAGTAGCCATCATCAAGGTTCGTCGTACCCGTAAAGACAAAAGAACCCAAATTTTTTTAATGGAGAAACTGGTTCTTCATAAAAGAACTCAGTTCTTCTGGGTTCTTCTCATAAGAACTCGTACCTGAATCTGATACTTGGGGACAAGAACCCAAGACAGGTTCAAGAACCCCACCCTCGGATTCGCGAACCCATGCAACATAGAGAAAATCAAAAGAAATGTGAGTTTGCATCGCAATCTTCGGTGTATTTAGGATATGTGGTTGGTGGTGGGGAGTTTGCAATAGAAACTATGAAGATGGAGTCCAACATGAAGTGGTCGATGCCTACAAATGCCTCTAAGGTTAGTAGGCTTTGTTGGGGCAACACAATATTTGAAAAAAATCATGGCTTCATTTTTAGTATTAGCTACACCACTCCAAGCACTAGTTGTTGCTTTACCAAACTTGTAGCAACCCTTCGAAGTGAAGACAAATGTGAGTGGGTATGCCATGGGAACGTTCTTGATGCAAGGAGGAAGACTTGTATGTACTATGCACTACCATTCTAAAGTATTTCAAAGGGGAGTTCTTTACTACCCTACCTACAAAAAGGAGTTATATGCCACGGTACAAGCTATATCAAAAAGTGGAAACAATATCTGATGGAAAAGGAGACTATCATCCACATAGATTTCCAACCACTACAGTATTTGCAAGCCCGAAGTAAGCTACAACAAACCATACACTACGAGTGGATTGAGTTCTTACAACAGATTCATTTAGTCATCTAGTACAAGTAGGGAAGCACAAACAAAAATTGATTGACATGCTTTCAAGGCCAACCACATTAAAAATTACAACTTTATGAACTCATATGCAGATGGACGCTTTCACCCATAATGCATACAAAGAGGCATATACAAAGGCTGAGGACTTCAAGGAGGTGTTTCAACAACTACAAGGCCAAAGTCATGCAAAACAATGGTGATCACTGAAAACATAGTTGACTATCATCTCCTGAATGGGTTACTTTACAGGCTAGACAAGCTTTGTGTTCCTAAAGGTGACTTATCAGTGAAGCTCATACCTCCAAGGTAGCAGAACATTTTGGATATGGGAAGACAGTTGCCAACTTACAGAGGAATGTGTATTGGCCCAAAATGCAAGAAGATGTAGCAAGGTTCATTAGAAAATGCATCCTCTCATGTACTAGTCAGCCCAGTAACAAAAAAACATAGTCAATATCATTCCTTACTTGTACCCACTCGTCCTTGATAAAGCATTTCCATGAATTTTGTGGGACGTTTACTAACAACCAAGAATGGAAATGGCTACCTATTTGTAGTAGTTGACAGGTTCAGCGATATGTTCATTCTCATGCTCTGTAAAATGACAATTAGAGAGCAGGAAATAGCAAAATTGTTCTTTGAACAAGTCTAATTGCACCTTGGGATATACCACAGAGCATCATTCCAAATAGGGGTCACCAAATTTCTCAGTGCATTTTAGACTATGTTGTAAGAGAAACTGGACATAAAGATAAAGGTCTACAACATTCCATCCACGGAGATATGGAAATCAAAAGCATTCGAAGAACTAGAATGAAAATCTAATATATATTCAACATTCTTATAATAAAACACTCCACACTTCTACTGGTAAGTCCCTATTTAAAACTTATTTTGGATATTTGCCACCTTTACCTTTGCATGTTGTATATGGACAACAAGTAAGGGAAGATATAACAAGGGATGCATTAAGAGTAGAAAATATGTTGAGAAAATTAGGCATGATCCATTTGCAAGTACAAGAGACGCTAAAGAAGTCACGTGAAAAATACAAGACTAGGCATGGTCAACACAGAATAGAGAAGACATTCAGAGTGGAAGAAAGAGCATGGCTACAATTGAACAAGGAAAGACTACGAGGTCCTCGTAAGAAGATCAAAGATCTACGGTATAAGGTGGGAGATAATGTCTACAAACTAAGTTTATCGTCATATACTCACATTTACTCTATGGTGAATGTGGAAAATCTCAAACTCTAGGAGCCTTCCATGTTGGATCAAGAAGAGGAGCAAGTCCTATCATTCATAGAAGACTTAGCTCCAGATGCCCTAGCAAAGTTGACAGAGGATATAGTTTTACTGAAAAGGTCTATAATTGCAAGGTTGGGATAACATGACCTTTGGTAGATTGGATTGAAAGGACAACTTCCAACGAAAGTAAAATGGTACTCCAGGGAGAAGTAGAGGAGGAATTTCTTCACCTCATTCAAGAAAAGTTTTCGAGATTGTTGCTACAAAATCTAACAGACCCGCTGCAAAGCCTCACTGGGCGGGACCAAACCTTATGGAGCAAGAGAAAGGGTTGCCACTGTCACCTCAACAACTGTTCCCCTATATTTTAGTGGTATTCAACCACAAGATAGGCTTCACTAGATTACCTAAAGGATATTCTAATGTTATGGCTCAAGGTTGTTGAGAATTTAATAGGGCAATGATTAATTCAATTCTCTTACTTGATAACTGCTTGTGTTATTCTTTAGCTTCTTTATCTTTGATTCTTATTATTACGATGAGCAATACATCAAACAATTACCACAACAATAAGAACAGTGACATAATATGTAGGCTCCAAGTCAGGGCCAGAACCCCTCCTCTTGAGGGAAAAACCCACAAATCTCTTCTTATAGATGCTTCAATTGACGAATACCAAGACCATGACAAAGACTCTTGACACAAGTATTCCTCCAAGACCTTTGTCACTATCCCTTACTGCTCTTCTCGGCTTTTTGACTCGATCTTCCTTTCAGCACTGCACTCCACTACTAACTAGAAAAACTCGGTCTCTACTTTGGTAGCCCTAAACAAGTGCTTCCTTTCAGCTTCCTTCGATCTTCCTACGATCTCCTTCCTCGACCTCCTTTTAGCACCTTGATATATCTCTTAAGCTCAAGACCGAGCTTATCTTCTTGCTGTGAGAACCCTTGGCCTATCTGAGATATGCGGGGTATGGGAGCAAACCCAAAACAGAGATATATAACCCTTCACTTCTTCGTTGATGTGCCTCCTTATCTCACACCTTATTGCAGTCCCTTCTTCGCACTTTAGCTCTGGAATCTTGACCAAAATACTTGTGTTAGAATGAGGCCGCATCACCTTATATATAGTGACTTTTTTTAGCTTCTAGGATGACATGAACTTTGTAGGCAAGCTTTCATCAAGGAGGATTTTCATCATGTTATAGGCCGACTTATGAGAGGCCTAGTGACAAGATCTTTAGAGAATACTCTTACATAGACAGTGTGTCTTTAACAAATGTAACATGACTTCATTACATGACTCTAATTATCTTTATGACAAAATGACAAAAACCTAAAGACATCAAGAAGAAGTCTTTGACCTATAATAAAATATTCTTGCTCATGAAACCCATGATGCAAGCATTACAATAATTACATTTTATTTTCTTTGTCCCTTTATTACATAAAATCATTATTACATGTCATAATGAAGACCGAACCTAGTTACACTTTTCAACACTCCCTCTTAACTAGGGAGGTATTCATAATGGTACTTGGTCATTCTCAATCTGAAGAGATCTCATAAGAAGAGTTGGATTTGTAACAAATATGTTTCTAGCATCATATCAATCCAGCATTGTTACATAGCAAGGCCTTGACTAACAGCTCCATCTTATCATGAGCAAAAATGCTGGTGAGACCAATGACTATAGACACCATCGTCATTGTCTCCAAGGTACCTGGGTGTTCACCGAGTATGACCTAATAGGACTATTCTTATCGGGATAGCTAATCCTCAAAGAATATCGGTCCTCGACTACTCTTATCGGAATGCTCTACCACATTCTCAAAGAGCATCAGATGTCAGATGGTTACCAAATCCCAAAATACTCCATTTTTTATTCTAATGAAGACAAGAATGTGTGTCTATCTCTCCCTCTCACATAGGGAGGATACATATACCATGTGTCTACATTCCTCTTAATGGCCTTCACTAAGACTTACGGTTATTAGTCCTGGTCTAGTGCATGACACATGAGATAGAAAAACACAATTGTCACTCCCTCTTAACCAGGGATGACCAATCCATTCCATAAAGGAATGTACTCATTCCTATACAAGGAATGTACCCAAGCTCCCTCTTGGCTTAGGAATTATCAAGCTCCCTCTTGGCTTAGGAATTATCAAGCTCCCTCTTAATCAGGGACCTGCAGCAACTCCATAGAACGTCCAGTTGCTCGAAGTAACTTTCTTCCTTTGATGTCATGTTGTGAAGTCTTCTTATTTCGAGACTTCTTCTACAAGCACAGACCATCCATCACTGTCATCATTCCTTCAGAGAGCAATCCATCAGTGTCCTCATCTAGCTTCATGTCATGCTGCTATCTTCATACCATATTTCTCTCAAGGATCTTCCATCTTGCCATATGGTTATCAACTGTGGAAGACATATACTTCCCTTTGATAGCCCTGCATAAGTTCATCCAGATATTATTCAATTACAAATTTGAAAATAAAAATTAGTGATGATCTTTGATCATGACACCTTCCTGTAGGTATCAGCATCCTTTAAACACGTTGACACATCCCCCAAAGATATGCATTGTCAAGGGTCTCCATCTTTTCCAGACTTATATCAGAGTTTCCATATCTTTTCGAGAGACTTCCTAGTCAAGTCTTCTTGGTCTTCGTGGTGGTTGATTGCTTTTATCATGGTTGCATGTCTCAATATCTCTTCCTTGATTGTAGTCAACCACCTGATACTTCATATGAGGACATATTATGTTGATTTCATCTTGTGTGACCTATGCCTTCCTGCATCCTTTTTAGATCAAGAGATTCCTTTCCTTTGATCATGCTTCTCAAGATAGAAGTAGCGATCAATGTTACCTGCAACCATATGACATGATATTATAATATTAAATACAAGCGTACATACCTCATTTACCTTTAGGTCATCTAGGCCTCTTTCAACAACTTCCTTGATTACAAAAATCTTCAACCCTTTGATCGGCTTTGTTGTAGCTCCTAGACACATCCTTGAGTTGCAGAAGACCAGTGCCTAGGACATCTTAAAATCAGAGGTTAAATGTGGACAATTGTATAAATGCCTCTGACAAAATATGGAATAAGAGAACAATGGTTTTGGTGGTTCATGGATGAAGAACACCTTGGAGTCGATTCATGTGAATTCCCTATACTGTGAGAAGTCAACAAGCATCCAGTTTTGTTGCTACAGTGGTATCAAAGCCATCAGAGCCATGTCGCACAATATAGTCTTACGAGCCTATAAACGTAGTTTACGAGCATATGAACATAGTTTACCGTACAACGTGCCATTACGGGTACATCCTGAAGAAAGTGTTGTTTATGAAAAGTTCCAATCCTATAGTGCCTCTTATACAAGAAATGAAAGTAGCATTAGTGATGTTTTTTCTGGACTTACTGATAATCCTAATAGTGGATATAATTCAATAACAAGGTCAAGAAACTCAACTGGGATAGTTGAAAATGAAGAGGAGCTTGAAGGAGTAATGTCAAATGCATCCAAAAATTGTTCACAAGCCTTGCAAAAACAACCTAGACATCATAATTACGAGAGTAGTGATGAAGAGTACAATTACTTATCAGATTCTGAAGACTCCCTTACATTAGATGATTTAGAAGCAATGGACAATAATAATACAAGCTTATCTCTGCATGTAAGTTCATTAGTTCAATTCAATATCCAATTCTTGGGTTCAATTTCCAAAGGGGTTTTCTTCAAAATGGCACAATCTTCCAGTGCCAATCCTAATGGTAATGGAGAACTCCGCCCAGAAGAAGGTGAATCATCAAACGAGCATGTAATTATAATTAGTGAGCTAGACGTGCCCGTGCCTTTGAATGACAATAGTAAGAAGGAAGGGTTGAACTTCGTTTTACCTCCCATATCAGGAGATAATCCCAATAAAAAAACACTGGTGTTAGACTTGGACGGAACTCTGGTTCATACTAATTTTACACCAGTGGCAACCGGCTATGATTTTACCGTATATCTTGAAGGCTACGAACCCATGTATGTGTCGAAAAGGCCTGGCGTGTACGATTTGTTGCAGCAATTAGGCAGCATAGGGTTGTATGAGATTGTCATCTTCACGGCAGGACGGGAACGCTATGCAAATGTTGTGGTCAACAAGATCTTGGATTTCTTACCTCCCTCGCAACACGCCATCACAAACATAAATATAATTCCATGCACCCACCGTCTTGACAGATGCCATTGCAGCAAAGTTGAAGGAGTCCCCTTTGACGTGAAGGACCTGTCTATTCTAGGACGGGATCTGAAAAATGTCATAATCGTTGATGACCACCGAACCTCATATGCCATCGAGATCGATTCCTGGACTGTCGGCAACACTGACGACAAATCCCTCTTTCGACTCCTCTCCTCCTTCCTCCAAATCCAAGATCCAAAATTTCCTTACTCCACCACAGACGACGTGAGAGAAGTGCTCAAGTTAATGAAGCCAGCATATACCATTCTTGCTACTGTTGTCGTTACTGTGGGTCAACCAGAAACAATCGAGACCTCTAAATTTAAACCAATTCAATTATGACGACTAAAACTATTACATTTCTACACAACCTCGTTCCCTGTCATATATCCATTTTTCTCGCAGCTAACCAAAAATTTCATTGAAGCTTAGGAAATAAATAAATTGCGGCTAGGTGCATCGTAGGGTCACACCGTTTGTGATACGGTCCCACACATGGAAAATAATTGATATTCGACTATCACTACCATAGTATACCTACCATAAGGTTCTAAAATAATCATAAATTAATTATTAATATAAATTTTAATTATAGAATATATATATATAAAATAAAAATAAAAATAAATAAAATTAATTAAGTAAAATTAACAACCAAAAGAAAGAAAGAAAAAAAAAAAACCCCAGTTTCAAGACAACATTACTGGAGAATTATTCATGCCAAGGTATCAATGATGAATTACATAACCCAAGATGACAAACGCCAGATGAAGGAAATTGTCAGAAATTAAGCTTTGCTTCTGAAGGAAGAGGCAATGTAACAAATAAAATTTGTATAAAATAGGATAAATAGAATAAATGTAATTACTAAATAATCAAATATTGATTATGTTAAGTAGTCATTAGTTAACTGAAAAGGCATGTCTAAAAGACATGCCTAGTCATGAAAAGTCACCTGCATAGGTATAAAAGCAGGGCCTCATTGTAACATTTAATCATCTTATCATATATATATTTTATTAATAAATTATTATTCTAAATACCTCGTGTATTTTTATAATTAAAGTCAACAAGCATCCAGATTTGTTGCTACAGTGAGGCTTGATGGCTTTTAAATGGACCAAGTATAAAACAATGAGCAGAAACTTTAAAATATGCAGAGGAATTGAGAAAGAACGGAGAAGGAACCCACTAGAGAAAGGCTTAAGAGGATTAAGAATCTGTCCACCGTGAACTCAGAGGAAGCGGATTATGAATGAGATATGGACAACTACAGAGGTTCGTGGAGCACGAATTAAGGGAGTACAACGAGCTTAATACATAGCGTTAACACCCGAGCATTATACAAACACGAATTCATGAATAAAATTGCAGACAACCGATAGCTACATTACACGAACCATCAAAGCAGCATAGCATGAAAGATGATTACATATAAAAAGGAGATTACTGATAATAGAAAGAAACGGTTACATACTACTCATTGCTCCATCTAGAATCCAAATAGCAGCTCTGTATCATATTAAGTTTAAACAGCTCTCCCAAATATGTATCTTAGAGCACAAGGAGCACAATCATACAAAACTACAGTGAAATTCTTCAACATTCCAGAACCCTTGTTCCTTTTTTGAAATCCCTACATATAGAGTTTTCTCTGAGGGTCTACAATCTTCGTATTTATGATCGACCCATACCTATGAAATAAAAATATCCTACCTAACTTGCTGAGCGTAAATCGAGCAATTACTTCTGTACTAAAAGAATTAAAACGGGAATGGGTGAAATTGAGATTTCACCAGCAAAATCATCAAAATCGAACAGTAAAAAGAAAGGACATGGGTGACCATGGAGGCCAATTATGGGAGCCTTCAAATGGTATGGCAAGGAGCGATCATAAGTGGGCAGGCTGGTTGTCATCATACAATTCCATCTATTGCTTGAAAGTCTGCACTCCCTCAGTCTTATGATTTCCACGTAATTCGTTGTGAAGTGGCCAGTCGTACTAGGCGCGCTTGGCTCCTTAGCGGAGGTTTCCTAAGCAAACTGATTAAACCATAACTGCATGCTCCACCCAGCGGAACAAAGGCTAGGGAAAGGATTTGATGAAGTGGTGCGGAGGTGGGACCACGCCCGCAAATCGCAGATCGCAAGTTCTATATGGGCACAATGGAAGGTAAAGGTTAAATCTTGCGAGAAGCGATATGCGATGGACGGGAGTGATGTGGCAAATGGAGGTGGGACCACGCCCGCAGATCGCAAATCGCACGATTTATGTGATAACAGCGAAGGGTAAGTGATGAAAGGTATGATGTGCGAAGTGCAAGGAAGGTGATGTGGCAGACAGAGGTGGGGCCGCCCGCATATCGCAAATCGCAAGATTTATGTGATAGCAGCGGAGGGTAAACGGTAAGACTTGCGAAGTGCGATGTGTGGGGAAGGTGACGTGGTAGACGGAGGTGGGACCGCCCGCATATCGCAAATCACAAGATTTATGTGATAGTGGCAGAGGGTGAACAGTAAGATCTGCGAAGTGGGATGTGCAAGGAAGGTGACATGGCAGACAGAGGTGGTGTCGCCCGCATATCGCAAATCGCAAGATTAATGTGATAGTTGCAGAGGGGTAAATGTTAAAAGTTGCACGGAGCGAAGTGCGATGAGCAGGGAATGAAGGATGACGTGGCAGATGGATGACGAGCTGCTTATGTCACTACGGGGGTGCTCTGGGGTACGATGCACCCATCAGGGGTCTACCCCTACAGTTATCGTGAGCTGTAGATCTGTGGTCAGCAAACCTCTGGCAAAGTCAACTGCGAAGGCACCAACAATGATAACTTGTGGGTTGTTTGTGCCTGCGAGTTTCCACTGATCTGAGAGCATCGTCCATTTCTTTAAACCCCGCCCGACGATTAGCACGGGCGTTAATCCACAATGGGTGATGAATGATGTGGAGTGGCAGAGTGATGAATGATGTGGAGTGGCAGAAGTGGGGGCCGCCTGGTCTGCACTTGAAGTGTTGGGCCTTCATCTTACCTGCTCCAGCTCTTCATTTGCTTGACTTTGATATTGCCTTATCCCTTCAAAAGAATCACAAGCCAACAAGCTTCATCATTTATGCCATCATCCCATGAAATCCAGAAATTGGAGTTTCTGACGAAACAATTGCTTCCACTCTAGATTAGTGAACCCTTCAATGAGGATTCTATCAGAGAATCTTGAGGATCTTGCATTTCCTCATCCGGCAGATGTTTCCTTTCGATGTATGATGAGCCCTGATCTAGATGATTTCTTCCTTTCAATGAGGTTCCCAAGAGCTATATCCTTCATATTTGATTGCCATGGATTTAGTTCTTTTTGTCATCCATGATTCTCCATGGTGATGTCACAAGCTCTTGCTTCTAATGTTTTCATGATGCCATATTGCAACTTATTATTTTGTTACAGCCATATCCTATGAAAGATCTAGGAGTTATGACGAGACCCTTTGTGAGGGAGACTCTCTTAATTATAGTAAAGATCTCTTACTCCTTTCCTAGGTCTTATTTTCTTCAGCATCCATAATCTTTCTGGTGATATGAGCTTTCTTCCTATAATGTTTGAGTCCTTTATCTTTTAGTAACCTTACCCTCAACATATCTTCTTCTATCTTGCTTAGAAGCCACAAGTTGTTAGATTAGGTAACTTTCTTGTTCCATTGATCATTTATTACATTGTACATTAGAACATTGATGATTATCCTTCTATCATTTCTCCTAGATCTCATAATTGAGATTCTATATGACCTTCTTAATTGCCTCTTCAGAGAATATATCTTCTAACTTATCATATATTTCTTTGATGTCTCCACTCCTGCTATATAGGGATGAGGGGATCTTTAACTGATTTCATAAGAATCCTTTGAGCCCTTTGATCCCTTTACATGTATTCAAATAATGCTTGACCTACGGAGACTTTTCCATAGATATGATCAATGACTTCACTTGCTTCGAGGATTATGTCTATGCAAGAAACTTCAATGACCCATCCAGCTTTGTTACATTGATGGTGGTTGAAGAAGATGTATTGATGCTTTCTTGGATGATCTTCTTCAAGGACAAGAGCGAGATCCTTGTTGTAACGATAGTAGCTTGCCTTATAGCTTTTTAAGATGATAATGCCTTCTTGTCTTCAAGATACTTTGACTTCTTTGGTAGTGAATGAATGTAGATCAAAAATGCTTCTCTATAATTTGAGTTGCCTTACCCTGTAGATCTCTTCTAGACTTATCATGATTCCATTTTATGGTTGGATCTCTTTTTTGTCATATTA
Source organism: Pinus albicaulis (assembly GCA_034641835.2). NCBI lineage: Eukaryota > Viridiplantae > Streptophyta > Pinopsida > Pinales > Pinaceae > Pinus > Pinus albicaulis. The sequence continues at coordinate 433,233,249 of CM076578.1, forward strand.
ACGAGACATCAAGATTTGTGGTCTTCATCATATCACTAAACCGTAGCTTGTATGAACCCTTATCCAAACTTGATCACTGTGTGATCATCGAGAATAGTGGGGATACCACCAAGACATATAGACTTTCGTTCAAAACTTCAAATACTGCAATTGCACCAAATTTGAGATGATGTCTGAGATGTATCTAAGTGATCCAAGAATGTCTTACTGTATCATCACCGAGAATGCGAAGTCTGAACTGTATTCTTAGGACTGTAATTGACCTCCGAAAATCTTAAGGAATTCGATTTGTATTAACCCATCTGAACTATATCGAGAAAACTTTACTGTGTTATAGTGCCGAAACGGTGAGAATATTTCACTGTGTTGTCAAAGCTTTTCCCTTAACTAGGTTCTAAGCTCCAATCTACACTGAGATCTATAACAGAGAATGGCACCATACATTCTCTTTGAAGATATTTGAATTGCAATCGAACTTAGTGATCAGAAAATTTAATGCTTGTTGCTTTGACAACCTTTGCTTAAATGCCATTCTTGATTAGGTGCCCTCCCTTAACTTTATCACCATACCTCTAATACCATGTTGAGAATTTAGTAGGGCAATGATTAATTCAATACTCTTACTTGATAACTTCTTTTGTTATTCTTTAGCTTCTTTATCTTTGATTCTTATTATTACGATGAGAAATGCATCAAACAATTACCAAAACAATAAGAACAGTGACACAATATGTAGGCTGCAAGCCAAGCCCAAAACCCCTCCTCTTGAGGGGAAAACCCACAAATCTCTTCTTATAGATGCTTCAATTGACAAATACCAAGACCATGACAGACTCTTGACACAAGTATTCCTCCAAGACCCTTGTCACTATCCTTTACTGCTCTTCTCGGCTTTTTAACTCGATCTTCCTTTCAACACTGCACTGCATTGCTAACTAGAGAAACTTGGTCTCTACTTCGTTAGCCCTAAACAAGTGCTTCCTTTCAGCTTCCTTTGATCTTCCTACAATCTCCTTCCTCGACCTCCTTTTAGCACCTTGATATATCTCTTAAGCTCAAGACCAATCTTATCTTCTTGTTGTGAGAACCCTGAGCCAATCTTCCATGTGTCACACCCACAACCCTCAAAGACAGCGCATCACAAGTCAACAATGGTCAACCTAAAGTCAACGCAGAAAAGTCAACACATGCAGCAACAAAAAAGTCAACGCAGCAAATTAGGGCTTCAATGAAACAGCTCAAATTTCCTCGATTTTAGTGCCCAACTGTACGGTCTCCTAAAATTGAAAATTTTGGCAAAAGATTGAGGTCAAACGACCAAGGGTTGACCACTATCAACACTAGTCAACGTTGTTGCAAAAGAGCCCTAAACAGATCCGCAAATTTCAAACTTCAGCTCCACACGTGTAAGGGAAAAAATGCCTCCAAAGGCTATCAAACCAATCAAATCACAATGAGAGAAAGTGTGATAAGTTGATGATAAGATGACCTCCAAGTCTCTCCAATTTATATCCATCAATGAGGGTGTGTGACACACCTATTAGGCATGTGAGCCTACATTACAAATCTGGCCGACCTTGCACATGTGGAAAATAAATTCAAAACAAATGTTCTACTCATCCAAACAAGATGATATTTAGAACAATCTTGCACCTCTCCGAAAGAGGAATCCAACAAAAATATGACCATCGTCATATGAGCACTGCAACATGGAGTTTGGACCTAGTTGCCTAATATTAACACTCCCTCTCAACTAGGGAGAACTCCATCTATCCACAAGTGTCATCCATCAATACCATCATGTACTTTTACCAAACATAGTGCGTCATCCTGTTGTAACTTGCTTTGTTGGCTCTCGTTCTCAGATAGAACAAAAAGGTGAGTCACAAAGACATCACACTCAGTTAACCCGAAGTCAGCTTAGAGGTAAAAACCTCTCTCGCACTCAAAACGAGTCTCATACTAACCCGAAGTTAATTTACTGGCCTAAAGTCAGTTTAGAGGTAAAAGCCTCATCATACTTGATTCCAGATAAAGATGTTAGACACGTGCCATCCTAGACACAGAGAGTATGCCAATCTCTGATGCGTCCATCGGTCCTGCTATTGGTCTTTATCCACATTTCCCACCTCATTGGCCAAATGAGAGGTACTTCCCATGAGTAGGATGCAAGCAGGGCTCACAGATCAAAGAGAGGCGAACCAACTCAATATCATAACGGTGGGGCAAAAGCAAAACAAGGTTTGGCAAGCCTAGCCCCGTATGTGCTTATAGCTCCAAGAAGTTATCCCCAAGCCCCTTGGAGCTCCCAGAGCTCATAGTCCAACTCAATCAGGACCCTCATAATAGGGTCTTTCCACAATTCCAAGCTTCACACGAAAGGTTAGGAACTTGACCTTCCCCAGGGGCTTTGTGAGAATATCTGCGACCTACTCATTAGTTCCTATATGAACGAGCCTTACGACGCCTCGTTGTACCATGTACCGTACAAAAGTGGTACCTGATATCAATATGCTTGGATCAATCTTGGAACACGACATTCTCAAAAAGACGGATCCCACTCTGGTTATCACAAAGGATAACAGTGGTATCTAGCACATGCCCAAACAGCTCACTAAAGAGCTTTCGCAACCAAACAGCTTCACAACAGGCCATACTCGCTACAATGTATTCAGCCTCGGCGGTGCTCAAAGCCACCTACTTTTGCTTCCTGCTCATCCAAGATATCGAAGCAGAACCCAAGGTGAAGCAACATCCAGATGTGCTCTTGCGATCCACCACACTGCCATCCCAATCGACATTAGTATATCCATGGAGTCTCAAACTCCCGGCAATGTATCTCAGCCCATGGTTGATTGTGCCTCGAAGATATCTCAACAGATTCTTGGCACCAATCCAGTGAATGTGATGAGGATCAACCATATGTTGACTCAAAGTGCTCACTGCAAAACATATGTTTGGATGGGAGTTCACTAAGAACATCTAGCCCCCCACGAGTTGTCGATACTCGGTAGGATTTGCTAGCACAGGCCCAGCAACGTTTCCACACAACTTCTTGAAGTTGAGTTCCATCGGTGATGACACAGACTTACAGTCCACCATACCAAATCTCTCCAGCAACTTCACAACATATTTTCCTTGAGAAAGGAAAATCTCACCTAGCCTCTACCATACCTCCAAGCCTAGGAAGTAGTGGATCAATCCTAGGTCTTTCATCTCAAACTCGGAAGCTAGCTCCCTCTTACACTGATGAATGAGAGGGTCAGCACCTGTTAGTAAGAGATCGCCCACATAGGGAACCAGAATGAGAGGCCTTTCTCTATTAACCTTAAAATAAAGGTTCGGAACAGCATTACTTCGAGTGAAGCCCAGCTTCATCAAGTAGCTATCTATCCTCTCGTACCAAGCCCTAAGGACTTGCTTCAACCCATAGAGGGCTTTCTTCAACCTGCATACATGGGTGTCTCTATCTCAGACTTCGAACCCCAGAGGTTGCTCCACATACACCTTTTCCTTTATAGAACCATGCAGAAAAGCGGTCTTCACATCCATCTGATGTAGACTCCATCCTTGTGTTGCAGCAAGGGCAATAATATATCGAATGGTGGTATAGCGGGCCACAGGTGCAAATATATCATCATAATCTATGCCTTCTTTTTGAGAGAAGGCTCAGCAACCAATCTTGCCTTGTACTTTTCAGCACTTCCATCAGATCCATGCTTGACCTTATAGAGCCATTACGAGGTGACAACAGATTTGTCCTCCAGTCTCAGGACTACTTCCCAGAAATCAATTTTCATGATGGACTCATATTCTTCTTGCATAGCATCCTTCCAAACTTGATTCTTTACGACTTCTTCAAATGATTCAGGCTCAGATTGTACAATCCTACTCATGGCTGCTAGATACCCTTGGTATCTCTTCGACTTCTTGCTTTCACAAAATGTCCCCCTTGGGGCAACATGTCTCTCGGCATCTGCAAGAGTATCCCTGAGTGTTAAAATTGGACAACTAGGTCCAAACTCCGGGTTGTGCTGCTCAGATGACGATCGCAATATTTTTATTGGATTCCTCTTTCGGAGAGGTGTAAGATTGATCTAAAGATCATCTCGATCGGATGAGCAGAACATGTACTTTGAATGTGCTGGGTCAGCCTAGAATAAAATATTGACTTTAATGTCTTAAAGGACGTGTCACACACCCCCAAAGATTCCTATATATTGGAGAGACTTGGAGTTCATTTGACACACATCGATGTGGAGGAATTCTCTCTCTGGATAGCGTTGGAGCTGCGTATTCTTTGTTTGGATTGTTCTGGGGTTATGTGTGACACGTTTGGCTGAATGACCTATTGAAGACTTTGCTGGTAGAAGCATCCTGCTGATCGCCGTAACGTCACCATCTCCTATCTTTGTTCTGGCTTGTCTTCTATCGATCTATTAGTATGTTCTATCTTCTTCAGTATTATGCCCTAATCTGAAATGGCATAGAACAGGAGCAAATCTTAACATGGTATCAGAGGATAGATAGCCACTTGATGAAGCTGGGCTTCACTCGTAGTATTGCTGATCTGAACCTTCACTGCAAGGTTAATAGAAAGAAGCCTCTCACTCTGGTGTTGTATGTGGATGACCTCTTCCTGACAGGTGCTGACCCTCTCACTCATCAGTGCAAGAGGGATCTCACTGCTGAGTTTGAGATGAAGGACCTAGGACGAATGTCTAGGCCTGAAGGTCTAGCAGAGAGATGGTGAGATTTTCCTTTCTCAAGGAAAATACATTATGAATTTTCTGGTATGATGGACTGTAAGTCCATGGAACTCAACTTTAAGAAGTTGAGGAGCAACGTTGCTGGGCCCGTCCTACTGAGTATCGTGAACTCATAAGGACCCTGATGTTCTCAATGAACACTTGTTCGAACATATGCTGTGAGTGAACACCTTGAGTCAACACATGGTTGATCATAACATTCACTGGGTTGGTGCCAAGAAACTCTTGAGATATCTCTGAGGCACGATAGACCATGGGCTGAGATACACTGCCGGGAGTATGACACTCCGTGGATATACAGATACCGATTGGGCTGGCAGTGTGGTGGATCGCAAGAGCACATCTGGATGCTACTTCACATGTAGATCTGCTTCGGGCAGGAATCTAAAGTCGGCAGTCTTGAGCACCGCTGAGGCCGAATACATTGTAACATGTATGGCCTGTTGTGAAGTCACTTGGTTGCGAAAGCTCTTTGTGAGCTGTTCGAGCATGTGCTAGATGCCACCGTTATCCTTTGTGATAACCAGAGGGGGATTCATTTGTTATAGAATCCTGGGTTCCATGATTGATCCAAGCATGTTGATGGCTGGTACCACTTTATCTGGGATATGGTACAGCGAGGCGCCGTAAGGCTCGATCATATAGGAACTGATGAGCAGGTCGCGGATATTCTCACAATGCCCTTGGGGAAGGTCATGTTCCTAACCTTTCGTGAGAATCTTGGAATCATGGAAACGACCCTATTCTGAGGGTCCTGTTGGACGATGAGCTCCGGGAGCTCAGAGGGGGTTTTGGGGATAGCTTCTCAGAGCTATAAGCACTTATGGTGCTTCTGCCCCACCGTTGTGATTATTGAGTTGGTTCGCCTCTCATTTATCTGTGCCCCGTATGCATCCTACCCATTGAGTTCAGGGCTCATGGGAAGTACCTCTCATTTGGCCAATGAGGTGGGAAAAGCTAGAGACTATTAGCAAAGACTGATGGACGCATCAGAGATTGCCGTACTCTCTATCTAGGATGGCACGATCCAACCACTTGATCTGGGATCAAGTTTAGTGAGGTCTGGGACCTCTGCCTGACTTCGGGTCAGATGAACCAACTTCGGGTTGGTTGGAGACTCTTCGTGAGTCTGATAGAGGTTTCGGACCTCTGGGCTGAATCTGTCAGCCGGGTATGATGTCTTTGTGACTGACCCACTTCTGTTCTGAAATAAAGAGGCCAGCAAAGCAAGTTACGGCGGGATGACGCATGATGTTTGGATTGCACTAGTGGACGGAGTTCTCCCTAGTTGAGAGGGAGTGTTAAAATTGGACAACTAGGTCCAAACTCCGGGTTGTGCTGCTCAGATAACGATCGCAATATTTTTATTGGATTCCTCTTTCGGAGAGGTGTAAGATTGATCTAAAGATCATCTCGATCGGATGAGCAGAACATGTACTTTGAATTTATTCCACTTATGTGCTGGGTCGGCCTGGAATAAAATATTGACTTAAATGTCTTAAAGGACGTGTCACACACCCCAAGATTCCTATATATTGGAGAGACTCGGAGTTCATTTGACACACATCTATGTGGAGGAATTCTCTCTCTGGATAGCGTTGGAGCTGCGTATTCTTTGTTTGGTTTGTTCTGGGGTTATGTGTGACACGTTTGGCTGAATGACCTATTGAAGACTTTGCTGGTAGAAGCATCCTGCTGATCGCCGTAACGTCTCCATCTCCTATCTCTGTTCTGGCTTGTCTTCTATCGATCTATTAGTATGTTCTATCTTCTTCAGTATTATGCCCTAATCTGAAATGGCATAGAACAGGAGCAAATCTTAACACTGAGCCATGCGGGTCTTCTCTTATTTGAAGGAGGTGGATCAATGGAATCCATAGGTCCTTCAACATCGGGCATCAGGTCATCCTTCGGCTCTTCCTACTTTCCTGCTTCTTCATCTTCTTTGTCTTCCTTGGAGCTAGGAAGATTTCTCACTTTCTTGAGGGCAACATCTTCACCGAAGGTGACATAATGGCATATCTCCACTTCTCTTTGACCTGGCACATAGATTCTATATGCCTTTGAAGTTTCATTGTAGCCCACAAACATTCCCTTCTTTCCAGAAGCATCCACCTTGCTTCTCTTTTCTTTCGGCACATGAAAGTAAACTGGACAACCAAAAACTCTAAAACGAGAAACATCAGGTTTCCTACTAGGGAAGACTTCTTCAGGAATTTTGGAGCCTAGAGCGGAATGCAGGCATCTATTTTGAACATACAAAGCAATGTTCGCAGCTTCTTCCCATAGAAACTTTGGAAGACCTTGGTCACGTAGCATGACGCGGGCAGCTTCCACAATGGTCTTGTTCTTTCTTTCAGCAACACCATTTTGCTCAGGAGTGTACGCAGTTGTGGTCTCCCTCTTAACGCCAGCTTCTCTACAAAAGTCATTAAACTCATTTGACTCATACTCAGTTCCATTGTCGGTCTTCAAAACTTTGATTTTCTTCTCGGTTTGATTTTCCACCAAGGCCTTGAAGGTACGGAACCCTTTGAATGCTTCGTCCTTCTTCAAAAAAAATATATCCAAGTCATGCGGGAGAAATCATCTGTAAAATTCATGTAAAAGGAACATCCTCCCAAGGATGTCACAGTCAGCATACCAGATAAGTCAGAATGTATCAACTACAAGATATCAGTTGTCTCTATGACACTTGAGGGGAATGGTCCCCTTGTATTCTTCCCTTCGACACAACCCTGACATATACCTTCATGATCATCTCTAAATTCGGGCATCCCTGTCACCACCTTCCTTACTTCGAGAAGGGCTTTGTAATGAAGGTGTACAAACCTCCGGTGCCATAACTCTATTTGAAGAGTTGTATCACATGACATAGCCCCCAATGGGCTTCCTCCAACTTGGTAGAGTGTATCAACGAATGCCACCTTGAACCCTTTGTCTTCCATTGTCGAGATGGACACAAGGTTCTTCTTCAAATCAGGTACGTATAACACATCTTGTAATCGAAGGACTTGACCTTTAGATAGATGGAGGATCACAGTCCCTGTCCCTTTCACGGGATAGGTGGCATTATCTCCAAGGATAATTTTCAGATTAGTATCCTTCTCAACCAAATCAGAGAGGGCTTATTTATAACCAGTGAGGTGGCTTGAAGCACCACTATCAAACAACCAAACATCCAGAGTGTTGGGTGGAGATACAGCAAAGAGGGCAGATACAAGAATAAATTCATTTCTCTTATTATCAACAACATTAGACTCATCATACCTAGAATTTTTTGACCTCTTGAAAGGTTGCCCATTTCCACTACGATCAAAGGGAGCCTTCCTTTTTCCTTTGAACCTGTTGTTCCTACCATTCCCTCTCGAGTTGTTGTCATCATCCCTGGGAGAGTCCCTTCTATTAGGGCACTCTCTTGCATAGTGACCAGTCTTGTTACAAGTGTAACATCTTCCCTTCCTTCCTTTGGACCTCGCTCTACCATGGTTTTGATTTCTCGAGCCACCATGGTTCTTCTTCTTTGCATGAGCGGCGAAGATAGTAGGGTCACTTCCATTACCATTAGAGGCATACTCCATCATTCTTGTTTCCTCTTGAGTGCATCTCGTCAATATTTCATCAAAATCAGGAATCACATTATTATTAAGAATTGTGGTATTGAATCACATGCCAATCACGTGGGAGACCTCCAAGTGCAATAAGAACCATCTATCGATCAGATATTGCTTCCCCAATAGCTAAGAGGTTATTCCTGATTTCAGTGAGCCTCATAAAATAGGATTGAATAGATCCATCCTTGCCCTTCTTGATATTCTTCAATTGATTCTTGAAGAAAAGGATTTGATTAGCAATGTTAGCCCTGAACATGCTCAACAGCGTATACATCTCCTTAGATGTCTTCAGCTCAAAAATGTAAGCAACCAAGCGCTTATGAATAGAATCTTGGATAATCATCTTTGCTTTGATTTCCCCTTTTCCAACCAAACTCCACTTTTATGCAAAAATTTGCACTCAAAACCCTAGCAACTAACCTTAGACGTCTAGGAATGAGAGAAAGAAGATGAAATTTAATAAAAATTATGGATGATTAGTGCCTTGTCCTACAAGGATTTAATGGGGTCCTCTACAACTAAATTTCATGGGAAAGACTTTGATGGAGCAAGGGGGTGGCTAGGAATCCACTTTTAAAACCCTAACTATTTTTCTTGTGAGGGGAGAAATTAAATATAGGGAATGCACATTCAAAGTTTCACTATAGACCTTAACGAGAACAATTTTGCATGCAATAATATAGCAAGATTTCAATATAAAATAAGCATTTAGTCATGGCACAAATAGAGCCCCTACTTTATACATTCAATATGCAAAATATGAACGATAAAACATTAAACTTACAAAATATCCTAAAAAACACTTCTTTCAATCTCATAAAAGCATCTCCAAGCAAAAGATGAACTCCACAAGAAATTCGCACCACAGAAGATCACATCTTGCCCATTGTAGTGAAAAAGACTAAGTCACAGTCTTTTAGAGAGAAGAGTGATGTAATGTGTGATGATAAAAAAAATGAAATGAGGGAAGTCTTTATTCATATGAAACTTATTTCCCTCATTTCGACAATAATACAAGTAAAAACCCCTAAATACAAGTTTACCTTGAGTGTTCCACAAGAATAAGGTTATAATCCAACCTCATAGCTCAAAAACATAACGACAAATTCCAAAATGCCCACAAGTGTAGGAGAAAATGCCTCCTCCACTATGACACCATCCTCCAAATGATCTCTAAATGCCACAAGTGTCAAGTGGGCTAAACAGTGTTCCATACTCTTAAGGAGTAGCTCCATATCCATGGGAATGCCTCCAAAATGCCTCCACAAAAATGTTGAAAAGATCGACATCGACAAAAATGGAAGGGTCAAGAAAACATCTTCTCGGAAACATCAACAAAAAACCGACAGAAATTGACAACCCACGACGAACATTAAAAAAACAAAATGTATATTCATTTTCTCAAAATAAACAAAAATCAAACAAAATTGGGAAAAAATATAATAATTAAAAATTGAAAATATGAAAAAAATCGCTCAAAAAATCATGATTTTTTCAAGCCAAAAAAATCTTGATTTTTCCACACATCACCGAAAAACAATGATATTATCAGTGATGCTCCAAACCAGTATGTCATCACCATGGTGCCCAACGTCACCCTCTAAAGGGCAAGAGGGTTGACGTGGCACTCTTCTACTCAAGTGTTGGGTCCAAAGAGTAATGTGCAAGCCCTCCCCTGTCATCACAAGGATAACCATCATCACTCAAGTTTCAAAACAAGTAACGCCCATCAAACAGTGGCAAGGCTAGCATGTGGCATCATGGATCCACTAGACACATCGTCTATAAATCCAACACCAAGCTTCATAAACACAACATTTCAACATCTAGGGGCACCTCGAAGTGTCAAGTACTATGTGGAATCATCATGTAGCCTAATGCTCTGCTCTAGATGGGTAACATTGCATTAACAAGGTCATATTTGCTCTCTAGAATAGGTAGTACAACCTTTGGTATGTCGCTAGATGGAGTGATAATCATGTCTCCAAATGTCTTTACTGTTGTGACTATACCACCTAACAAAACCTTACTCAAAATTAAGTGAAATCACCAATCATTAGGGACAATAACAATAAATGAATCATAGTGGACAATACCTAATGTTGGGACATAATAATACTTCACACAATGCTCACCTTCAAATGTCTAACTAGATCAGATCAAGTTATGTAAATAGGTTACCTCCTTGCGTTAGGGGTAGTTAGATAGACAACCCTAATCGGTGTTTCCAACCCCCAAGGGGAAGTGACATGTTCCAAGTCAACCCATCAATCCATAAGTGTGTGTGAGAATGGTGGTCGCGGAGTGGGAAAGACTTCAAGGCAAGGTGCCATAGCAAAGTGACCAACTAATGGAAGTTCAGCATCCTGAGTGTATAGAAATAAGGAGGGAGCAATTGTGTAGGCATGAGTTACCCCTTTCCTCGACCTGCTTTTTCCACCCCTCTGGGTGCATATCTCAAGGGCCCAAGCTTGCTTTTTCATATTTTACTTTTAATACACCTTGAAGATGAGTCAGTTTATCGCTCATCAGGGTTGGGACAATACAAAAATTCCTTTTATAGATGAAGCATCATGTGCTTGAGAGATTGGGTGATGGGTAATGAGAGGGGTAGATTGCGGTTTTTTGTAGTTCGAGGAAGTACTTCTAGTTGTGTGTCTTAAGTAGAAGGACCTTGTTTTGCCTCTTTAGGAGCTTGCATGCAACATGTAAGGCATGCATGTGAGTTGAATACAACATGCAGAGTTTGCATGTTGATTGCATGCGACATGCAAGGCATGCATCTGAGTTGCATGCAAGATGTGAAGTTTACACGTTTATTGCATGTGACATGTGGATTCTGCATGTTGACTGCATTCAACATGCAAGGCATGCATGTGAGTTGCCTGCAACATGCAAAGTGTCCAAGTGGGTTGCATGAATGTGGATGTGTTACATGTGACATACATGAAATATGTGTGTAATGTAAGCTAAATTTAAGATTGGTACTTCAGTTCAAGGCTACGTGGGAGCGTCCCCCCCCCCTTGGAATCCGCTTCTAAAGCATGCTCTACTCAAAAGCACTAGGGGAGTGACCTCGGGAGCATACTCCCTATTCGCTCTCATTTCAAAGCGAACTTCGAGAGCGCACTCTCGTTAAAAAAAAAAAAATCGCTCCCTAGTATCCAAGGAGCGATTGTTCATGTATCGCTTTCCATCGCTCTAGGAGAGATTTTTAAAGGCGAGAAAGAGGGGAGCGATCGGTCCCTTCAAAAAAAGTCGCTCCCCTCCCTCATTATCACCATTTCATTTGTGAGAAAGAGAGGTTGAGAGAATTTCATGTGTAAGAGAGAGATTGAGAGGGTTTGAGCTTGAGGAGCTTGGTGGAGATTGTTGGCTTGGGATGTTAAAGGAAGATTGTTGGAGAGCCAAAGAGGTGGGGTCTAATCCCATTCTTTTTTTCTTCCATGCAACATTTGTGTAAAAAGATGTTGAATGTTCAATGAGTCAAGAATATTGATGTTCTTCTCTTCTCCTACTCTTTCCTGCTCCTCCCTCATTTTATTGTAGGCAATAATCTCAACCTTCAACAAACATGATCGGTATATGGCTTAGCCTTATCTTGTTGGGTCATGTTATCACTTGCCGCCTACACCTACCTACTAGTTAGTGAGAAAAGCCTTTAACCCCACAAGGTGTGGTTGGTGGCGAGGAACTAAAAAGAGGGGTTGTCACATATTCCCAACTCTCTCTGTTATAGCTATCTCCTAGGTTAGCTATAGGGGGTGTTCCCTAAAGGAAAACTAAAGTTAAAGATGTGAGGTTTCTAGGAGAATTGATAGAGTTAAATAGACTACTTCTTAAGATTTATAAGCAAAAAGTGTTATGAACAATAACCATCAATACATGAAATAAGCATAAAGCATATGAGTCTTCAAAGTATTGCTCTTTAAAATGAAATAGTATTTTCTTAAATGAAGTAAAATGCTTTCAAATGGAGAGCAAAAGTAATCTTGAAAAGTGAGAGAAGAAAATGTTAGCACAAGATATTATAAATGCTTTCAAAATAAACAAATTTATGAATCAAAGCATGTGAAGTTATCTTGCTCAAAAGGAAGCAATTAGTGATCTACTTATGAGAATGTAAATGAGTTGATAGAAAAACTTAATTGTTAGACCAAGCTAACAACATGCAATTAAGTTTGCAACTCAAAATAAGAGTACTTGAAAGTGAAATCAATCATCCACGACCATCAAAATGACAATATGCAATTAAGCTACAAAGATAAGTCAATTTCCAAGTACAAGAAAATTAAACTAAACTTGTTGCAAAATTAAGAGATTACAATGCTTGCATCCAAAGTGCTTCTTGAAATGAGATTTGCATGTTAAACTTTAACCATCAAGATAGCAGGAAATTTTAGAACTCTGAAGTAAAGTAAATGTGATGAAATAGTGATATTAATTTATTTTATTAATTAGCTCTAAAACAAGGTTACAATTGAACTCTAATCCTGAGACCTTAACCCTCGCCCAAAGATTTGGATCTCACGATGAGGAGTCCATAGAGGTAGAGGGTCCCTAAAATGTCTATTCAACCAACTTAAGTTGGAGGTAAATTTTAGTGATGTTTGAGGCATGTAAATAAATTACCCAAACATGAAAATTAACTTTAACTTGAAATGTGTTTGCTTGACATGAAATAGAATGTTGCTTTACGAAGAAAATTTGTCCAAATACTTAATGCATGTAATATGTGTTTAATGGTGAAGCATAAGTAAACTTGGAACAATGTTCAAGAAAATAACAAGTAAAAGGTGTTTGCATGCAAAAAATCTGAACTTGTTATGGACTTAAAACGTGTAGTAAATCAAACTAGAGAGCATGTGGAATGAGAGTGGAGAGTGATGCATGATTGTGTTAATTCCCCAATTAAATGATATGCATGCAAGTGAAATAGATCAAATATCAAGCTACAAAGCCTCTCGAAAAGGTGGGATGCCAATGGGTAAAACGTACGCTCCCAAAATCAGAAATTTTATTAATTGTTACAAGAAGGAAAAGATAATGAAGTCTTCTATAAAATCCAAGGAAAGTCTTAACAATTTAGCTTCAAGCCATGGACCTTTCCTTGTTGAAAATTTTTGCAATTTGAAGCCTAAATAGGCTCAAAAAAATTCAGAATTTGAAGAAAGAGAAGAGAGGTTAAGCCTCTTATATGGCCGCAGCCAAGAGAGAGAGAGAGATGGCCAAAAGAACTCGGCCTCCCTCAAGAAGAACACGGCCTTGTCCAAGAAGAACTCAGCCTAAAGGTGGAAGTAGTCACCAAATTTAAGCCCCAAGGTCCCGCATGCAAACTTGTAAGTAGTTTTTTGATGATGAATCATGCAAGTAGCTACAAGAGAACAAGTTGGAAATAGCTACAACAACACAACAAATATTAGCTCAAGAAACTACAAAATATGTTACAAAATAATCTAAAAGAGGCTAGGCCAAAGAGCATGAACAAGCTCCTCTTTGACTAGCCATGACTTAGCTCTTTGAAATAGCCACATATTGATTAATGAAGTGCAATAACAATAAATGAAGTGCAATACATGAAAAATAAAAAGTTTAATGGGATTTGGATGCAATAAATAAGAGCCTAAAACTTAAAAGAACGCCTGCAAGACAAATCGAAATAGATGAGACTTTATAATTTAACGCATGGGTTCTCCTTGAATATTTTCAAGAGTGGGTTGGTTCCTCCGAGAACTTCCCCTCGCGCCTTAAAGCTTGACCAAAGAAAGATTCTTTTACAAAGCTTCACCACAACACATTAAATCCACATACACTTCCCCTCACGCCTGAAAGCTTGACCAGAGAAAGATACTTTTACAAAGCTTCACCACAACACATTAAATCCACATACATAACTTGAAACAAGCATGAAGGAAAAATAGCATGAAGAAGTATGTAGAAACACAATAACATGTCAAGAATTTACCATATGTAAGGAGAAGAACACCATCAAAAATAACCCAAGTCTATTGTATTATATTGCAAAATGTGTGTACAATCCAACAGCGTATCCTGAATCCCAATAGCTCATATTACATAATACATATGAGAGCCCATGGATTATATAGAGAGTCGGGAGCAAATCCCAAGGAAGAATGCATGTGAGAACTGAACTTGGAGCAAATCCCAAGGAAAGATAAACCAAGTTCGATGTGGAGAAGGCAAAAACACCAGAGCAAAATCAAATTCCATATATGCACCTCAAGGGAAATCAAATTCCATATATGGCCAAGTAAATTCGTCCATGAGTGAACCAAAGTACCGTGCTACCTCCAGTCAACAAATGCAAACTTGAACTAAGTGATGCCCCATCTCAGGATGATCCCAAGGTAGCTCTACGTAGGTCCCCAAAAACTGCGAGATTCCTCCAGTGAAACTTGTAGTCTGGCCAAAGGAAAGTCTTAAATCCTCCAAGTGAAGTGCTACGTGTTGAAGCACTCGAGAGAACTGAGAGGAGGCCCCACATAATCTTTAGTCCAAAATATTTCATAGAATATTCCTTCAGTGCATGAGCTCCTCTAATTAATTCAATTTTCCACATGTGCAATTGTTGCTTTATCTCTAGGAAATTCGATTTTATGAAATAATGGTGTATTAATGATGCAGTGTGCTCAGTAATCCTCCACATGTCCATTGACTCAACTCTTTGACTTAGAATAATTTCCAAGTCATTTCGACATCATTCTTTCACATGGAATAATTTATTTCTCTCTATTTTATTTAATTCTAGCCTAATTAATTGCCACAATTTCCACTAAACTTGGGAAATGTGGGTTTTAAGGGTCCAGAACACATTATTAACCCGTCAAAGTGTGTCATAGTAAAAAGATTTGGGTGAGATGTGTAATTTTCATTGCTCATACCCCATACAACTTCTCTAGAAAACACT
This sequence comes from Pinus albicaulis, assembly GCA_034641835.2. Taxonomy (NCBI): domain Eukaryota; kingdom Viridiplantae; phylum Streptophyta; class Pinopsida; order Pinales; family Pinaceae; genus Pinus; species Pinus albicaulis. The sequence goes on from CM076578.1 coordinate 433,248,560, forward strand.
TATTACAATTCAGTTGCAATTTTTGACCTGTGAGAAATCTAAAAAATTAAAAAATGACTACCTAGACCTAACCAAATTCCACGAAATTTTCTGTGTGATCTAGTATGGTAATATACATCGACTCTAAACACTAAGACTCACCCAAGGCCTCACCATCAAATCGTACTCCGACTTTGGGGTAAATTTGGAGGAAAAAACTCAATTAATTATTAAGTATTGGTAGGGAGATGATAATTTAATTATTAAGTCCTGGTAGGGAGATGATAATTAACCAAGTGAAAAAAGCCTCATTGAGTAATACTCACTTGTTGGAAAGGTCCCAAGCTACCTAGGTCTGTTATAGACTCAATACTAACTCAAAACTCATCATTACTAGCATCACTTGTTACAATTCCCCGTAGGACGTGGAATCTGGGTACAAGCAAAAATGATGAGAAGTAGAAGTAGAGTTTAAAAACTCTGGTGATCTGATTATATTTAACGGTACAAGTGTCCTTTGGTTCATCCTTGGGCATGGAGTCTTCGTATAATCATCAAGTGCCACTCCAGTGGTCAACAGGTCCAATTTTTGCTATGATGATCGTGTTGGGAAGTAGAAGAAGCGATGAAGATGATGAAGAAGTGGGTAGTGGTGGAGGATACCCTGGAGAAGAGGAGTACCAAGAGGAAGAGGAGGATAATGGGAGTAAAGATGATTGAAAGAGAACCAGGGTAGACCAAACACCCTTGTCGAAATATGTCACAAGGCTTGGAGGAGGGAAAGGGGGTGGAACCACTAAATTTGTATGTCCCCATTGCAAATCTACTTACAAAGGTTCATACACCAGCGCCAGAAAGCATTTGTGGGAAAATGGAATGGGATGGAAATAAACAAATAGGAATCAAAACCTGTGCAAATGTGTCAACACAACAAAGAACCAAATATATAAGCGAAGAGGAGGAAGAAAAATACCAAACAAAAAGATCAAAGGGTGAACATGACACCACTAGCACACATAAAGCAACTGCAAGAACTCCATCAGCATCCACCCATGGTAGTGGATTTGCAATCACAGGCACAGACATCCCTTCAAGGCATGTAAAACAATATCAAACCTCCTTGACCAAGCTTGTAGGAATGACGTGGATGCAAAAAATTTATGGTTTCTCTATGCATGTGGCATACCATTCAATGTTCTTCGCTCACCTTATTGGCATGAAATGGTTGTCGCCATCAATAATGCCCCTAAAGGATACAACAGCCCTGGGTATGACAAAACTAGAACCATGGGAGTTGATCGAGAAAAAGCCAAAATAAAAAATGCTTTGTGTAAATTCACAATTTCTTGGAATGAATATGGGGTATCCATTGTATCTGATGATTGGACAAATGTAAAAGGCAAGCCATTAACAAGTGTTCTTGATGTCTGCTGGTGCATTCTTCCTTTCATCTCATGATTACTCAAATAAGTTTAAGACCGACATCAACATTGCAGAACCATTAATTCAAACAATTTATAGGGCCATACAATGTCATCCAAGTCATCACTGATAATGCTTCTAATTGTAAGGCAATGAGAGCAATTATTGAGGATAGATACCCCAACATATTTTGGTATGGGTGTTTGGTTCACACAATGAACCTTTTGATGCATGATATTATTAAGATAAAGGAACCCCAATACAAATGGATTGGTTCATTGTACAAGAAAGGCAAGGAAATGATGAGATTCACTACCAATCATAGCAACACCCATGGCCTTTTCCGTAGTCACTCAAGGTTGGAGCTATTAAAGATAGCAAAGACTAGATTTGCTAGTTATTACCTCACTTCAGGCGCCTTTTGATGGTAAGAGAGGCATTGGCTAGCATGGTATCAAGTGAATCGTAGCAGATATTAAAGGACAAGGCTGCAATGACATTTGACAAGGAAGATTTTCAAGAGGTGGAGGACATCGTTCTTGATGGTCAATTTTGGGCAAGTGTGAGAAACGTTTTGCAATTCACCAAGCCCATCTATAACATGTTTCATTTTGCAAATACATATGTGATAGTGATTGGGGAGGTGTATGAGCAAATGGATGGCATGCTAGGGAAAATAAAATATATTATTATGTCGAAAGATCCCATCTTGAATGATCATATTCACAAACATGTGGTCAAAAGGTGGGATAATCTTAATGTTCCACTCCATGCCTTGGAGTTTGTCCTTAGCCAAAATACTACTCTCCTTCTTGGTTGGCCAAACCTACACGTAGGGATGGGGTTAGGAGAAAACCCCATACAAATCCAGAGGTACAAAATAGGTATATGGTAGCATTAGACAAGTTGGTCCCTGACAGGGAGGAGTGTGCTAGATTGCGTGGAGAATTAAGCAAACACTTCAGTCAAACTGGAGTGTTTGGTTCTTTGCATGCTATTGATGATAGAGATAAAATTAATCTTGTTGAGTGGTGGAACATGTATCGCTTCGGGGTGGCTTTGGCAAAATTGGCAGTTAAAGTGCTTTCAGATGTGGTTAATACTTCTTCTGCAGAGAGGTGTTGGAGCACCCTATAGCTTCATCCACAATGTCAAAAGAAACTAACTCAATGAAAATCGGGCAGAAAACTTGGTTTATGTACACTACAAACTTGAGGTTGTTGACACATTATAGTGAGCAGGCTCGATATGATAGAGCATATATCACTTCCGACAACAACCTTGAGGGGATGACAATTTGGAGGATGGAGTCTAACATTTGGAACAATTGGAAGCAGAACTTTTGAAAGATGAGGATGAAGCAATAGCAACAGCATCAACAACCATGCCACCCCCATCATCCACTAGTGCTCAAGTTGCACCAACTTTGCCACCAGCGATATCTGCAGCCTCACGTGGAGATCATGTGCCTTCTAGTTTTGGACGTGGCCATTCAACTATTGGGAGGAGACTCCCAATAAACCACGAGAAAAGAAATTAGAAATTTCTCATGGCAAGAGGAAAATGTAGTAGATAATAGATTTACTTGTCTTTTCTAATTTCTAGTACTTTTTATAACTATTGACTCTTTCATATTTATTATGGTATTTTTTATAAACAATATATGACAATTTAGGTTTGAAGTTTGAAGTTGGCAATTATAACTCATTGGTAATGAATTATGAATATGATGCTTCATTAAAGTTGAAACATTTCATTTCATGTTTGATATTCTTTGTTATAGTTTGGTAATGGTTACAAGTACAAATTTAGTGGTGACAAATGTTAAATATTGAATTTTGAAACTTTGAGATTGTTGAATCATGAGAATCAAGATGTTGTAACTTGTAACTTGTGGACCTTTGTAACTTGTGGACCTATGATTGATGAAGATTATAACTATTGGATTATTGATGTTATATGGTTTAATCCATGCTTTTATGCTTTTTATAACTAATTCATCATTCTACATGCTTTTGTTGACATGTATGGATCGAAATATAGAAAAATATATATTATATAAAAATCGCTCAGCTTTTGAAAATTGTCGCTCCACGCTCCTACTTCCTCTTCCGCTCGTGCTTCCAACCAGCCTTGCTTGAGTTGAAGTAAAGAAGGCTAAAGATAATAAAGTTAACTAAAGTAAAGTAACTTATCTTCAATTAACTTGACGAGCTAATATGGTCGTCGATCTTAAGATTAGAAAAAGTTAGAAACTAAGCCTAAGGGTTGAGGCAAAGATACAACATCAACACTAGCCTCAAGAGGAGGAGGAGTGATACTCCAATGTGCCAAGTCTGAGGAAGGTGCAATGAGAAGAAAGGGAGATAGATCCAAGTAAACCGAGGAAGATCAAAGCACAGATCTAAGGCTTCATTAGCTAGATAACTGAGATTTATGGATAAATTTCAAAAAGAGTTCTCTTGTTGCCTGTATTTCAGACAGTACGATCGTTGTGTACAGTGTATGAGGACAATGAGTTATG